>CAWUFW010001002.1:600000-1050000 GCA_963921515.1 Calotriton arnoldi | reverse complement strand
GGAGCCAGTGGAGTTCCTACAGGTGTTCATGCCTTTCCAGATTCCAAATTAAGCATTTTTTGTGGTAGTGGTGAGATTGCTTACGCTACAATTCCCACAGGGATAGTGACCGACTACCTCTGGTAGGCCCCAATTGTTCAGTACAGTGTTCCTGGATTCCGTTTGTTTTTGGGGGCGTGGAAACCATATTGTCCTTTATGCATCTTGCTCTCTTGAAGGAAAAGAGAGGTTTTTCCCACTTGAGCTTCCCTGTTTACAAAGTGCGCCAATGCTTATTGATTACTTTTGTCAACTGATTTGAGATTGTGCAGAAAGTAGTGATGCATGTCAGGGGTGTGGGGATGTTTATTCGAGTTTGGTTCTCCAACTAGACTTCTCTGTTCTGATTACGTGCCCATTTTCGGTTTCTCTTTATGATCTTCTCCGGGTAATCCCACTCACGTAACTTGTTAGTAAGGGATGCTGCTTGTCTGTTGAAATCCATGGTCTTGCTGCAGTTACTTCTCAACCTTAGAAATTGCCTTTAGGGCAAATTCTCTGTCAGTGCTCACGGGTGGAAACTATCTAATATCAATAGTGTATTCTTGTCTGTAGGTTTGTGGTAAATCCTGCTCTGTAGTCCACCATCTTCTGCAAATATTGTCACATCCAAGAAGTTGATCGATGTAGAGTCCACCGTGAGGGTGAACTTCAGTGGGTGTTTGGTTAACTTGGGTGTGTGAGTGGCTGTTTTGGAGAGTGAGTGTCTGTGTGAGTAGCTGTATGGGTGAGTAGTCATCTGAGTGCTTGCAGGGATGAGTGAATGGGTATGTTAGTGGTTGGGAGAGTGAGTGAGTGGGTATGTGAGTAGTTATATGAGTGTGTCAATAGGTCTGTTGAGATGCTGTATGAGTGAGTGACTGGCTGTCTGAGTGATTTTATGATTGATTAAGTGGGTGTGTGAGTAGCTGCATGGATGACTGTATGGCTGTGTATGCTGTTCCATGGGTGAGTAAGTGGTTGTATGAATGGCTGTGTGAGTGACTGAGTGGTTGTGTGAGTGGCTGTATGGGTTACTGAGTAGGTATGTGAGTATTCGCATGGATGAGTGTGTGACAAGTTGTATGGATCTGTGAATTGGTATGTGAATGGTTCTGTGTGTGTGTGAGTGAGTGTATGAGAGACTGTATGGGTTGTGAGTGGTGTGTGAGTGGTTCTTTGGATGATATAATCAGTGATGTCATTTGAGATGTCATCAGTGATGTTATCCGTGATGTTACTGACCATGTCATGAGCGATGTAATATGTGAGGTCATAAGCAGTGCTTTGCGGGGGCGTAAGTTATAGTTAACTCAGGTAACTATAACTGCTGAATTTCACTGGTTTTGTATGAGTGAAATCTGAGCCTAACTATAACATCCTTGTAACCTTTGGTATTTTCAGTGAATTTCCAAGATATGTTGTATTCTAATTCCTACCTATAACATCCCCTTAACCTTTGTTTTTTTTAGTAAATATATATATATATATATATCTATATATATATATATAGATAAAGAAGACATGGATAAAAGGGAAACTTTCTACTCTCTGAGCCGTAAACTGGAACGTTTATCAAAAGCTGAAGTATCCAAGTGGTGGGAAGTGCAATCCCTTAAACGCTACATCGAGGTGGGCAGAGTCCCATGAGGACTCAGAATAATGATCACTCCAACTTATGAGAACCCACACCCAGTGTTAAAAAAAGAGTGGGCAGAGCTCAATGCAGAGACCTCAAGGAAAATGACACTGCTGCTTATAAAATATGCGGCCATTGACAGAGACAAAATTCTTGAACAGATCAAGCAGCAGACAAAGATGTGGTCATGAAATTTACCAAGGAAATGAAGGAAAGAATAAAAAAACATGAAGACGTTATAACAGCGAGGAAAGCTCACAAATTCCAACGTGATAGAAAAGATTATGAAAATGGTAGAATTTACACCTTTTCAAAGAGATACGATAATATCAGGAGAGAATGATTGGAGGTGACAAACAAAATTTGGCAAGAAAATATCAATCAGTGATCTTAGCTCAGACACTGGTTCAATCAATCAATCAATCAGGGGAATTGTAAGCGCACTACTCTCCCGTGAGGGTTTCAAGGCGCTGGGGGGGGGGGGCAGCAGCTCTGTTTAGTCAAAGAGCCAGGTCTTGAGTGTCTTCTTGAAGATGTTCAGGGAGGGGGCGAGTCTGATGTTGAGCAGGAGCTCGTTCCAGGTCCTGGCCACGATGTAGGAGAAGACTCTTCCACCTGCTCTGCCTCTGGGGATGTGAGGGATTTCGGCGAGGGCGAGGTCGGCGGATTGGAGGTTTCTTTTGGGTATGTGGAAGGAGATTCTTTCGTTGAGGTATTGGGTTCAGAGTTAGATAGTGAAGGATCAATGGAGAATCTCAAGATTACAACAGTGCAAGATGAATTTCGGTTTTTGAGCTTGGGCCGTTATACCAACCACCGTCCACAAGCACAACATAAAAGAGGAAGAGGAGCCAGAGGAGGGGCGGCAAGTGGAAAAGGCAATGGAGACAAAGAAGGAGCGGTGACACTGAGTCAAACCAAAAAATAACTGAAACCAACACGGTAATTAATTTAAGTTCCAATACACTTACAGAAGAGGACCAGCAAATTTTGAATTTGGGTCTGTCATACTGTTCTGATACAAAATTTAACTGTGACCAAAACAAAATTGACTTGTATCATTTTATCCGCAAACTCAAACTGAGAAAGTTTTTTAAACAACAAGTAAAAATAAAAACTTGACTATAGATGTTTAGCTGATACTAATCTTCTGAAAGTCTTAAAGTAGCTGGAATCTGAGGGTTGTATGGAAATAGGACATCCAGTAGATAACACTACACTAACTGTAAATGTAGCTGAATCCCCCTTCAAACCCAGATCCAAATTCAACCCGACCCTCCCTCATGACAGTATAGACTCTTTTAATGAGACAATGATAGAGGAGATTAAGAGAATCAAAAGAAACGAACTGCAAATTGGCGGTAAACCAGCATCTTGGAATAGACAATACAATAAAGTGATTGACAAATGGGCAAACGATAAAGGTTGTGTTATCCGCAATGCAGATAAAGGAGGAAATATAGTGATTTGGCCATTGGAAATGTATCTTGAAAAAGCCACAAAACAATTGAAATACACTTCTTGCTATATGAAAACCACATGGGGAGATTATGAAAAGCTTAAAAATGAACTTTCTGACAATCGAACTTCTTAGCGAGATAACAGTCTCATTTCATTGGAAGAGTACAGTTTTCTCAAAATTCTGCATCCTAGAATCCCAATTTTGTATCTATTGCTGAAGGTGCACAAAGACAGGGCCTGCCCCCCAGGAAGGCCAATCATCTCGGCTATAGAAAGTCTTTTGGAAAATGTCTCGAAATATGTTGATTATTGTTTACAACCTATCGTAAAGGATTTACCCTCATATATTCAGGACACCACTGATTTCCTAAACATATATTTGATGTGCATTGGGAGGATGATTACCTCATGGTCTGTTTGGATGTCAACTCTCTCTATACTAGCAATCGCCATGAAGATGGCTTAAAAGCAGTAGAACATTTTTTGAGTTACAGACCACGAGAGTTCGCTGAACACATTGTTATGTTACTGCAAATGATTAAGTGGTGTCTGACCTGTAACATTTTTCTTTTCGACAATGTCTTGTATAAACAAGAACAGGGAACAGCGATAGGCACCTGCTTCGCCCCCAACTATGCGAATCTGCATATGGGCTGGAGGGAGGAGCAGATGCTACATAGTCCAGAAATGGATGAATGCTCATCACATATTGTTATGTGGTCAAGATATATTGATGACCTATTCATCCTATGGAAAGGTGACACAGGATCAGTGAAAAGATTTGTAAAAAGTATTAATTCAAACAAGCTTAATTTATCATTTACAAGTCGAGTAAGCGGTACTGCCATTGATTTCTTAGATGTGAGAATTGAGGCAAACAATTCTTGCCTTACAACATCTATCTTTCGTAAACCCACTGCAGGCAACACCACACTGCATGCAAACAGCTCACACCCCTTCTCACTTAAAAACAGTATACCCTATGGGGAATTACTCTGAGCCAAGAGAATCTGTGGCTCCAGTGAGCAATATAGGCTAGCAGAAGCCACACACAAACAAACACACCCGACAGACGCGTTTCGGCCGAAACGCGTCTGTCGGGTGTGTTTGTTTGTGTGTGGCTTCAATAAATCAAGGAAAATAATCCCTCAGTGTGCGCCTCGTGTACGGCCCTCGAGAAGGGCCATCAAGGAGGAATTGAGTTCGCGTCTCACTAACGCGGAGGATTGCACCCGTGTCGTGAGAGAAGCAGCGGGTGGACGTATGGCAAAAATATATATATATATATGTATGTGTATATATGTATATATGTATGTGTATATATTACCTGCTGGCGGTCACCAGTAGGTAGTTATAGTTAGAACCTAGTTTCCATAGGAAAAGCATTTTTTGATTTGCTAATAACTTTGGCGTCGTTTGACGAATCTTCCTGAAATTCTCCCAAACAATAGTCTATCCAGGTCAGCTCCTATCCTGAAGTTTTGGGGGTGATTCGTCAAGCGGGGGCTGAGAAAAAAGGGGGTCCCAAAACTCGTTTTCTCCATGTTAATTTCCATAGGAACTTTTACGACGAGCTACAGCTCAAACTGCTGAACGGAATTACCCCAAATTTGGCAGAACGGTAGAGCTTGGTTGAGAAAGCGACCTTTTTTTTTTAAATGGTGTAAATCCGTTCAGTAGTTTTTGAGAAATTCAAAAAATAAGAGTCAAAAAATCAATTTCCCATAGGAAACTTTGTGCAGGGCTACCGCCGAAACTACTGAACGGAATTACTCCAAATTTGGTAGTGCTTGGGTCAGAAAGCGACCTTTTTAAAAATGGTGTAAATCAGTTCAGTAGTTGCTGAGAAATTAGAAAAATAAAAGTTTCGATATCTGGGCGGAGCCTAAGTCGCGTGCGCGAGCTTCACTGTGATTGGCTGCTAGCACTCCAAACCAGGAAGTGTTGGCAGCCATCTTGTGGCTCGGTAGAAGCGAGTCACCCGAAAACGGAGAAACAAAGGTATAAAACAAGAGAAGGGGGCAGGGTAGAAAACCCTGACCCACTAGGGTCTGCTCAGGGGTCCCAGGAGGACCCCCAGGGCCCAAAAAATCATTTAAAAAAAAAAAAAAGAAAATCGGCAAATATTTGCGCTGGGGTCGTGGGTTCTCGCGTTTTATTTTAATGAGGCCCTTGGGTGGGCTAGGTTGCGGGGGTATTTCTTAAAAAATAATAGCAGGGGCTCGCAGGGGTAGCGGGGGGCCGCTGGGGTCTCCGCAGCCCCGGGGCTTAACTTATTGGGAGGGGGTTGCGCGGCCCCCTTCTGGAGCCTTGTATGTGCTTGCAACTTTGGCGTCGTTTGACGAATCTTTATGAAATTATCCAAAAAGTTTCTCTTTTTTGGATTAGCTCTTATATTGAAAGTTTGGGGGTGAATGGTGTAGGAGGGGCTGAGAAAAAAGAGGGTCCTAAAACGTGTTTTCTCCATGCAATTTCCATACGAAACTTTACAGAAGACTACAGGTGAAACTACTGAACGGAATTATGCCAAATTTGGCAGGGAGAAAGGTGGTGGTCCAGAAAGCACGCTTTTGTTTAAATGGTGTAAATCCGTTCAGTAGTTTTTGAGAAATATCAAATTTTACAGATATCGATATTTGAGAATTCTGACATGTGATTGGCTGAGGGGTTACAAGCAGCAGCTTGCGGCTTATTGGCTGTGAATGGTTGAAACCAGGAAGTGTTGGCAGCCATTTTGTGATTTACTCCATCAGCTCGCATCTCTCCGTGTAGAAGCCATCTGGTTCATAGTTTTACCTCTGCGAGGCAACACTGGCATCTATGTCTGTGTGAGATATGCCTTTCAGGCTGCCTCTCATATCACCAGGTCGCGGCTATGTCTTTAGAAGCCCGTCCGTCGGCTCGGAGCTCTGTGAGTCAGTCTGTCGGCACGACCCCCTACACTACCCAAAGACTACCCAAACACCACTTCACTGTTGTAAACTCGAAAACACTACCCCAGCACGATCCCCTACACTACCCAAACACCAGTGCACTACCCTAAACCCTAAATCTACCCCCAGCATGACCCCCTACCCAAACACCACTGCACTACCCTAAACCCTAAAATACTACCCCCAGCACAACCCCCTACACTACCCAAACACCACTGTACTACCCTAAAGCATAAAACAGTAGCAGTCCGTCGGCTTGCAGCTGTGCGTCTGTGAGCCGTCGTGTCCCTAGCTGTACATGTCTGAGTGAGTCCGTTAGGTGATAGGTGTGTGTCTTGCTAGCAGGGCGGTTGGCCCGTTGGTGTCCCTTTGCGAGTTAGACCGGAGCTCTCCCTCTGCGAGCCAGCACGCTGGTGTGCGTTGCGAGCCGACGGCCCGTAGCTCACACTGTGCGAGCCGAGCCGACGGCCCGTAGCTCTCCCTGTGCGAGCTGAGCCCACGGGCCGCAGGTGTCCCTCTGCGAGGCTGCTCGACGGCCCGCAGGTCTCCCTGTGCTAGCCGGATCGCAGCTGTCACTCTGCGAACCGATATTGGGAATATAAGGCGGCTCTAAAAAGAGCCCTTGTGTTTATTAGTTGGAGCTAAATATAAGTGCGGATGCACAGCTTCAGGTTATTCAGAAAAACTCGATTTCCCTGATCTGTGAAGTGTACTCCATCACTTCTGTAGATATCAGCCATATGAAAACGTATGTTATTGTTTTAGATCGACCCCATTCTATGGTCTCTGAGGTATGCAGACACAGCTTTGTTGACATTCTTCCTAGATTTTTCAATCTGGGAACAAAATTGGTTTGACCATTTCCACTTCTGTCTTTGGCATATATTGGAATATACAAAGACAGTTTGAGGCAAAAGCAATATCAATTGTCGAAAGGTGTCCTTCATTAGCATTTCCAAACCTACCCCAGTCAATGTGCCTAGGTCGTTTCCACCACAGTGCACAATCATGAGGTCAGGGTGTTGGAGATGCAAACAGGTTTTAACCAAAGGCAACAATTGGTGCCACTTCAATCCTCTTTGTCCAAACCATTTAATGTCCACATTTTGTAAACCTAGGTCTAAGTCAATACGTCTCTGTTCTGCATACCTCTTGCACCAGAAAACATAGCTATGTCCTACGATCCACACTAGCATTTTGAAGGTATGGCTGGGAGGAATGGATAGATGTCTTTTAGCTCATGCAGTCCGTTCGTAGAATAAGAGATATGTTTAAAGATGGGGAACTACTTTTTTTGCCATACAAAACGATACCTGATTGGGAGATGAAAAGCATTGTTTTTTAAAAGTAGGGTGCACATTCGTTTGGTGGAAAAGCATCTTTGTGATTGGTTAAGAAAAAGCAGTTTAAACGTGGAGTACATATCATAGGATAAAATTTGCTCAACTCAACCACACCTGCTACTTGCATTTGGAAGGAACTGTTCGAACTTAAAACAATCGTGAACTTTTAACCTGCACATGCCGTTAAATGTTCGAGAAAATGTTGCAAAAAAATATCGTTAGGTTTAAAAAAATGGATGAACTTTTAACCTGCACGTGTTGTAGAATGTTCTAGAAAGTGTGTTGATAGAATACGTTGCACTTCTGACTTCTATGTGTCCTTGAATATTAAAAAACTGTTTATATGGAAAATTAAAAAAAAACAATAGAGAGAAGTTTTGAAACCTAAAAGAATCAAGGAACTATTCTAATTTGTTCATTACATGTATTTATGTGTGGGGCAACAAAATTACAGACACAACAGCACCAGGAAGAGGAAGAAGCAGGGAGTGGGGGGACGGGGGAAGATGGCCACAATGGTACACATGCACAATTAAGTACAGCACAACTATAGACAAACCATGGCCAAAATGAAACACACCAACAAGGAGCACAAGTCTAACCCTGGGCGAAGTGCTACGCTACGCTCGCGTAGTTTGCGAAGTTTGCGCTACTTCGCACAACGCGAATTGCACATAGCACAGTGCAAACACGCGTGAGCGTAGTGCCGCGGTCATTTTGCTTGCTCGCGGTCCTCAACGTCAAGTTGGCGACCGCGAGCAAGCAAAATGACATCCCGGCGAGACTTTTTCCTCGCTCGCGATCAGCAACATCAAGTTGCCGATCGCGAGCGTGGAAAATAAACCTCACGGCGAGATTCTCAACGCGGGGTGGTCAGGTTTCTCATTGCGAGTGGTCGCGTATGTTCGCGACCGCTCGCGATGAGAAACTACCAGTCCGCGTTGAGAGCGCTGCCGCTCGAGTAAAAATCTACTCGAGCGGCAGTAAAAGACAGCTCGCACTGTGCAAGTTGCCGTTTTCAATGATTGCACAGTGCGGACAAGCATCCGGCACTGTGCAATCATTGCGAACACGCACTACGCAGTTCGCGTAGTGCTACGCGAAGCTCGTGTAGTGCGAACTGCACTTTGCGTAGCTTCGCGAAGCACTACTTCGCCAACTACGCCCAGCCTTACACAAGTCACACAACCCACCAACATCACACCACTGAACAAGCATAGAAGTGAAAACCACACTGCCAGAAAGGGAGAAGGGTGAACAAAAGCTCACATGAAGGGACATCTCACACACAATGCAGCACACACACATAGGAAGCAGAGTACACCAACATCCAACACAATGTTGTCCAAACACAAAGATTCGCACAATCGAACACAGGACACAAATGCACTTGCCTGAGGCGGATAAGCGAACAAAAGCGTCAGTACGAAACAGGCACATGAGAACGCATAAGTACAAACCCACAGTCTGGATGGGGTAGCAATTCACGTATGGCAGGCAGCCAGAGAGTCCGTGACACACACATTGGCATACAAATGAAGACACTACACATTTGGAGACAAGTGAAAATGTGGAAACTTTATAAAAAAAGTGTGTGTCAGTACGGCCAAGAGTAGTGCCACGATATGCAGAGAAATGCAGCAGCATGGCTGAATAAGGAACGTAGGAAAACGTCCATGTTCACCTCGGGGTAGTCCATCACCTACACACGTCAGTGTCAAGCAGCGTTGGTTGTCCGCGCTTCGGACATGATTCCACGCCAATGCAGCCATGTCCACTGTTGTTTTGGGACATGTGACCAGATGTACAATGTGCAATGATGCGGAGGGACACGTGCAATGTGGCACATCGAGTCGTGGTTGAAGGTACCTTGTCACTCGTCCATGAACGCGAGTGCAGCTGCGTAAGCCACTATCTCTAATGAGTGATGGTTGGCCACAATATTTGTTAACCACAACAAGAGCTGCTCCTAGTATAGTGACCACTGTGGGTTTAGAACCGAATTGTGAGTGAAAGCATCTCACAAAATGTGAAGGACTGGTCTCACACACCACCGGGTGTCATGCTTCATCATTGACCAGTCCTCGCCCTCTAAAACCTTGGTTTGATAGAGGGCAAGCATACACCTGATGACAGGGATGCCACAATATTTGACATGTCGTCGACGTAATCCATCAGCTGACCGGGACAGATGTGCTGACTCCAACCACTGTACCCAATGTGCACCAAAGCAGAATCGGGAAGTGGGTCAATTTGCTCACTGCATACTACGACACGTGCAATCTCCCAGGCCCAGTTCCCAACATGCATGCCAAACATCCATGCATGCCATAAACGGGCATCACCATGACATTCCTGGTCGTGGGCCAACAGGGGGCGCACACACCTGTCGTAATCCATGTCAGCTACCCACTCGTTAGAGAGGCACACGTCCATGCACCACTCGGATAGGCACGTGCGACATTGCAATACATGTTGAACACGGGTGATGTCCGCAATGCGGAAGCACAGCCGGTAAGTGATCCGCAGTACTGACAAAGGCAGTGCACCCAGGACATGCAGCAGACGTGCAAGGTATAGGTGGACGTGCATGGAGTCGACCATGTGTTCGGGATGCTCTGCCATTGCGTCAGTGGCTCTGCTTGTAGCTGCACTGGTTTGCCGTGTGCCAGTCTTGTGGATGAAATGGCACAGCTTGGTGCAATGAGCCGGGTCTGTGTGCAATGGGTGCAGGGCAGGGGTGTGGTGGGAGTACGTGTGAAGGCCGTTTCACGCATGCTAACTACGACGAAGGACTTTTGAGTGTGGGATGTGTACTCGTTGTTCTCAAATCGGGCAGTGCGTACTGTGGGAGATGGATGCAAATATTATCATACCTGTCGGGGGGGCTGCCCACTTGCAAGTTCCTTCTCGGAGCAGCAGATGTGCTACTGCAAGATAGCTCAGACAAAGAACCTTTCATCCCTACAGTAAGTTCTCCCGCTGCATTCATACAGGATGTGTACTTATACGTGGGTGTTGTGGGATGTCTGCGACCCTGGTCATCATGGATGAGATGCCCAGCACGTGGCACATGGACGGGTTCACTGTGTGTTACATTGCCAAACAGCTGCTCCTCCCTCCCACGAGCCCCCACACTTTTGAACGGTGCACTGTTGTATCCCATGCACTCTTACGGCACACCATTGTAATGCCTATTCGTGCATGTCCTGTGGCATTCCAACCACACGGTGAGACTGCAGTTTGGAGGTGGTGCATGCCACTGTAGAACATCGACTGCTGCGGCCCTTGTGGTGGCCACACCAGAACACAGAGACACACTTACCGCACTTCCTGAACATGGACATGTCCGAGACACCCCGTTCCCCTTGCCGGATAGGCAGACCCCTGCGCTGACCTGTGTACGCCGGACCAGCACACGCCGCTTGTGCATGCAGGAGGATGCGTGCGTAGCTACATGTCCAGGCTCACTGCCAACGCTGAGGTGACATGGTAGCGTCCGCTGACACTGTGATGTTGCAGGGCCGGTGCCTATCATGCTAACACAATGACCACACGGACACACTTGCTCAGATGCGGGTTCGGGGGGCGTTGGCGGTCCTGGGGTTGTTGCGATGAGTGTTGTGTACCTCATGGGTATCCGTGTATCATGCTCATTGACTGTATGTCACCTGTGGGTGTTTCGGTGTGGCTCTTGGCTGTGTTCCCTTTCATGCTGCAGGTAGTCGTCCTGCTTAACACCAGCAGAACGATACAAAAGGGGATGATGGACGGAACGTTTGAGCCAATCAAACACTCACCCCCAGTCAACTGATCTGGGTTTAATCCATCATCATTCTTTAGCTCACTCCACCACCCCAGTTCAGACATGGCCATATGCAAATCAGTCTGACCCTGTGCCTCATGGGAACAGTCCAGCCCGAACTGCCAAGCCATGTCTTCCCTGGACCGGAAACAAGCATCCTAGGACCGGTTTCTGGCATTTCAGCCGTCATCAGCCAGGCTTGCTTGAATCCAGTGGCAAAGTGAGCAAGGGACCCACGTCTGGGCATACCCCCGCCAACTTAGGGCGACCAAAGCGATACAAAAGGGGATGATGGACGGAACGCTTGAGCCAATCAAACACTCACCCCCAGTCAACTGATCTGGGTTTAATCCATCATCATTCTTTAGCTCACTCCACCACCCCAGTTCAGACATGGCCATATGCAAATCAGTCTGACCCTGTGCCTCATGGGAACAGTCCAGCCCGAACTGCCAAGCCATGTCTTCCCTGGACCGGAAACAAGCATCCTAGGACCGGTTTCTGGCATTTCAGCCGTCATCAGCCAGGCTTGCTTGAATCCAGTGGCAAAGTGAGCAAGGGACCCACGTCTGGGCATACCCCCGCCAACTTAGGGCGACCAAAGCGATACAAAAGGGGATGATGGACGGAACGCTTGAGCCAATCAAACACTCACCCCCAGTCAACTGATCTGGGTTTAATCCATCATCATTCTTTAGCTCACTCCACCACCCCAGTTCAGACATGGCCATATGCAAATCAGTCTGACCCTGTGCCTCATGGGAACAGTCCAGCCCGAACTGCCAAGCCATGTCTTCCCTGGACCGGAAACAAGCATCCTAGGACCGGTTTCTGGCATTTCAGCCGTCATCAGCCAGGCTTGCTTGAATCCAGTGGCAAAGTGAGCAAGGGACCCACGTCTGGGCATACCCCCGCCAACTTAGGGCGACCAAAGCGATACAAAAGGGGATGATGGACGGAACGTTTGAGCCAATCAAACACTCACCCCCAGTCAACTGATCTGGGTTTAATCCATCATCATTCTTTAGCTCACTCCACCACCCCAGTTCAGACATGGCCATATGCAAATCAGTCTGACCCTGTGCCTCATGGGAACAGTCCAGCCCGAACTGCCAAGCCATGTCTTCCCTGGACCGGAAACAAGCATCCTAGGACCGGTTTCTGGCATTTCAGCCGTCATCAGCCAGGCTTGCTTGAATCCAGTGGCAAAGTGAGCAAGGGACCCACGTCTGGGCATACCCCCGCCAACTTAGGGCGACCAAAGCGATACAAAAGGGGATGATGGACGGAACGTTTGAGCCAATCAAACACTCACCCCCAGTCAACTGATCTGGGTTTAATCCATCATCATTCTTTAGCTCACTCCACCACCCCAGTTCAGACATGGCCATATGCAAATCAGTCTGACCCTGTGCCTCATGGGAACAGTCCAGCCCGAACTGCCAAGCCATGTCTTCCCTGGACCGGAAACAAGCATCCTAGGACCGGTTTCTGGCATTTCAGCCGTCATCAGCCAGGCTTGCTTGAATCCAGTGGCAAAGTGAGCAAGGGACCCACGTCTGGGCATACCCCCGCCAACTTAGGGCGACCAAAGCGATACAAAAGGGGATGATGGACGGAACGCTTGAGCCAATCAAACACTCACCCCCAGTCAACTGATCTGGGTTTAATCCATCATCATTCTTTAGCTCACTCCACCACCCCAGTTCAGACATGGCCATATGCAAATCAGTCTGACCCTGTGCCTCATGGGAACAGTCCAGCCCGAACTGCCAAGCCATGTCTTCCCTGGACCGGAAACAAGCATCCTAGGACCGGTTTCTGGCATTTCAGCCGTCATCAGCCTTGCTCACTTTGCCACTGGATTCAAGCAAGCCTGGCTGATGACGGCTGAAATGCCAGAAACCGGTCCTAGGATGCTTGTTTCCGGTCCAGGGAAGACATGGCTTGGCAGTTCGGGCTGGACTGTTCCCATGAGGCACAGGGTCAGACTGATTTGCATATGGCCATGTCTGAACTGGGGTGGTGGAGTGAGCTAAAGAATTATGATGGATTAAACCCAGATCACTTGACTGGGGGTGAGTGTTTGATTGGCTCAAACGCTCCGTCCATCATCCCCTTTGTATCGCTTGGTCGCCCTAAGTTGGCAGGGGTATGCCCAGACGTGGGTCCCTTGCTCACTTTGCCACTGGATTCAAGCAAGCCTGGCTGATGACGGCTGAAATGCCAGAAACCGGTCCTAGGATGCTTGTTTCCGGTCCAGGGAAGACATGGCTTGGCAGTTCGGGCTGGACTGTTCCCATGAGGCACAGGGTCAGACTGATTTGCATATGGCCATGTCTGAACTGGGGTGGTGGAGTGAGCTAAAGAATGATGATGGATTAAACCCAGATCACTTGACTGGGGGTGAGTGTTTGATTGGCTCAAACGCTCCGCCCATCATCCCCTTTTGTATCGCTTTGGTAACACCAGCAGAAAGCAGGTGTAAAATCCCAGGTGCTAACGCGGCTTATCGCCGGAATTTGTTTCGCATCGCAGTTGTTGTCAAAGTTGTGATGTGGTTTTTTCGTGTACAGAAAAATAAACAAACTGGGCAGTGTATCCCGTCAAGATCCAGCACCTGACCCACTATTCCCAATCAATATAAATACAATGACATTTCTTCATTGATTTTGTGTGTACACTGTAAGTGCACCCACTACCACAGTGCAATTCAATACAGGATTTTAGTATTTAGAATAAATCGCAAAGGTGCACCTCGTGTCTTTTTGCACGGGAACGCCTACTCTGCATTTCATTATCAGCACTTTAATGCAACTAAAGTTGAGATAAATATAACACACTATTCAGAAGCTAGTGCAAACTGCAGACATCACCAGTATTTCCGTGATAACTGCCCCAAAATTTAACACCATGGTGGACACCACGAAATAACAGTAATAAGAACGAGAAAGAGTCACACAGCACTTAAGTAACAACCAAAAACTTTATTGAATTTTTTTTTTTTTTTATCAAACGTTATTTTTTCGTAAACGTATATATAAAGGATAAACTAAATTTAACAAACTGAACACAAAACAACAAGGCGGAAGACTCCTGTCGGGACCATGAATGTCGACGACACAGCCTGGAAAATAAAGCACAAAATAAGGACGTGTGTAATGCGCATATCAAAGGAGTGAGACACAGAGAAGGAAAAAAAAGCCAGAGAGAAAAAGAGCGGGAAGGAAAGAAAGGGAGTGAGAAAGGGAGAAGGGAGATAGAGAAAGAGAAGAAAAGGAAGGAAGAGAGTGAAGAGAGGGAAGTGAGAGAGAGCGAGAGAGAGAGAGAGATACTGCCGCCCCAGCGCATCCATTACCAAATAATTACCTGCTGCCACCGAAGTGTCTACCAGTGGGCACTCCACGTGCCCGTCAAAGCTCTGCAGCCCGGCAGATCTCACACATGTCGCTGAGTCCTGAGTCATCAATGGCGGAGACCTCATCAGCTTTTGGTGCCGCTAACCCTGTGCAACGCAAGTCAGTGCCACGTGGTGGTAGGCTGCTTACGGCCATACAATTTAGGGTGCGACTAACCCTGTGCAACTCAAATCTGCGCCACGTGGTCGAAGGCCCCTGACGGCCACATCAGCTTCGGGTGGCACTAACCCTGTGCAACTCAAGTTTGCGCCACGTGGTGGTAGGCCCCTGACAGCCACATTAGCTTCGGGTGGCAGTAACCCTGTGCAACTCAAGTCCACGCCACATGGTGGTAGGCCCGTGACGGCCACATCAGCTTCAGGTGGCAATAACCCTGTGGAAGTCAAGTCCGCGCCACGTGGTACTAGGCCCCTGACGGCCATAGAGCTCAGGGTGCAACTAACCCTCTGCGCAACTTTTCATGAGTCTTTATGATTGCGACCCGTGGAGCGTCCGCCATCCAGTCACCACCGGCAATAAAGGATGAGACGTTGTGGATCCATTATATTTGCGTGGTCACATGGCCTGTGACGCATGTGCCGGATGGGTGTGGTGTGTGTGCAAACCTTCCCTCAGGGAGTGGCCGTGACATGTTGACAACTAGACCATTGACCTGCACACCAACAGCGAGTACGCCTGCGACAGGTACCAATGTGGGGGGGGGGTGAAAACATGTTTTCTCAATTGATTTTCCATTGGAAACTTTAGACAAGGCTACAGGTCAAACTGCTGGACGGAATTACGCCAAATTTGGCAGGGAGAAAGGTCTTGGTCCAGAAAGCGCGCTTTCTTGCATCGAGTGAAAATATAAAAAGAAAGGTCTTGAGGGCAATTTAATATACCGGAGCTCTGTTTCTGTGAGATAACTCTTTCACGCTCCGTCTGCCCAACATCACCACTTCGCAGCTATGCCGTTAGAAGCCAGTCCGTCGGCTCGCAGCTCTCTATGTTTGCGAGCTAGTACGCTACTGTGCCTGTACCTCTGCGAGGTACTACGCTGCTGTTCCTTTGGGAGCGGACGGGTCGTAGTACTGTGTGTGTGAGTCGAGCGGACGGGCCGCAGTTGTCCCTCTGCGAGCCTGGGTGCGAACTGTTCATAACTCACACTACATAAGCATTGAAAATCCATTTTGTGATTCAGTCCGTCAGCTGGCATCTGTCCGAGGCATTTCTGAAAACATATCGGAGTTCTTTCTGTGAGAGATACCCCTTTCACGCTGCCTCTCCCCACATCAGCAGGTAACGCACCCTCTTCCCACATTACCAACATACCCCCAACAACCTTCTTGGGCCCGGAAGTGTCCCTGTGCGGTTGGACAAACAAGAATCTTAGTCATGTATAGGTTTACATATAAAACATTTTATTTAAAGAAAACAACAACAAATAAAACTGAAGGGAGTCTGGTGCTGTGGTCGCTGCCACGAAGTTGGGGTCACTGCCATTCAGGACTCAGGACACAGTTCCACATGTGGGATCGGCTTGTATTGAACAGGGTTAGTGGCACCACGTGTCGCGGCTTGTGTTGAACAGGGTTAGTGGCACCACGTGTCCAAAGTTGGAATTGCGAGCTCTGCTGCCCGCAGTGTAGACTGCTAATGAGTGTTCGTTTGCACTTGAAAATGAATTTGGTGATTGTACTAAAGCTATAACTGATATAAAAAATGTTCTTGAAGAAAGGATACTAAAAGGATATTATGTAGATTTTAGGCCTGTGATAGTTACTTGCCTAGTGGACTCTGTAATTAATGAATCAATACTTAATTTTAATTGTGAGCCCTACTGACCGCAGTGTAGGTGTATCATGAAAAGATTAAATAAGTATAGAATACACTGACGAAGTGTTGTATTTTCTGAGTACAATCTTCTTGTTAGAAATTAGCATTTAAAAATCGAATTGCGAGCTCTGCTGCCCGCAGTGTAGACTGCTATTGAGTGTTCGTTTGCACTTGAAGATTAATTTGGTGATTGTACTAAACTATAACTGATATAAAAAAAGTTCTTGAAGCAAGGATACTAAAAGGATATTATGTAGGGTTTAGGACTGTGATAGTTACTTGCCTACTGGACTCTGTAGTTAATGAATCAAGAAATAATTTTAATTGTGAGCCCTGATGACCGCAGTGTAGGCCAGAGGTAGCAGTCAGCAAGGGCCCAGAGCCACATGACGTTGAGTTGAGGTGCACAGTTAGTGGCACCAGAAGCATTGAGACTGTATGAGCCTGTGATGATGCTTGGTGCGGACGGGCCGCACTGGGAGCAATGTGTCTTGCCTACTGGTCTGCGTCATGTGCAATCAGGACTCTATGTGAATTGTGAGGCCTGCTGACCGTAGTGTAGGCCAGAGGTAGCGGTGAGCAAAGGCCCACAGCCACGTGCATAGGTTGGTGGCCCCACCGGCCTGCGTAGTTCAGGTTCAGTGGCACCACGTGTCGCCGGCCTTCCATATGCAAATACCCGTCACTAATCGAAGGGAGTCTGGTGCTGTGGTCGCTGCCACGGACTTGGGGTCACTGCCATTCAGGACTCAGGACACAGTTACACATGTGGGATCGGCTTGTGTTGAACAGGGTTAGTGGCACCACGTGTTGCCGGCCTTCCATATGGAAATATGCCTCACTGATCGAAGGGAGTCTGGTGGTGTGGTTGCTGCCACGACTTGGGGTCACTGCCATTCAGGACTCAGGACACAGTTACACATGTGGGATCGGCTTGTGTTGAACAGGGTTAGTGGCACCATGTGTCGCCAGCCTTCCATATGCAAATACGCCTCACTAATCAAAGGGAGTCTGCTGCTGTGGTTCTCTCACGGAGTTGGGGTCACTGCCATTCAGGACTCAGGACACAGTTACACATGTGGGATTGGCTTGTGTTGAACAGGGTTAGTGGCACCACGTGTTGCTGGCCTTCCATATGGAAATATGCCTCACTGATCGAAGGGAGTCTGGTGCTGTGGTCGCTGCCATGGACTTGGGGTCACTGCCATTCAGGACTCAGGCTACAGTTACACATGTGGGATCGGCTTGTGTTAAACAGGGTTAGTGGCACCATGTGTCGCCGGCCTTCCATATGCAAATACACCTCACTAATCGAAGGGAGTCTGCTGCTGTGGTTCTCTCACGGAGTTGGGGTCACTGCCATTCAGGACTCAGGACACAGTTACACATGTGGGATCGGCTTGTGTTGAACAGGGTTAGTGGCACCACGTGTCTCCGGCATTCCATATGGAAATATGCCTCACTGATCGAAGGGAGTCTGGTGCTGTGGTTGCTGCCACAGACTTGGGGTCACTGCCATTCAGGACTCAGGACACAGTTACACATGTGGGATTGGCTTGTGTTGAACAGGGATAGTGGCACCACATGTTGCCGGCCTTCCATATGGAAATATGCCTCACTGATCGAAGGGAGTCTGGTGCTGTGGTCGCTGCCACGAACTTGTGGTCACTGCCATTCAGGACTCAGGACACAGTTACACATGTGGGATCGGCTTGTGTTGAACAGGGTTAGTGGCACCACGTGTCGCCGGCTTGTGTTGAACAGGGTTAGTGGCACCACGTGTCTAAAATTCGAATTGGAGCTCTGCTGCCCGCAGTGTAGACTGCTAATGAGTGTTCGTTTGCACTTGAAGATGAATTTGGTGATTGTACTAAAGCTATAACTGATATAAAAAAAGTTCTTGAAGCAAGGATACTAAAAGGATATTATGTAGGTTTTAGGCCTGTGATAGTTACTTGCCTACTGGACTCTGTAATTAATAAATCAAGACTTAATTTTAATTGTGAGCCCTGATGACTGCAGTGTAGGCCAGAGGTAGCGGTCAGCAAGGGCCCATAGCCACGTGGCGTTGAGTTGAGGTGCACAGTTAGTGGCACCAGAAGCATTGAGAATGTATGAGCCTGTGATGCTGCTTGGTGCGGACGGGCCGCACTGGGAGCAACGTCTCTTGCCTACCTGACTGCGTCATCTGCAATCGCGACTGTATCTGAATTGTGAGCCCTGCTGACCGCAGTGTAGACCAGAGGTAGCGGTGAGCAAGGGCCCACAGCCACGTGCATAGGTTGGTGGCCCTACCGTCCTGCGTAGTTCAGGTTCAGTGGCACCACGTGTCGCCGGCCTTCCATATGCAAATACACCTCACTAATCGAAGGGAGTCTGGTGCTGTGGTCGCTGCCACGAAGTTGGGGTCACTGCCATTCAGGAGTCAGGACACAGTTCCACATGTGGGATCGGCTTGTGTTGAACAGGGTTAGTGGCACCACGTGTCGCGCCTTGTGTTGTACAGGGTTAGTGCCACCACCTGTAGCCGGCCTTGCATATGGAAATATGCCTCACTGATCGAAGGGAGTCTGGTGCTGTGGTCGCTGCCACGGACTTGGGGTCACTGCCATTCAGGACTCAGGACACAGTTCCACATGTGGGATCGGCTTGTGTTGAACAGGGTTAGTGGCACCACCTGTCGCCGGCTTGTGTTGAACAGGGTTAGTGGCACCACGTGTCCAAAATTCGAATTGCGAGCTCTGCTGCCCGCAGTGTAGACTGCTAATGAGTGTTCGTTTGCACTTGAAGATGAATTTGGTGATTGTACTAAAGCTATAACTGATATAAAAAAGTTCTTGAAGCAAGGATACTAAAAGGATATTATGTAGATTTTAGGCCTGTGATAGTTACTTGCCTACTGGACTCTGTAATTAATGAATCAAGACTTAATTTTAATTGTGAGCCCTGATGACTGCAGTGTAGGCCAGAGGTAGCGGTCAGCAAGGGCCCACAGCCACGTGACGTTGACTTGAGCTGCACAGATTGGGAGCATACAGTCTTCTTAACCGATTATACTCTCTTACACAATTAGCATCGGCACTAATCTTGAATTGTTAGTCCTGCTAACCGCATTGTAGGCCGGAGGCAGCGGTCATCAAGGGCCCACAGCCACGTGGCGTTGACTTGAGCTGCACAGAGTTAGTGGTACTTGAAGCACTTAGCGTGTGTGCAGTCAGCGATGATGCGTGGTCCGGGCTGGCCGCACTGGTAACAATATCTGTTGCCTACTGGACTGCGTCATCTGCAATCGCGAGTCGCTCTGAATTGTGAGCCCTACTCACCGCAGTGGAGGCAGGAGGCAGCGGTGAGGAAGGGCCCACAGGCACGTGTTGTTGACTTGAGCAATGTCTCTTGCCTACTGGACTGCGTCATCTGCAATCTCGACTCCATCTGAATTGTGAGCCCTACTGACCTCAGTGTAGGCCGGAGGCAGCAGTCAGGAAGGGCCCACAGCCATGTGTTGTTGACTTCAGCAATGTCTCTTGCCTACGGGACTGTGTCATCTGCAATCGTGACTCGATCTGAATTGTGAGCCTTGCTGTCCGCAGTGTATATCGAAGGCAGTAGTTTGTACAGACATAAGTCTGCGGTGCTGTGCCGCTGGGGGCCTGTGTGGCGGAAGCCAGCGATCGGCTGAAGAGGCTGGCGGTCATGTTGGCGGCCTCGTGGCAGGGTGAGGGGCGCCGCCCTGGCAGACGCTTTGGCCTTCCCACAAGTGAACCACGCCCAGAGCTCCGGCCTATTTATTCACACTCCTACGCTGAAGTGGCGTACGTCGGACCAGCCCACTCCGGTTACGATTGTGCTTACAGGGGGGGACGACACAGCTACATGACTGAGATCTTCCCTAGTGTTTGATGTAACATGGTTAGGTCCACTGTCCTCAACACTACAAGCACCAGTAGTATTTGTGCACATGGAGAGGTGTGTGTCCTGCATACTGAGATGTGTCCAGCACATCACCGCTACACTTTGCATTGTGTGCATTGTTAAACATGGGTGAATTGCTTTCTTCACATATAGTTTGTTCACACCTGTCCCAATATTCAGGTATTGTGTGGCTGAGGGGCCATGCCGTTTTCGTAAAGTTCGCTGTCTTGTTCTGCGCTGCCTCTGTGGTAGAGGGGGGGGGCCTGGGGTGGTGGTGGGTGTTGTGGCGTTCTTGGGTGTCGGAGCTGCTTGATCAGTAGGTCTATGACATGTGTTGGTCTTCAGATGTGGCTCTGGGCTGGGCTCCGTTTCATACTGTATGTAGTTGTTTAATATTTAAAAAACAAGAAGACATTATATAGTTTAAATAACAAATAAAATAAATTACAGTAGGGAGAGGGGTGGTACGGGGGGGAGGTCCTGAGGGTCGTGGCAGTGGGTGTTGTGTCCTTCTTGGGTGTCAGAAAAAACTATAGATTAAATAAACATTATAATTAGAAGTTAGCATTAAAAAAAAATTGAAATTCACAGAAAAAACCATACGTTTTAGGGACGTTATAGATAGAAATTAATATTTAAAAAACCTTTGAAATTCACTGAAAAAACCATAGGTTTCAGGCACGTTATAGTTAGAAATTGGCATTTAAAAAAACCTTTGAAATTCACTGAAAAAACCATAGGTTTCAGGCACGTTATAGTTAGAAATTAGCATTTCAAAAACCTTAGAAATTCACTGAAAAAACCATAGGTTTCAGGGACGTTATAGTTAGTTGAACATTTCACTCATACAAAACCATAGAAATTCCACCGTTATGGTTAGTTCAGCTAACTATAACTCGCGCCCCCGCAATGCACTGCTGATGACGTCACATATTACATCATTCATGACATGGTCAGTGACATCACTGATGACATCACTGATGACATCTCAAATGACATCACTGATGACATCATCCATGTGACAATATTATGTACCTCGTCACACACTAATATAACCTTTGATACACTCACTGTAAAATTCAGACTACCATTTTCGATACCATTGACACACTAATACCAGTTACTACATACCCACTCAGTGATTCCTAGGTCTAGACACATCTACCCATTCACCCATACAATCAGTCATACATGCAGTCACTGATCAATAGAACACTATCAAATGCACTCATACACCTATATAGACATTGACACACCAGCACTCATCCTAGTCAGTTATGTACTCATCCTAGTCACTCATGCAAAGAATCAATCACAGTTCCATTTACTCACCTACACAGTTATACATACACCACCTCATTTATTCATACAGATAGTAACGCATACTTAGTCGCTTATATAATCACTAATACAAGTATACACTCATACATACAGCCACTCTCACAATCACTGACTCTCACGTATAGTCATTTCTACACACTAACTCTCACATACACTGCCTTTTATATATGTACTTAGTTGGACATGTGCACTGAGACATCGATTCACTCACCAAGACGCCCATATACACACTTACCCACCCATACAACTGTTTCCACATGCACTCTTAAACTCATACACCCTGTCAATCAACCACTCACACATCTATGCACAGAGTCACACACCCCCCACCCAACCACACACACACTCAGTCTCTTATACAAATACGCAGGCAACTAATCAATAACCCATATAGACATTGATGTAGCTACTGACCAACCGATGCAGCAGCTTACACAACAACAGACAGAGTGATACAGACATTCACACACTTTAGACACTAACCCATGTATTCAGTAAGATACATTTAATCATTCACTTAAAGAGTCAGTCACACACCTACTAAATCCTCCATCCAGACACTTATACATCCATTCATTCTTCAATACAGCTTGGTATATATATAATACATATTTAAATTTTAAAGAAAGCTACATTCACTGGATGATGTCATCAGTGATGTCATTTGAGATGTCATCAGTGATGTCATCAGTGATGTCACTGACCATGTCATGAATGATGTAATATGTGACGTCATCAGCAGTGCATTGCGGGGCGCGAGTTGTAGTTAGCTGAACTAACTATAACGGTGGAATTTCTATGGTTTTGTATGAGTGAAATGTCCAACTAACTATAACGTCCCTGAAACCTATGGTTTTTTCAGTGAATTTCTAAGGTTTTTGAAATGCTAATTTCTAACTATAACGTGCCTGAAACCTATGGTTTTTTCAGTGAATTTCAAAGGTTTTTTTAAATGCCAATTTCTAACTATAACGTGCCTGAAACCTATGGTTTTTTCAGTGAATATATATATGGATATATATATATATGTGTAGGTAGTTATAGTTAGGACTTGATTTCTATTAAAAAGCTGTTGTTCAGTTGCCTATATCTTTGGTGCCAGTTTACAAATCTTCACAATATTTTCTAAAAAGAAATTTAACACTCACCTCAGCTTGTGTCTGGAATGTTTTGGGGTGGCCCGTCAAGCATGGGTCGGGAAAAGGGGTAGGTCCCAAAACATGTTTTCCCCCATGTTAATTCCCATTAGACTTTTGAACAAGCCTACAGCCCGAACTGCTGGATGGAATTACACTGAATTTGGCACAAAGGTATATTTGCTTACGCAGATCAGGCTCTCACTTATTTGGTGTAAATCTGCTCAGGAGTTTTAGAGTTATTAACATGAAAACAAATTTGTATGTATGGGGACGCAGATCCTTCGCAGATTCACCCATGTGGGACTTGCGGATTCACCCGCCACAGTAAAGTCCTCATTGGCTGGCCTCACCTTCACAGAAAAGTTGCAGCTTCCATTTTGTTTGTCGGGGAAATGGTCCCTGGGGCTGAAAATGTGTTTGTAAATTGAATGAAGGGGTCAGGTGAGAGGTTTCCTGCGCTCCTTGTACATGTTAAAAAAAGGGATGAGCATGTGTCCTGGGGTCAGAAATGTAATAAAACATTTTTTTTTTGCCACTTGCAAAACCCATGGATCCCTTGCAGGCCTCAGCGCGGCCCCTCATGTAACTCCGCGAGGGATCTCCAGATTTAGCTTGGCTAAAAACAATATATATATATTTTTATACTCTCTCTTCCTCTCACAGCTACTCACAGACCCATACAGATACTGATACATCCACTAACATACCCATACAGACACTCTCACATCCACTTTTACACCCATAGAGACACTATCACACCCATTCACAAATACATACAGAGACTCTCACACCCATTCACAAACCCACACAGAGACTCTTACACCCACAGTTACAACTATATAGACACTTTTACACCCACTCACATATCCATAAGACACTGTCACACCCATTCAGATATTGTTCATACACGGTTACACCCATTCACAAACCCATACAGAGACTCTCATATGTACACTTACATCCGTACAGAGACTTTCACACCCACCATTACACCTATGCAGACACTGTTACAGACATTCACAAACCCATAAACAGACTCTCACACCCACACTTACACCTATATAGACACTTTTACATCTACTCACATATCCAAAAAGACGCTGTCACAAGCATTCACGTATCTTAAAGACACTGCTATACCCATTTACAAACCCATACAGAGACTCTCACACGCACACTTACATCCATACAGAGACTTTCACACCCAAATGCTAAATGCCTGTGCACACGTCAATCATTAACCAGCTGAGTAATTACTCTGTGTCATATTGGGGCAGTACCTCTAGACTTCTTCAGGGCTGAAAGGATACGTAAATAGAACGATGCCTAAGTCAATATGACCCGACAGTACATACATATATAGCAATGCTGTTGTAGGCAACCAGTGTGGCAAGTGAACACCCTATGTGACATGATAGTTTAAGTTACAAAAGAAAATGTCACTACATCTCTGGTGCAGGAGACCCAGTTGACGATCATACGGTCATTGGGAACATGAGTGAGATGACACATTGTTATTGTGCATAGCATAAATCCGTGACAAAAAATAGGTGTTGGGATCCGTTGGAGAGATAAGTAGGGAGAGTGGAAAAACGAGTAGAAAAGAGTAGGAGAGGGTAAAAGAGAGGAGGACAGGGGACTCGTGAAAGTGAGACTAGAGCAACAAGCGGCAGTGCCGCACGTGAACTGCGATCATGACCTATGGTAGATCAACACAGATATAAGTGCAGCCGTGAAGTATATGTCACCAGGTCAAGTGGCGGAATCCTACCTTTCTGGCAATAGGAAGGGGTTCAAAATCAAATTGAAAAGACAAATGAGGAAACAGAGAATAAGGATTCCATCGGTAACTATGGTGCGAAGAGTAGAGAATGAGGGATGAGGAAAGTATCTCACCTCTCTGCCGGTTGTACTTCCGTCCCGGCTGGATATAAGTAGTAATGATTCTTTGGTGGATCAGAGGGGTCCAACCTACGGACCACAGTGGAGTACAAGTGGGGACTTCACTGTAAGAGAGAATACGCGAATAAGTTTTGCTACTTTACAGGAATACGAGTAGGGAAAATGGGATGGTAGAAGAGGTATCTCACCTCTTGACCAGTTGTACTTCCGTCCTGGTTTCAGGGAAGAGGTAGATAGTTAGACCGAGTAAGGTCTTGTGGGTGCATCAGGTGGTGGAGCCCGGAGTGGGGGCTTCACTGAAAGGAAAGGACATATGCGTGAGTCCCATGTGATGAAGAGAATGGTAGTAGAAGGGGGGTGAGACTACGGATAACAATGATATGCTTTAAAACGAACCCCACATGCTATGGTATTAAAGGGTGAAAATTAATGGTTACCACACTACCTCCAGCGTGGTGGAGGCAACGAGAGTGCAAAGCCAATGGCTGAATTGCAGTTATGTTTCCAAATCTGAATTTGTGGAGGATAAGATACAGTCAGAATGCCTTCTACTACCATTCTCTTCGTCACATGGGACTCGCGCATATGTCCTTTCCTTTCAGTGAAGCCCCCACTCCGGGCTCCACCACCTGATGCACCCACAAGACCTTACTCGGTCTACCTATCTACCTCTTCCCTGAAGCGGATTCAATACATTTTTTGAAAAAATGGATAACCATTTAAAAATAACAACTGTTTGGGACATAGGGTGGCTCTTAGAAGAGCCATTGTGTTCATTGTGTGTATATGATGACTACATATATGAGCGGATGCAGAGTTTGAAGTTGCTCAGAAATACTCAGTTGCCTTTGTCTGTGAAGTAAACACCAACTCTCCTGTATATTCCATGCATGTTGAAGCACAGGCTATTATTGTAGATAGAGCCCATGTTATGGTCACTGAGGAATGCTGAAACTGTTTTATTAACATGTTTCCTGGCTTTCTCTATCTGTGGACAAAATTCAGAAGACCACTTCCATTTCTGCCTCTGGCATATGTTAGAAAACACCAAGGCTGTGTGAGGGAAAAGTTGCATTGATTGTTAAAAGGTATTCTTCATTAGGATTTCCTGTCCTACCATAGTCAGTGTGCCCAGGTCATTGCCACCGCAGTGCACAATTATGAGGTCTGGATGTTGGGAATCCATAATGCTTTCAACCAATAGAAGCAAATTCTGCTACTTTAATCCTCTCTGGGCCAAACCAACTAATACCCACATTAGGCAAGCCAAGGTCCTTGTCAATCCCACTCTTTCTAGCAAACTCTTTATCCCAGAACACATAGCAATGACCTACAATCCACACATTAACCATTTTGAAGGATGCAGCAGTAGCACACAGGAGAAGGCTGAATGAGGCAGTTTTCAAAATGAAATCGGTTAAAAGAGACCCTAGCAAGTAAAATTTGAAAGACCACATTTGATAGGATGCTGTAGATATGGCACTGTTTAAAACTAGGTTGTGGTATAAATTTAAAGTAAGTACAGGCATGATTGTCTATGTGGGATACGTTTCTATTTTTATGCAGTCAACCACACCTGCTGTCTTGGCTTTAGGAGTTAGCATGCTGCTGTAAAGACTATAGAGGCTGTAGAGAACTTGTGACCTACTTCCAGCAGAGAATGTTTCATTTTTGGTCACCATGGAAACAGAGCTACAAGTGTATAGGGGAAGGGAACAAAAAAAGACTAGAATTTCAATGTAATGGGACATTGCTCATGAACGAAATAATGATTAAAGATTGTTTGGGTCTAAATTTATGGATTTGTAGGCAGTGGTGTGTAAGTGGTAGTGTTTAGGAATAGTTTTTAAAAAAGATTTTGGTTTGCTTTGTGGATCCGCGGATTTACCACAAGGTTACATGGGGGGGCCGCGCTTAGCCCCCGGATCTCTTCATGGATCCACGAAACCCGCCTAAAAACCCCTACTGAATTGGGCTCTCTTTAGAGGAGTCAAACAAAGGGTTAAGAAATGAGACCACTCACAAGTTTTGTATGATTAGTAAGTAAATGAAATTATATTAAATGAAAACAGTGTTTCTATTTGTTTGTAGCCTCTGTAACCTTGAAAGCAAAGTTCAGTAGGGTGCCATTAATGGTTGCCTTTTATGAGAATGGTTTACCATTCTTCTGCTTGGTTTTTGTCTGCTTTCGTGAGCCAAGCTTGAGAACCTGATACTGAGAAAGACAAATACTCACCAACAATCACATTTAACAGGTATGTGTATTAAGCAGTAGTATAAAAAATATAGTTGATAGCGAAGGAATGATGAAACTGAGCAGGATGTTTGAGAAAACTAAAAAAAAATGTTGAAAGAGAGTAGAAGATGAAAATAAAGTAAAGTGTGCTGGTCAGGAACTATGAAGAAAAAGAAAACACAGGTATACGAGAATGTAGGGAGTGACATAAGGAGTGAATGCTAATGTGTAGTGTGAGTTATTAAGGAATTTATTATGTATACAGTTATGCAAGGACATATACACAGATATATAGATTAAGGTGAGTTGGTTTACACTGATGCTTTTCCTAAGGCAGCAAGGTATATTTAAATGTATTTACTTTTCACATATAATGATATAGCTATGCATACAGTAACAGAGCAAAGGGTACAGTGATGCATATATTTACAGAGTCAGAAGAAAGCTGATGTCTGCACTAAGTCACTCAGAGAGATATTGATATATGCAGTTAGATAACTAGTTAAATAGTAAAATGTAAGCTGAGGTACCTAGAGAGAATTTGATTTATATAGCAGGACATGTGGAGATAGTGGAGGATATAGTGAGAAATTAAACTACATAATTATATATGCAGTAACACACTGATAGACAGAGGTACAAAGTGATGGGGCTGTAATACAGGTATGACATACAGATAAGTACTAAGAGATCCTAAGCATACACTGTAATGCAGGGCCAACCACTATCAAGTAGATAGCAAAAGTTCTAGAAACATACCCAGCAAAACAAAATGTGGTATTTATAGGACAAGATATACAATGAGACAAACAATAATAGAGTAAATGAAACATTAATGTACGTAGTTATACACATATTCACACATGAATACCTAGAACAAAATATTCACTGTATCTGTTATGCCTATGTATAAGAGAGGTAGATGGATAGACAGTTATAAGTGTGTACTTTACAAAGCAGAAGAAAGAATAAAAGGGCAGTATTTTTTGCATAACTATTTACAAACTGTAGAGTAGAACTATAGGGAAGCTATGGACACAGTGATGCATTCACTAATACACTCACTTATGCATACAGTTAGGCAGCCTGGAGACATTGATGCATACAGTTACACACTCATGGATCCATTGATACACTCAGTGACTGACTCAGATTGTTCTATAGACGCTCAAATACCCTGGAATAGATTAATAAATAAACTGAGGCAGCTATGTAAATGTAATACACTGACTAAAATCATTTATACACTAACTTATACATACAATTACATACTCTGTGACAGTTTGAAACACACTGATACAGATATGCATTCACTGATATACTCACACAGTCACTTATACACAGAGTAAGATATCCTGGGTATTTTAATTTATACACAAGAACACCCATGCATACCCTGATGCACTCTCTGACTTACTCATGTACTCACTGATACATACACTCAGACACTATTGTAGACATTAATACATATAGTGATAGACTCATAAACACACTGATGCATTGAGCGATATAGTGAATCAGTCACTTATACACACAGTCAGATACCATGAGAGACTGATAGATACAGTGAGACACTGACACACTGAATTATACAGATAGTAGGATATTCTGTGTCACACTGATACATATACTGAGATATCTATAGATATACTGATGCAGTGATTGACTTAATCACATACTCTCTGATAAATAAAGTGAGACATCCTTGGACAGAGTAATACATACAGTGATGCACACAAGGGCACATTATTACAGTCACTGACACACTCAGGTATAGTTAGTGTATCTATAATATGTATATCCAAGAGAGGTAAATGGATACAGAGTTATATCTGTGTCCTGTGGAAAGCAGAGTAAAAAATTAAAGGAGCGTATGTCATGTATAACTGATTAGACTAAAGAATAACCAGTTAGTCAGTAAATTAGAAAATTAAGTTAATTTGTTGTAGATGTTAATGTATTGTTTATTTTTTTACTGATATCTGATTTTATTTGTGAAAGTTGTGCAATGCCTGACAAGAAAGAAAGACAAAAGAAAGAAAGAAAACAGTATTAAAAACTGCAGACTCAGAGAGACAAACAAAATAAAGGAGGAATAAAAAGAAACTGGTAAGAGTGCTAAGCAGTTTCTCAAAACATTATGCTGTAAAATGCAAAATGTGACTACAGTCTTGTCTAAAAATGGAGTTTACATATCAAGTGGAAAAAAGCAAGGAGTGTGTGTTTCTGAAAGTAGAAAATGCTCTAAGAAATCAGGGATTTTGTCTTGGAGATAGAAGCAGTTTAAGGAGTTAAAAGCTAAAATATTTCGGACTAGAGTAATAAAAAATTTGGTGAAAATGATGAAGAAGTATAGGAGGAGAAGTGCTGCTCTTAAGTAAAAGAAACACATTGAGAGTGTTGTTGAGAAAGCATTTGCTCTGAAGAGAAAATTATTTATATTAATATTGAATAGAATGAGGACACGAGAAAAAACTGTGTTGTGTATGAAGCAAAGAACTGTTAAGAAATGGCTTATTAATAGAACTAATGTTTGCAGATTTTTTTAAAGGTGAATGGAAGCATACCTCTAGTAGAGAAACGTTTTTTAATGAAGAAAGCTATTTCCAAGAGAACACACTAACGCATGCAGTTGATTTAACTGGTCGTTGTTATGAAGTAAAAGATGGTATTCCTGTTAAAAAGAGGACATGGTTCCTAGGAATGTAGAGGAAGTGTTAGCTGAAGAGCTGGAAGGTAGGCGTACACAGGTCCCGGTATACAAATGGAGCTGTAGTACTATTTGCAGTATTCGTCAGGAGTCAATCGATTTATTACAAATTTTTATATGCGACTTTCCATCCAGAAGTCTCAAACTGAAAATTGCAATTTTGTAAGCATTACATCCATGCAAAGTGAGAAAATATAGTAATTTACAGGGACATTCACTGGCATGTCTTTCAAGGAATGTTTGCAGAAGCAGCTTTCATCATTTCAGGATGTTAGCTGTTCACCGCATCAAAACACAAACTTTGGTTAGAAGACTTTACTATGTAAAAACTACTACCTTATGTTTAGGAGAGATGAATAGAGTTTTTTTGTGTGGTGCACTAGCAGAGGAAGAAAAAGATTGTGAAGATACTCAGTTACGGTTGTTTGATCTAGAAGAGGAGTCTAGGGAAAATGTAGAGTTGGTTACTGGAGGTGTAGAAGAACAGGATACAGAAATTAGTACTGAAAACTTTGCACAACAGATTGCAAAGTTTAACACAGTTTGCTCTGAGAAACCAAACTGTGTTTGTATTTGTTGTTGACGCACTCACTACAAAACGCAAACTCACAATGTAGTTGTGTACTCTAATGCTGAAAAAGAGAAAAATGATAAGTGGCAAGAATTTGGTGCATATTTATTTGTTGAGTAAAGATATGATTTGTAAGGGTGGGTGGTAAACTCCCCTTCGCCAGCGTAGTTAACAGAGTTTTGTCACTACGCACTCCAATTGGAGAGCAGAGTTCAGCAAAATATTCCGCCAGTGGCCGGCAGAGCAGAGTTTAACGATGCACGCTCGCTCACCCTTACTGTGCACCCAGTACACCCACCACCCTACCCAGACCCACAAATCTACTCCCTCCGCCCCCAGTTGTATTGGCTCTAGTGGGTCTTTCTTCATGCCGTGAAGAAGTCCACGTGATGCTCTTTGTCTTCCCAGCACACCCAGTGTTCCTCCAGCTGTATTATTTCAGTTGTGTCTCTTGGTAAGCTCTATTGCTCCAAGCGCCATTCCTCGTCAAGAACTGCAGTGATATCTGATATCTGTGGCTTTCCAGCTGGGTTTTAATGTTTGCTTCTGGCTTGTTTCACACGCAACGTGTTGTTCCCCAGTTGCGGTGGTTGGTGCTAGCTTAAGACATAAATGAGGTTTTGCTGTTTGGTACCTTGTTGGAGAGACTCATTTTAAGAAGCACCGTGCCTTTCGTTTTACTACCATTGTCTGTACCAATGTTTGCACATCAGCGAAAGACGATTGAGAACTCACTGGCATCATGACCCCCTCCCGCTTCCCTTGCCTTTGCCTCTTAAGTGGCCTATGATAGATGCAGTGATAAATCAACAAAAGAAGTATTCAGTATACCCTACCGAAAAGAATCCCAGTTCAGGCATTTTCAGCGACTGGCTTCCTGAATCAACAGTATATAGGTGCAGATTTGCTGCTGAAGAGGGGTTTCTAATATGTGAAATGAAAGCAGGTTCCTTGCTCCCTCTGCAGCACACAGGCTTGTCCGACGGCTTGCGGCTGCGGTTTCATAGAAAATATGTTGTGGAGACCGATGACTTCTGGTTCCGGGGGAAGTCCCCAGCCGCTGGGGCTCAGAGGATCTCCAGCTGTTCCATCTGCCCCCTCAGAGCCTCTGCTCACTCTAACCCCACAAACAGCATGAACCAGCTGCCCCAACTCTGGAGGGAACAGCAGCCCTGCGGGAGCCACACTGAGGAATACCGGGGCAGAGCAGGGGGACACTCATGGGCTCCATGGCCGCATCGCTCTGGTGGTAGATAGCACGGCCCCCAGGGGCGCCGGAGGAGGGGTGTCCTTCTGAGCCCCCCACAGCTGGTTCCACGCCACTGCAGAGAGCAGGGCAAAAGCTCCCATCAGTTCTGGGGAGAATGTGGCTTCCCTCAACTGGCACCTGGCTAGCAGGGATTCTGCACTCCGACGGGCGGCCTTCTCCGGGAATCTGGCTGCACTGCCCGCTCACCAGGTGCCCACAGGCCGGAGTGTCTTCATCAGCGCCAACCCCGAAGGTGAGTGAAGCATAGGGGAAGAGGGCATCCTTGGGATCAGGCAGAGGAGGAGATGTACCTTAGAGATGTACCCTAATGGACACAGCATTTTTTAATCTTGGCTCCCTTCATTCTATACAGAGTCAGACGTGTGTGATCCTGGGCATCTCGCTGTTCCTGATTGTGCTGCAGTTCCAGTGTTCTGGTACTTGCTCCGGTCCCAAATGCTTATGGATCATCAAACCTCAAGAGGGATGCAAAGTGGCTAAGGGTTGCCAAGCAATATTTCGCCCGCTTGCGGAACTCCGTGGAATTCGGAAGAGTTTTTTTTGCGATTCTGTGGAATTATGCGGATTGCAACTCTGCGAGCTCCGCCCAGCCTTAATGATTTGTCCACACGGCAGATTATATGTATGTACTGCTTTGATAAAATAGAGAATAATAAAATGCCAGCTAGAACCATATATAATAAGTTAGAATTGGTGTCTGTTCCAGAAGAGCTTAAAGTATTAAATGTTTATGAATCAATTCTAATACAGTGTATACATCCATTCCAAGCCATTTGTATGGAGAAGAAGACAGGAAAATTACCTCCAATTGAGCTCCATAAAGGACTAAAAGGAAGAGTTGTGTATTTACCATTAGATTTTATACTGAATATAGAAACTATAGGTAGAAATAAAGATATTGAAGAGCCTCCTATTATTTTAGTAAATGGTGTTCCAACAAAGAGTAGAAAAATATGGCAAGAGTTAGTAGATAATAATAAAGTCAGAAAAGTTCCATTATACCTAGCAAAACATAAAATTTACTATAGAAATGTTGATGTTGCTGAAAATGTAAGTTGGATAGAGGATGAGACGATAGCGTCAAGTGGACAGATTGAAAAAGTGGATCAATCCAGATCCGAACAAATTTATGAACAGTATAGCATCCATCCCCTGCATTGTAAAGAAATCATTGGTGATGCTATTAAGCTGTTTCTAATGAAACAAGCAAAAGGATCTCCCTTAAGTGTATGGGAAAAAAGTTTAGAGGCTCGCTGTTTTCCCCAACTGTTTTCCACTGGAGAAGGAGGCCGCTATGATGACCGTGCTGTACAGATACCAGATGAACAGTGGTTCAATTGGGCCAAAAGGTCCTGTGTAAGTTCCTTTTGTTTTAAAGAAAAAACAGTTGATAATAAGGGCCCTATGTTTTTGATCAGGACTCTCTAATTCATGATGTGATTGAGATGCAGCAATTATAAAGTAAAACAACCTCCAAACATTTTAGTGTATAATGCAATTCATTTATTCATTGCAGTATATATCGAAAGAGTTTTTTCAATAAATATAATCTTTTTTTCTTTTTTAAATATGATCCAGTGCTCACAGGTAAGTGAAAAAAATGTGCTCTAGTGAGTGAAATAAAAATAAAAACCTGCAACTCTTAAAAAGCATAATTTTGAACTCCTATAAATGAATTTATATAGTAAAAACAGGAGTTGATATAGTTCTGAGGTCAATGGCGTTTCGATCTCATGCATTTGAGATCATCTTCAGAGCACCTGATATCAATAGGGAACCATCGAGGTTGTGAGTCTACGCACTGTAGAGTCTCGCATCAATTCCGAAACAATCTCGATGTCCTTCTTAGGGCTCAGTTGTAGCATACCAACAAGGGTGGTCGAAGCATTTACAATAGCGAGCCTACGTACTGTAGAGTGTCGCGTCGAATTTGGAAGAGTCTAGCTGTACTTCTTAGTGCTCAATTGTTGTAGGACAACCGAAGTGATTCGGGCGTTAAGGGAGCCAGGCACATATTTTGATTAAGAGGCATTTAATTAGACCCATTGTGCCGAACATCTCATTCTGACTGAAGAGACTCGCCCCGGTGGAACACAAGCCTGACCGATTAATCAATTGCCACAAAACTATTACGGGAGCCGGCCCTTTGGATTTATTTCCCTGATGTTCCCTGACCTTTGCAACTACTACTCAAATCAATTTGAAAAGATTTTTCTACTTAACATTACCAGATTGTAAAACTGTGTCTTTTGAAAAGCTAATGAAAAACGCAAACCAAAATACGACCTGCTCAATTTGTGGATCAGATTGTATGTCTACCTTGCAGATACAGAGAAGTGGAAAATACATTATATTGATGTTACAGTGATGCAAAGCTGATGGAAAAAGATAGAAACTGAAATTACAAACTTCAAAGCAGAACAAATTTAAATTTCTGGAAGAACGTACACAATACTGGCTATTATCTTTCTTGAAGGACTTCGTATAACTTCAGGACACTACACTGTGTATTTAAAAATTCAACTGGATGGACAGAATGCAATGACAGCCAGCTCACTTTCATACAAAAACACTACCTTTCAAACTTCCAAATTCCTCTCTCTTCTTTCTTCAACCAACGTTTTGAGGAAGATTAGCATTTAAAGAGCAGTATATGGTGTTTGTTTTTTTATGGATGATCAGTGTATAAGATATAATTTGGGCTAGCAGGGGTGATATCTTTAAAATGGAGTCTGCAGTTTGAACATGCATTATATCTTTCTCCTGTACCGGATTATTTCAGTATCATATTTTTTTCCCAATATATTCATTTATATTAGTTGAGTACCTGTAGCTAGAATAACTTGTTAAGTGTTTGTAGTGAGTGTGATGCATGGTATGACTTATTTGTAGTGTAATACTGTGCAGTTCTGGGATTTTTTTCTACAATCTATATGAATGTTTTTCCCCACTGTTCAACAATGATCATTTATACAGTACATTGTGTATGATGTACAAGTATAAAAGCTGAGAACAGTAAAAAACAGAAAATAAAATGTTTAAAGAAATATATGTGTTTTATAGTGCTACAGTTGTGTACTGCTTGTATATTAACATAAATGTTTATTTTTCAGTAATTTAGAATTTACTGTAACCTTTTCAATATGTCTTAATAACATGTACTTCTATTCCTTCTCTTTTATAACAGATCAACGGATTGAATTTTTAGAAATGTTGCGGTAATCAATTCTGTATTTTTTATAAAATGTATAAATAGACACAGTAATAGACACCCTAGAACTCACTCATCCATACAGTAGCATACCCTTACAAACACTGATGCATTCACTCACATACTCACCCACTCACTTATATATACACTCACACACTCTGCGACTCACTAATACACAGACTGATACACCCATGTGCACACTGATGCATTAACTAAGATACTCACTCACTCACTGATAAACACTTTGAGACACCCTAGGTTTCACTAATACATACATTAATACACCCATGCGCACACTGATGCATTCTCTAATAAAATCACTGACTCACTCACATACACAAATAGACACTCCGGGGCTAACTGATGCATACAATGACACACTCATGGACACACCAATCCATTCACTAACACATTCAAACAGTTACTCATAAATACTCTCACACACTTTAGGACTAACTATTACATACTATGACACATCCATTGATTCACTAATGCATTCACTAACAGACTCTCACACTTACTTCTAAACACCCTGACGCAACCTAGGTCTACCTAATACATACGCTGGCACACCCATGATCAAACTGATGCATTAAGTGACATACTCAGTCATAGATATACTGACACATCCTATGTCTCACTAATAGATACACTGAGACACCATGCATACACTGATGCATTAACTGACTCTCACTCACTCAGTCAGTCATACATACTGTGACACACTCTAGAAGTCACTAATACGTATACTGACTCACACATAAACAGACTGATGTATTAAGTAACACACTCACTGACTCGGTCACACACCCTAGCTCTCACTAATACATGCACTGACACACATATAAATGCACCAAATCATTAACTGACATACTCACTCACTCAGTCATATATAGTCAATCACTGTACAACTCACTAATCCATACACTCACATACCATGGACATACTGATATATCAACTGATATGCTCACTCAATCAGTCCTACATACTCTGACACATCTTAGCTCTCACTAATACATAGACTAAGACACCGAAGCATTCTGTGACAAAATCACTGGCTCACTCATGTACACACTGAGACACCCTGGGACTAACTGATACATACACTGACGCACCCATGGACACACCAATTCATTCACTAACATATTCAAATAGTTACTGATACACACCCTGACACACTCTAGGGCTAACTAATACATACACTTACACACTCACACACTTACTTCTACACACCCTGAGAGTCTCAGTAACTCAGTGAGTGTATTTGTGTGTTGAGGGAGTGACAGTGTACATATTAGAGACTCCTAGGAGTCAATAATTTATTCACTGAGACTCTCTTTAACACGCTCTTTAATATGCTCTTTAACACGCTAATTCACTCACTGAGTTCCTGAGACACTTACTCATACACACAGAAACACACCCAAACACTAACTGATACATATAATAATGCACCCGTACACACATACACCATTCTTACAATGAATAAATGAGTCAAAGAACAGAGCTCTTTCTTGATTATTTGGTTAGGTTTTAAACTGTATTTTTATTTTTTTTGAAGGACTAATGTACCCCCCTAAAAATTGGCACTGAACAATTCCAAAATCAGTTCCATGTCAACGGACATTGTTGCATCTTGGTATTTGTATTGGAATGTGGTGGAGGCTGTTATGTAATAAAGGGGGTTGGAATGTGGGCTCCGGTTCAAGTGATTGTGGTCAGTTGGTGTCTGATTCTTACATCGTATCTAATAAAGCGCTTCCTTCAACCGACATCGAGTGTGCCTTATCTTCCTGTGGAAGGACTTTTCAGTGGCGACGATCGATGGGATTTAAAAAAAAAAATCCTGTTTCTAGCCCGATTTGTATGACGCGCCTATCCGTGATTTGCAGCGTTGAAGTACACTGAGTGTGTTCTTGTTGGTGGTCACTGTACTCGCTTGGGGGATCAAGGATCAAGAGAGTCGGCGAGGTGCAGACATCCTGGTTGTGAGTAGCAACGTGTGAAATTCATGAAGCGCTGTTGCGGTAGTTATGCATAGAAGGCGTTAAAGCGGTAACATGGCCAATGCTTGCTTCTCCAGCTCCAATTGTGGGCGGCTGGGTGTATTATCGACGGACTATTTTTAATTATACCAGTCTAGGGCTTGTTAATCGTCACCCGTAAGTGTGCAGCGCTAACGTGCGGCCGAGGTCCCATCTGGTGGTACAGAAGATAAAGGGAAGCAGCCTTGCAGTCGTTTTCCCTACACGCCCAAACAAGCAATCTGCGTAGGAACATTGTGTGGGGCAGTCTGACAATATTTAAGTAGAAATCTTACCTGCCATTATTAGAAGGTGCGAAGAGAAGCTGCAAGGAGCACGAACTGCCTGTAGCCTGTTTGTTCATGTTAAAATTTCAATAAAGGGGAAAAAAAAGCACTTTCACAGTGCAGTGGAAATTGAAGTGGGACTAAACGTTGACTTTGCTGTAGAAAGAGAAATTGGACCACCTGCACTCATACAAGGAGAGTATACTCTGTGAAAGCCATACCAACTGAGTTTACAACCTTATATTATCAGGTTAAAATACAAAATTAAACGCTGAGAACAACGGTGATGACTTTATTTATGTTAGCTAATTATTTTCTAGGTGCTCAACATTGGGACAATGGTGACGACTTTATTTGTTTTAGTTTATTATTTTATATTTTATTTTGTTCAATTTTACATATTAAAAATGTTATAATCTTTAAGCTGTGCATTGGGGCATTTTTGTCTGGTATTAAATTGGAAGTTAGTGTTACTAGTTCAGTATCTGTGCCCGTATTGTGCATTTTGTACAGTCATGTTGCAGTCCATTCCTCTTCCACCTACATTTTTGGCCAAACCAGGTGATCCAATGATGGCTTGGGAGGATTGGCGTGAAGCGTTTGAAACTTATTTGGAAGCAATAGGGGGTGAGATTTTTACTGCTAAAAGGAAGGTGGCTATGCTTAAGCATACCCTTGGGGTGGAGGGTAGGAAGGTATTAAAAACATTGCCTGGTGTGAGGAATTTTGAGAATGTTGAGGAAGATAATTCGGACATGGATGAGGATGTGATTGATGAATATTTATGTACAATGAATGCATTGGAGGTCTATTTTGGTCGTAAGATTAGTGTCCTAGTAGAGAGACACAAATTGTTTTCACGTGCACAGAGTGCGGATGAATCTGTAGACCAGTATGTGGCCGAATTGCGAAATTTTGCCATATCATGCAAATTTAAAGATATGCAAGATGAAATTATAAGGGATCAGCTAATTAATCAAACAAATAATCCCAGAATTCAGGAGAAGTTTTAAGGGATGAAAGAATCATCGTTATACAATTGCCATAATAATTGCTAAACAAGTGGAAAGCACGTCTAAGTATGTGGAAGAATTCAAATCCAAAGAAAGTGTTTGCAAAATTAAAGAGTCTGGAAGTAGGAGTAAGCCTAATGAGGAAGGAAAGAAACAGTCTTACGAAAGTAATAAGAAAACATGTTTCAGATGTGGTAGTGTGAAACACATTGCCTCATCTAGCAACTGTCCTGCTCTAAGAGTAAAATGTTACAAATGCCAAAAGTGGGGCATTTTGCAAGAATATGCAAAAATGGTGGTTATGGTAACAAAGGAAATGCAGTTAATATGATAAATCAAGTTTGCAAGGGAAGGTAAGATGAGGAGAAGTCATCCGATTCTGGAGAGGAAGTGGAAGTTTTAATGTTACAAGAATGTGTGGATACTGTAAATAGAGAATCATCCAAGTCCGATGATGAATACCGTCCTCCTAAATGTCAAGTGAATTTGTGTGGAAAATAAGTGTGGATGTGGGCTGATTCATGCTCTCCGTATACATTGATCAATAAGGAGACATGGGAAAGGTTGGGCCAGGTAAATCTAAGTTAAACCCACATTGAACCAGTAGGATATTGTGGGGGCAAGTTACCCATTATAGGTTGCTTTCAGACTGTGGTTGGGTTTAAGGATAGATGTATGTCTGGTACAGTGTAGGTTGTGGATCAGGGTAGGTTGTTATTGGGATGGAGAGAACAGCGTGCACTTGGGATAAAATTAGATCCCAATACTGTTGAACAAGTGTTAACCACAGTTGGTGACGAGGTATCCACATGGACAATTGAATTTCCCAGACTTTTTGGTCAGGAACTGGGATGTCTAAAGAAATTTGTTCATAACATTTTTGTGAAGGATAATGTAACACCAATTGTACATAAGTGAGAAGTGTACCTTTGGCGTTAAGAGCACCATTGAGGGTGGAATTGGAGAGATTATGTAAAGATCACATTATCGAACCAATTGAAGTGTCAGATTGGTTGAGTCCAATCGTTATTGTGCGTAAGCCTAGTGGAAAAATCTGAATCTGTGTGGATCTGCGAGATTAAAAATCAACATCTGGGTGGATCGACATCCTTTACCAAATATGGGAGGATTGTTAGCTGGTGTGACTAGTGGAAAATATTTCTCCATGATAGACTTATCCAGTGCTTGCCACCAAGTACTTTTACCCAATGATTCTCGCCATTTGACATCATTTGTTACGCCAGAAGGTGCATATTGTTTTATCAGGATGCCTTTTGGTTTGGCGTCTGCTTCTGCAGTCTTCAAACGTGTGATGCACAAATTGTTGGGAGATTTACATCAAGTGAAATTTTTTCAGGATGATGTTTTGATTCGGGGTCGCAACAAATGTGAACATGACGAAATCCTAAAACAAGTATTGAGTAGATTAAATGATTCCGGATTAACTGTGGAATTGAGCAAATGCAAGTTTGCTCTGAAGGAAGTAGAGTACTTGGGGCATACCCGTTCTTCCCAAGGAATTAAGCCTAGATTAAAATTGGTGGAAGCAATTGAGAATGCTCCAAATCCACTTGATAAGGAACAGTTGCGGTCATTTCTTGGTATGGCAGAATTTTATGCAAAATTTGTTGATAACTTTGCGGATAAAGTTCATCCCATGAGAGAAATAATGAAGAAAGGTAATCCTTTTATTTGGTTCACAGATTGTCAAAATGCATTTTGTGAAATTAAAAGGTGTATAAGCAAAGCAATAGCTTTATCCCCATTTGACACTCGTGATCAATCTATGATTGCAACTGATGTTAGCATGTGTGGTCTGGGAGCTGTGCTTATGCAAAGAGGTAAAAATGGTCATGAAAGAGTGATTGCTTTTGCTTCCAGGACATTGAAGGGTGCAGAATTGAATTACTCGACCATTGAGAAAGAGACTATGGCCTGTTGGTGGGGAATTCAGCACTTCAGAAACTTTGTTTGGGGTACAGAATTTAAATTATGGCTGGACCATAAACCATTAGTTGATGTTTTTACAACTAAAGGTGCAGGAAATGCTACCCCACGCATTGCAAAATGGTTATTCAGGTTACAAGAACATACATTCAAGGTGAAATACGTCCCTGGAGTAAAAAATTTTAATACTGATTTTCTATCACGTTTTCCGGTGCAAGGGGGTTGTGTGGAATATGAGGAGGATTGGATGATTGCCAATATTGACAATATTTGTTGTAAAGCTATTTCGGAACTAGAATGGAAAGATGAAACCAGCAAGGACAAGATTTGTCAAGAAATCATTAGTCAATTGCCTGTTTGGTTGGAATATGCTATGGGACAAGGAGGAAGAATTGCAGAAACAAACATGTCTGGTCTGAGTTGTCTGGTATTAATGGAATTTTAAGAAGGGGTGACAAGTTGGTTGTACCTAGGAGTTTGCGTGTGAAGTTGCTTAATGCTTTACATGAAGGTCATGGGGCATGTCAGCCATGAAACGTAAGGTCAAACTTGATTTTTGGTGGCTGGGTGTAGTATATCGTGAGGTGGCGAGATGGGTGAGAGGTTGTGTAGCCTGTGCTTGTGGTGACAAATCTAACACGGTGGAAGGGTTACCCACAGAAGCCATGGAATTTCCTAAGTTTGCTTGGCAGAGGGTTGGAATCGATGTCAGTGGGCCATTTGATATTTTGGGCAGTAAGAAGAGGTTTGCCATAGTTCTTAATGGACTGTTATTCGAAATGGCCTGAAATTACATTTGTTAGGGAGGTCAAAGCCAAAGTGGTGATTGATTTTTGTAAAGAGGTTTTCAGAAGGGAAGGTTATCCTGAAGAGCTTATTTCGGACAATGGTACGCAATTTGTGGCAAAAGAATTTACCGATTTGTTTAGTTCAAAGTGGTATATGGCATAAGAAATCGGCTGTATATCATCCCCAGGAAAATGGATTGGTGGAATGGTTTAATAGGGTGGTTGCAGAGAACTTGCAGTTGTCATTAAACAGTGGATTGGATTGGAAAGAAGAAATACGAAAATTGGTGTGGAATTACAGGACTACTCCACATTCTACCACTGAGGAAACACCTTTGTGTTATTGAGGGGTAGAAAAGTGTGTACTGTGGCTGTTCCGACGTGGATGAACAAGAGTAGGGTGGCAAAGATGGATGATGAGAAGATGAAAGATGTGGTGCGTAAGAAACAGCAAAAGTACGGGTTAACTATAGTGGGAGCCAAGAATTATGCTTCTAAGTTTGAGGTTGGTGATCTGGTAAGGGTGAGGAAATTCCAATCATTCAGGAAGGGTGAGTTTAAATGGTCAGAACCTAAAAAAGCAAGGAAGGTATTGAAATTCTCTGTTATTGTGGATGATGGAAAAATGGAATGTAAGGAATGTTGTGAGATGTGGGCAGGTTGAATCTGAACAATTCTCAGCTGGTCTGAAGGATGGGAATAGTGTTTTTGTAAAAGAGTAATTTACAGGAGGTGAGCAGAAGCGTGATGACAAGAAAGATGATGCACGGGTGGAAACTAAGGGTGGGCGGAGCTGGCATAGTGAGACTACACGGAGGTCCACGGAGTTGGGGAAAAACTCAGTGAAACTCCCCTCCGCCACCTGCCTCCACCCCCTAATAAAAAACAGTTACAGATTAATTTAAAATGAAATAAAAACACACTTACGTGTACTGCGGCATCCCCGGGCTGCCCTCCTCGCCGACTCTCTCCTACGTCAGACGTGCATCTTGAGAGAACTGGGCATGCGCGTGCATTTCTCGCAAGACGTCTTGCGAGAAATGCGCATGTGTGCGCGCATGCGCAGTTCTCTCAATATGTACGTCCCACATAGTAGAGAGACGGTGAGAAGGAGGAGGGCAGCCCGGGGACGCAGTACAGGTAAGTGTGTTTTTATTTCATTTTAAATTAGTTTGTAACTATTTTTTATTAGGGGGGTGCAGGCGGGGAGTCTATTACAGGGGGGGCGAGCTGACTAACTCCGCTCCGCTGCGGAGTCGGAGTTTTGATATATACTCCGCGTTCCCAGTGGAGCGTGGAGTGGGCAAATCTCTGCACACTCTGCTGGCGGAGCGGAGTTTACGCCCAGGGTTAGTGGAAACAAATGTCCAAAATCCGGTGCGGAGAAGTTGTCGTCAAAAACATTTCCTAGGAAGTTAAAGGATTATGTGTAACATTTATGTGTTATGCATTATGTTTTTGCATTTTACTGGAATTATTAGCCTTCTAAACCTACATTGTTTGTGTATATAGTTTTTAGGTATCCCATTATGGTTGGATACATTCATTGCCTATTTCTTGAACAAAATGTCATGTATAATAATCTTTTGAAATTGTTATTAAGGGAGATATGTTGCATTTTGGTATATGTATTGGAATGTGGTGGGGCTATGTAATAAAGGGGGTTGGTATGTGGGCTCCGGTTCAAGTGATTGTGGTCAGTTGGTAGCTGCCGGGCTCCGGGCTGGTTCATACATAGTATCTAATAAAGCCCTTCCTTCAACCGTTATAACACTGAAAACAGCATACTCTCCAAGTTATGCCCTCCTTCCTCTGTTTCCGAGTAGAGTTTGATATTTTGGGTGGGGTTTAATGGGGAAAAAAGGTATGGTCCCTATGTGCCCAATCAAATGAGGAGATTTTGCTGGGTTGCCGAGTGAATCCGCAGTGCCGATCGGTAGACTCGTGGTGCAGTAAAATAGCAATCAGAGCGAGTTATATTTAAAAATAAATATATTGTCATTACATTGTGAACCTGCAATATGTGTACCCTACTAACAAAATCTGAAATAATGTATATAAAAATAATTTCATTTTATACATTTTTGACGAATCCGTGGTTGTGGCACTGCGGTTCCACCGCAATCACATTTTTGGAGTACAAAACCATAGAATTTTGGCTGACTAGCGTGTTTTGCCGAAACCGCGAAAGCACAGCAGATCAAAAGATTTTTTTAAACAAAATAAAAAACACATTCACTTATTTTCAATAACAAAAAAAATACCAATAGTTTTTATTTCAGAAAACAGTTTAGAAATGTATTATAAAATATTTTTTAAATCTTTCAATTGAAAAACAATATATATACAAAAAAAAAAAAAACATTTTACATTTATAAGAAAAACTATAAATGATATATATTTTTACAATTAAGTCATAAACAATAGAAGTATTTGGAAAACAAACACAGTTGTTAAAAAAACAGCTTTAAAAAGATTGAACGATTATTGAAACAACTACTACTGAAATAGTACATACAAATACAAAATACAAATTCACAAAATATTTTCAAGAATTTGTGAAAAAAGTTATACTGAGAAAATTACAAATAAAAAAACAGAGAAATTCACTGAAAAAAACAAAGGTTACAGGGACATTATAGATAGGAAATAGAATTTAAAAAATAGAAATTCACAGAAAACCCAAAGGTTACAAGGATGTTATAGTTGGGAAATAAAATTTAAAAAAACCTTAGAAATTCACTGGAAAAAACAAAGGTTACAAGGACGTTATAGTTAGGTTGACATTTCACTCATACAAAACCAGAGAAATTCAGCTGTTATAGTTAGCTGAGCTAACTTTAACTTATACCCCGCAATGCATTGCTTATGTCCTCACATATTACATTACTCATGACATGGTCAGTGACATCACTGATGACATTACTGATGACATAATTGATGATATCATCCACAGAACCTCTCACACACCCATACAAACACTCCGACACAACCACTGACACACCCATTCACAGACCCATACAAACACACACACCTACTTACTGATCCATACAGCCACTCACACATCAACTCATCCATAAAGCCAGTAATGCAACCATTAACTCATATATACAGGTACACATGAACCTACTCACTGACTAATACAGCCACTCACACATCCAGTCATACAGACATACAGACACTAACACACCCACTCATATACCTATCCAGCCATTCACACACTAAATCAGTCACCCATACAGCTACTCACACAGCTACTCACTGACACTTACAGTCACTCACACAGCCACTCACTCACCAATATCGTTACTCATATACCCACTTGCTTACTCATTTATCTACTAACACACGTACTCAGTCACCTATATAGTCACTGAGATAAGCAGATACTCTCCCATACAACCTGTCACACTCACTCACTCATACATTCACTCCCATACCCATTCAGTCATCCATACTACCACTGATACACCCAGTTACTCACTCACACCTACACCCATTTACACACCTAGTCACTCGCCCATACAGGCACTTATGTACCTGCTCAGTCACTCATTCATGCACTCATGCACCCTCTCATTCACTATTTACTGACACACCCACACACTCACCCATACAGCTATTCATTCACCCTCTTGATTCACCATTACATCCACTTTTACACCCACTCGCTCAACCATAGAGATAATCACAGTCAGTAACTTACTCATACAGCCACTGACACACCCACTCTCTAACCCATGCAAGCACATATCCACTCACTTATGTATACAGTCTCCCACATACCCACTCCCTGTGCTATACACCATATACACACTCACTCTCTCACCTACAAAGTCACTCCAACAGCCACTTACCTTAGTATATATGTTTAACACTCAGTAACTTTTAGAAAGCACTCACAATCACTGGATGATGTCATCAGTGATGTCATTTGAGATGCCATCAGTGATGTCATTTGAGATGTCATCAGTGATATCACTGGCCATGTCATGAGTGATGTAATATAGAAGGTCATAAGCAGTGCATTGCAGGCCGTAAGTTATAGTTGGCTATAGAATTATACATATTAATATTTTAATTTATATAAGTTTGATGTTAATTAAGATGTATATTACTGGTATTACATATTATGTCAAATATGTTTTTGTGAAGTGGATATTGTAAATTGCAACTCTTTAGTGTCCAACACCTTCACTCAATATGGTTAGATTGGAATAGAAATAGTAAATGTCACCCCTTTAGTGTCCAACACCTTCCCCAAATTGGTTAAGATTGGAGTGAGAATAGTAAAATGTCACCCCTTTAGTGTCCAAAACCTTCCTCAAATTTCTTTAAATTGGAGTGGGAATAGTGAATGTCACCCCTTTAGTGTTCAACACCTTCCCTCAATATGGTTAGATTGGAGTGGGAATAGTAAATGTCACCCCTTTAGTGTCCAACACCTTCCCCAAATTGGTTCAGATTGGAGTGGGAAGAGTAGATACCACGCCTTTAGTGTCTAACACCTTCCCAAATTGGTTTAGATTCTGGTGGAATAGTTAATGTCACCCCTTTAGTGTCTAACACCTTCTCCCAATATGGTTAGTTTGGAGTGGGAATAGTAAATGTCACCTCTTTTGTGTCCAATGTCTTCCCCAAATTGGTTTAGATTGGAGTGGAATAGTAAATGTCACTCCTTTAGTGTCCAACGCATCCTCAAAATGTATATCATTAAGACATGTCTCACATTTTTCTATTTTTATTTGTTTTCAGTTTTTTATTATTCTAAAGTTTTAGATTTTGAAGCAGAGTTACTTGAAGTAAATATAAAAAATCTATAAAGTTAAGCAAATACATTATTTAAATTATTTTTAATAGTAAAAATGAGTTAATCATATTTATATACATTTGTATGTTGTACATTTTCAGCTCCTATTTCTCATTGTTACCAAGTTTTTAAAATTATATATATATATCTATCTATATATATATATGTATTAAGAGACATTGATGCCTTCACTTTTCTTTCAGATATCCCTGATGCTGGAGATGCTGTCCAGTGATTGGTTACAGTCCCACCAATAAGAGACACTTTGAAATATTTAAATATTGCGAAGCTGTGGTCATTTTGGATTGAATTCTATGCACTGAAGAAGGCCGATGCCGAAATGCATTTGCATTAAAGAAATCAAATGAATTACCCCGTGAGTGCTTCGAGTTAGTAGTTGTTGTGGAACAAAGGCGGTATCACCCCCGCCATTAAAAGCACCCGCCGTGTGTTCGACTCCCAGGGTGGATCGTGTTAGCTATATATATATAGATATATATATATATATATCCAAACATTCCTCGCCTTGCTGTAGAGAGGCACACCAACACCTGCTGAAAGCTGTTTCAAGCACTATTTATTCCATGGAAATCTGCTCACAGGTAAAAGAAAACCCAACGCGTTTCTCCTCTCTCTGAGGGTTGATCACGGGTAAAATGTCTCTGCCTTTCGACTGACCACGTGATTTAACACTGCGGTTCAATCATCTTTCAGAGTGCCAATTCCAATCAGCAATGTTAGTTTCAATTAGAGAGCAGCTCAAATATATTGATTTGTATGTAAAAAAAAACGCTGCTTCTTTACTTTAATTAAACTGTTTGTAATGCCTTTTTCATTTTTAAACCTGTGCAATCTTGCCTTTAGGTATCCATGTAGCATTCTCCACTCTTTCAGCCAGCCAGTGGAAAAAACTTCCATCTCGCCTCCCCTTGCCAGCACACCTTTCGATTTTCATTTAGATTAACTTCTGTTTTTGATCCTTAGGAGGCTAGGCGGGCCGGGCTCACGGACTTCCATACACCACCAAATTGCTCCAATGAATGAACTTCGCTGAAAAAAGCCACAGGTTTCAGGGACGTTGTAGTTAGGAATTAGTATTTAAAAAACATTAGAAATTCACGGAAAAAACTGCAGGTTACAGAAACGTTATAGTTAGGCTGACATTTCACTCATCCAAAACCTGTGAAATTCAGCCGTTAACTTGCGCCCCTGCAATGCACTGCTGATGACTTCACATATTACATCACTCATGACATGGTCAGTGGCATCACTTATGACATCTCAAATGACATCACTGATGACATCATCCAGTGACTGAGTGTTTCTAAAAAGTTTAAGAATGTTATAAATATATACGCCAAGGTGTATTGAAGAATGAGTGTTTATATGGATTACTCAGTGGGTGCGTGACTGACTGTATAAGTGAGTGATTATATGTGTCTAGTGAATGTATGGGTAAGTGACTAATCTTTAAGAATGTCTGTATCAGTCTGTCAGTTGGTGTGTAAGTGGCTGCATGAGTTGGTGAGTAGCTACATGAGTATCTATATGGGTTATTGATTGGTTGTCTGAGTACCTGTATGGGTGCCTAAGTGTATGTGTGGGTAGGTGAGGGGGTGTGTGACTCCTTGCATGGATGTGTGAGTGGGTGAATTACTGGGTGTATGGGTTCATGATTGCATCTGCGAGGGGTTGTATGGGTGAGTGAATGTGCGTATTTCTGTGCCGGTGAGTGAATGGATGTCTCAGTGGTATATGGGTGAATAACAGCATATGTGAGAGGCAGTATATGTGAGTGTTGGAGTATATAAGTGACTGTATGTGTGAGTGAGTGATTGTGAGAGTGGCTATATGAGTGAGTGTGTGCTTCTGTCAGTGACTGTATAGGAGAGTAAGTATGTGTTAGTATCTATATGAATAAGTGAGGTGGTGTGTGTATAACTGTATAGGTGAGTAAGTGGCAGTGTGATTGACTCTTTGGGTGAGTGACTAGGTGTGTCAGCAGTTCTCTGGGTGACTGATGGTGTGTGAGTGTCTGTATGGGTGTATGAGTGTATATATCAGTGGCTGTATTGGTGAGTGAGTGGGTGTATGAGTGGTTGGATGGGTGGGTTAGTGGATGTGTAGACCTATGAATCAGTGAGTGGGTATGTGCATACTGGTATTGGTGTGTCAATGGTTTCGAGAATGGTAGTCTGAAATTTGGAGTGGCTGTATGAAAGATTATATTGTGGTGTGAGTAGGTGCATCAGAGATTATGTGCATGTCATCAGTGATGTCATCAGTGATGTCATTTGCAATGTCATTAGTGATGTCATCAGTGATGTCACTGACCATGTCATTAGTGATGTAATATGTGGCGTCATCAGCAGTGCATTGCGGGGGCGCAGGTTATAGTTAGGTCAGCTAATTATAACAGCTGAATTTCACAGGTTTTGAACAAGTGAAATGTCATAACATTCCTGTAACCTGGCTTTTTTCCGTGAATTTCTAAGGTTTTTTAAATGCTAATTCCCAACTGTAACATCTCTGAAACCTGTGTTTTTTTCAGTGAATTTCTAAGGTTTTTTAAATGCCAATTCCTAACTATAACGTCCTTGAAACCTTTGGTATTTTTAGTGAATTTTTAAGGTTTTTTAACTAGCAGTCACGTTTGCAGACTGGTGGAGAAAGGGGGGCCGCACCTCCGAAGACCTTTTAGCAATCCCACTGTGTGGGACTTACAGGAGGTAACAGGAGAGGTAGATGGATCCAAGGACGTCCTTGGGGGACATCTACCCATCCTCTTACCCCCAGTAAGTCCCTCACAGCAGAATTGCTGAGTTCTAATACTAGGCAATGCCTCCTTTCTCCACCAGTCTGCAAACATGCCTCCTGGTGTGTTCTTGGTTGGGGGATGAAGTCCCCTTGGTTGCTGGGGGTCCTTTGGGGCCAACTATCCTACCTGTTACCTCCAGTAAGCCCCACACAGTGAGATTGCTGGGAGGTGGTCACAGGCCATGCCCCTTTTTCCACCACTAGGTCAGAAACTAGGTCCTAACTATAACTACCTACTCACCAGTAGATAGTTATAGTTAGCACCTAGTTTCCATCAGAAAAGTGTTTTTGACTTGCCTATAACTTTGGCACCGTTTGATGAATCTTCACAAAATTTTCCAAAGTAAGTTTGCTGGAGATTCTTGTTGTGCATGGAAAGGTTTGGGTCGGTCCGTCAAGCCGGGGCCGAGAAAAAAGTGAGTCAAAAAATGTGTGTTTCCCATGTTAATTCCCATAGGAATTTTAGACACAACTACTGCCCGAACCGCTGGACGGATTTGTACCAAATTTGGCAGAAAGATTGCTGTTGGTCCAGAAAGCAACCTTTTTGTGAATTAGCGTAAATATGTTCAGTAGTTTTTGAGATATTTTAAGAAACACAAATTTGGATATCTAACGATGTGAAGGCTCCACGAACCCTCCCGATCTCGTGCTGAGATCTGATCGGCTGTTAACTCTTCAAGCTGAAAGTGTTGGCAGCCATCTTGGGGCTCAGCTTCAGCCGAGTCCCAGAAAAAATGCTAAAAGATAAAAGAAGAGGGGTCAGGGTAGGAATACCCTGACCCCTTAGCTCTGGTCCTGGGGTTCCAAGTGACCCCGCCAGGTTTCATTTTGCCAAAAATCACAGGGGATCTGTGAACAGGGCAAAAGGGTGATCAGTGAAGGTATCAGTGATGTCACTGACCACGTCATGAATGATGTAATATGTGAGGTCATAAGCAGTGCATTGCGGGTTGTGTAAGTTATAGTTAGTTTAGGTAAATATAACTGCTGAAATTTTATGGTTTTGTACAAGGGAAATCTGAGCCTAACTATAATGTTTCAGTAACCTTTGTTTTTTTCAGTGAATTTCTAATGGTTTTTTAATTCTATTTCCTAACTATAACATCCCTGTAACTCTGATTTTTTTGTGTGAATATATATATATATATTCAACATTATTTTAACATGCGTTTTACTAGTATATATTAAATAATTGTATATATTTTATACTATTATTTAATTTATACTTTACAATTTTCCATAAATTGTATATCATTGTTTGATATCTTTTATAAGTTCATTAATTATTTTGCATAGTTTCTACATTTCTAAACTTTTTATGTATATATTTTCAGCATTATTTTAACATATGTTTTATTAACATATTTTAAATAAATGGATATATTTTATACTATTACTTAATCTATATTTTACAATTGTTTCATATTTTGTGATAACATTGTTTGATACATTTTACAGGTTTAATAATTTTTTACATTTTTTTTAAACATTTATTCAACATTTTTATAATATTTTCCAGTGATTTCTATTTGGAGATAGTCTTTTTTTTAGTTTCATTTAGCAGCCATTTTTTAATACTGCTACCTTCTGTTCATAATCTATTTGTTCTATTTTTAATCTATTTTCCAGGATCCAAGTCACAGTAGGGTACTGTTGTTCGTCGGAACAGGTAAGTCCTTTTGTAAGGTTGTTAAGGATGGGAGACTTAGGAGGGAGATTTAAAAGTTAGGGGCTGATTACGATGTTGGGCGGACTTATGTCTGCCCGCCAACGTATCGGAAATTGGACCACCCGACATGCTGTCGCCGGTCCCGTAACAGGCATTACAATGCGACCGCCACCACGGCAGACGCAATGCCTATGTTTTGCATTGCGGCAGGTGCTGCTGGCTGCAGCACCCGCCGCAATGCAAAATAGGGACACCTGGCATATCCTTGCACTACATGGCAGGCACCATGCAGTGCCTGCTACATGGTGCAGGGATATGTAGGGGGGCACCATAGGTATACCCCAGTGCCCACAGTTTAGGGCCAGGAAAGAAGGGGGGACCACTACGGGCCTGCAAAGTCCTTTTCTGCCTGCCTGTTCATAGTGGGTTAACCACCATGAACAGGTGGCGGGAAAGGGACATCATAATCCCTATGGTGGTGCCTGGTGGGCACCGCCACTGTTGCAGGGATATGATTCCTCTCCGACAGTCAGACGAGCTCCTTGAGCCCGTCGGAACCATGGCAGTCGGTTTTTCCGATCGCCAACAAAACGCCCGCCATTGTAATATGGTGGGCATGAAACCTGCTTATGATGGCGGTGAGACCGCCACCGACAGGGTGTCAGTGGCGGTCTCACCACCATCATAATCAGGCCCTTAGTTATAGTGTTGTTTGTGGCTTTTTGGTATATTTTAATTGTTTGCTGTTAGTGTTTTACACTAGTTTGTCTTTTTGCATTTTTCTCCACTGTTTTAGTAATGTATTACTAAGCTATATTGAATTGTGTGACATTAGTTATATTTTGATGATTAACTGTTACGCATATGCATTTTTGGGAATGTAATATGTTTTGTGGGTGGTTTTTAAAAATCTTCTTTTCAGGTTTTTGTCTATAAACACTTTTTGAGCATTTGGAGTTTACGTTTTGTTTTAAAGGAAAAATGTAGCTTTATTATAAACTAATGGTTTTTACTTTGATTTCCATTTTTTTGTATTTCCTGTAGAGGTTCTTTTTTTTAATTCCTTTTTTGGGATTTTTATGGAATCCAAATACTTTGGGTTGCTTTGAGGGATTTTATTTGGATTTTGTTACATTTTTATATTTTTTGGGATGATTTTGGGATTTATTTATCTTATTTTTGGTGGATTACTAGTTTTTACTACGTGGAGTCAGAGAAAGTTCTGCAGCTACTGTACAGTAAGTTGTATTTCTTTCCCTTATTTTGAGTGGTAAATGTGATATATTGTTTATGTTAAATTTATGTGATTGTTGTGTGAAATTGTTTGGATTATGTGTTGCAATAATTTTATGTTATGGGTTGAGTTTTTTCTATTTAAAAAAAATAATTTATATATATATATATCTTTGTTAAAATTGTTATTTTAAATTATTGTTTGACTGATTGAGTAAAATATTACATTTATTATAATTTTTTTAATAGATTTGGTATGTTGGTTTAGAGTTTCTCATACCTTTTGAGGACTTAGGTAGGTTAACATTTATTTCATAATATGCTTTTGGTTATCATTTCTATGTAATCTACTCCTCTGGTGTTTATGAAGAGTTTAAATTTAAGTTGTAGCATGTCGTACATTCTTTTAGTTTGTTTGCTAGGTTTAGGGCTAATTTGGCTAACAGATTGCTCCATTCGTAGTTGTTGGTAGTTTTGCTCTTTTTGCAATGCGTCTATAAATTAATATAGTGTAGGTTGGGTTCTGCCTAGAGTGGATGGGAAGGCATTGTGACATCCTCCCACTGTATTGTTTGTTTTGGCTTCCTGTGCCAAGGTGCTGTCATTGACATTCCAACATAGTATTTGGAATTTTGGTTGGCGTCTGTGTCCGGAGCGATGCAGTCTGCCAACCCAAGTGTCTTCGAAATAGTCCATTATGGGTCTAAGTTTGTCTTCATTTTGTTGGTAGAAAGGGCTTTAGATTAGTAAATTGTAATGGTTGGCTACCTCTGTGGCAGGGACATAGGCTAGTCCTATCATTTATTTTATTTCAAAGGCAAATTGGCTGCTTGTTGAATATTCTACACTTAGTGCAGATTGTTAGAGGTGTCTCTATATACTTCAATTAAAATGATAGCAACAGTCTTGTATGGCTGAGTGGGGGTATATGTTTCAGAATGGTTTGAATCATTACTTGCTCAAAGTCTATGATTATTATTTGGGGTAGTAGCTATTTGTTTCATGTTTTCTATGATTTAAGAGCTCGTCAGAAGTGCTGCTTTATTTATTTGGTAATAGGGCATATATAAAAGGGATATTTGTGTTTTGATATTCACCATTTATAGTATATATCTGAGCGAATGGGGTGGAACACATTTTGGAGGGTCATCCACCATCCAGGTTTGACGTTGGCTAAGTTTTGCTAAGTTGTTTTCTGTAGAGAATATTAGAATTTGTTTCTCAATATTTAGGTTGTCATGTAAAAGGAAAGGTTCCTATTTATGTGTAATTGTGAAATATTCAGGTATGTCTATGTCTTGGTATCTTCTTGGGGCAGGTGGGGTATTGCGCGTGGCTATTTTAAAGTGCGGATAGGTGGTAGTTGCCCTGTTATGTGTTCGGGGATTCTAGGTAGTATAACTTTTAGGATGTTGCTTGTGGGTTCCTGGGAGCTAATGCTTGCATCTATTATATCTTGTAATATTTCTCTATTTCTGTCACATTTGGGGGATAGTTGTGCTCTCTTACATAAATTACAACATCATGTTTTGTAGGTGCCCTCCCATAGCATGCATTAAAATAATATTTAGTACATTTCCAGTTTATAGTTTCTGATGATGCACTTTCTTGGCTATAGGTGTAGCCCATGTGATTTCGTAACTGTTTACTTTCCATGAAGTGATACATTTGTGGGCCTCTGTCATTGTATCTGTGAGTAGTGTGATAGTATAAATATATAATATGATTTATCTTTTGCATGTTTGTTATTAACATGTTAAAACATGCAATTACTTCACTTTTGCAATACTTACATGTATGTTCTGCATGGTTTTACAACTTTTCTATTGGGAGTGTTTTAATGTTGAGCAGGTGCTTTCTTTCCTGTTGAATGAAAAAGAAGTAAGTTACATTTTAAATGATACTTTGTTGATAGTTTGTAGAGGTTGAGGTCATGAGGTTTATTTTTTCGCTGTTTGGGTGACTTTATAATTTGTTATTTATTTATTTATTTATACGTACTTTCTTATATATTTTTGTTGTTTTGTGATAGTTGGCATTTTCTGGCAGTTTATCGGTTTTCAAGTTGTAGATTTTTTCTTTTAGGAAGTCCATGTAAAAAGATAAATGTTGGAGTGTGTGTTAATATTTATTTGCCATTTAAAAAATGTAAGTTTCAAAATAGTTGTGTTTTAGTTTAAATATAAGTATTACTTACTTAGCTATGTAGTTGTTCAGATGTATATTTTTCTTCTTTAATGGTTTGTTGAGCGAATCCGGCAGACTTTTCTTGTCTTGCAGCGGTTGTTGTTTGCGACATATTGAATTGTTTAAATTAGTGTGCCTTTTACATTGTTGATTTAATTGTTTGTTTGATTTTATTGATTTATTGGTTAGTTTAGTATAGTTTGTATTTTTTTATCAGTTGAGTCCTTCTATGTGCTTCTATATGCTTTTAAAAAGGTTTTATGGAGTACCGCAGTACTACCTCTCATGTTTCTAGAGAATACTGCGGTTCCGTAAAAGTTTTTTAAACAAGAAGGCACAAATATTTACATTTACTAATTTGAGGAATAGGTTAGCTCTTAAAAGAGCCTTTGATTTGAAGTGTTAAAATTGGATGTAGATATGTCTCGACAGGGACGCTCAACATCCTGTGATTCTGGGCAAATAACTTAATCACCTTGTGCTTAACAAAATGAATGTGTCTGTCTGAAATGCAACTGGTGTTCATGTTAAGTGTTCTGATATCTTCGGGTCAAGTTTGCGCTATATAAAACTTTTTAAAAAGATATGATTTTGAAGCCATTGTTGGATGTTACTAAGAAGCAGATTATTGCCATCTGAGGGGAAATGTAAACTATCTCCACGATATAGATAAGGTTTGGAGAAAACAATGTTTAAGTGATACATTGAGGACATGGTGTGACCGCTTAGGAATGCAGTCACAGTTTTGTCAATATGTCTGTGGGATTTCTTAAACTTTCCAGCATTCGCAAGAGAGTACTTCCATTTTATCGGTTCACAAATATTTGAAAACACAAAATGGATGTGAGGAAATATATTCATTAAAGACTGAAAAATAGCCTTCATCTCTATCTGTATTCGAAAACTAGCGAGGTGACGTATATCATTCCCTCCACAATGAATAATTGTAAATTGTGGATGCTCACAACCAGTAAAAGATGAAAGGAGAGGCAGGATATTATTCCACCTCAAACCTCTTTCAGCCACCCTGGTTATATCAATATTTGGCAAACCTAAATTACAGTCAATGCCACTCTTTTTGGCATACTCCCTAGCCCAAAATATATAACTGTGTCCAATTATCCAAACATCAATCATGTTTTTGGAAGTCAACCAAACAGGTTGATGAAACACTTCCTGAATAAATGAAAGTAGTATATGTATGTAGTGGGGTAGAATATTGTCCAATTGCATGATATGTAAGAGATAATACTTTTGAAATGATGACTGTGATTGGTTGTATGTAATACTGGGCTACTAACATAGCTCAAAGAGTACTAAAGAAGCACATTGAATAACAAATAGATTAGACTGCATACCTCTGTAATATTATAGTATACCTTTAGCTATGTCACACAGATTTCAGATCACATCACTATGTAAACCAATACAGTACAAGGTTAGGAGAAAAGCCAGCAGTTATGTGCAATCATTTGCTGATTTGGTAAAAAGACATGTGAAAGTGAGCCTAAGTTTAATCACATGATATCTAAAACAAATAGAATGCTACATAAGACATCTAATTCAGCAGTAATAAAGATAGTTATGAATTAATTTTTTTCATTAGGCACCAATCCTAGCCAATACTACTAGATTTATGCAAAAAGCACTGCGGAAAGGCTAACTACTGTAGTACAACTGAAGTTTCTACATACAACTACTTATTCACAAACAAAATCAGAACATTGACTACTATTCAAGGTAAATACAAGTAAATTATCCTGATATTAAATCACACCAACTTGTTATATGTACAAGTAATCCCTGATTTATACTTCACATTAAGAATCACGATTAATACGATTTCTTGATTTTATATGTTTATATAGAGGTATATCTACATTAAGAAATATGCCTTCAAAATATTACCTGATGAAAATGAAAATGTACTCCAAAAAGATCAGAGAATATGTAGCCACACCTACAAAAGGAGAAAGTAGAAGTAAGAAAAATAAGATTGTTAAGGTTATATGTAAATGTTTGTATACTGGGGAACCAGTTTGTGGTGATAATAATTTTGTCCATGTGAAAAAGCTCGCAAAGAGAGCTAGGATGTGTTCAAAACACATGTACAAAGAGAAAAAAGAGAATATCTTTGGGCTGTACAATCGTGAAAGAAGGGAGACCATTAGACATACTATACATAAATAGTTTAAAAATAGAGTACTTGCAAAATTGCTTCAAAATTATCCCACTGCCAGAAGAAATACTGCCACATTGAAACATAAATGATATGTTCAAACTATTGTGGAGAAAGTGTTTTCTGTAAAAAGAAATGTATTCATTTTAACTATGAATCATATTAATACACTGACACATTTAATTTTGACATAAAATATATGTTAGGAAAACAATTATTAATTAAACTTTTCTAACATATTTGGAGGGTGTTGGAGACACATGTCCAGTACAGAACCATACTTTCACCAAGAGGCTTCCCATATATTTAAGACTGTGAACCGCAGAGTGCTCCGTGATTTCCTGGTATGGGATTTTGGTGGTTCATGTTTTCGTGACGGCCGCAGTCATGACAGAGGCACCCGTCCACAAGTTGTTCGGCAGCATTTGTGGAATTTGGTGGAAGTTGAGTGGATGTCAGACAGAACTGCTGCTGACCACCAGTGTATTGTGTTTGTCGACACGAAGTCGTCATTCCTAAAATGAAAGGAAGCAAATTACTAAACAAAGCTCCTACTGATACTTGCCTGTTGTTGGTCAGAGCACGGTAGGGCAATGGACTAAGTCTTCAATGTGCCACATTGGTGAGTGAAATATCGGACATGCAATTGGATATGTTGGTGAACTGAATAAATTGTTTCTACCAAGTGACTATCATTATGAAATGAGATGTACGAGTATTAAGGCACACTCACTGAGAGATTAAGAAGGAACTATGAATGTCATAATGGCAGACTAGGTAAATAGATAACATCGAGCATAATCCAGTCCATTTTCACTTACAGCACTTTTTCCTGTCCAATAAAGAGGGGACAGGAGTGTTTTAAATATGGTGAAATGGTTACTGGGAACACTATGGGAGTGAGAAAGGAATAATTTCTGAAACGCGTCTGCCAACTTAAAGTGAAGACTGTGACCCACAGAGTGCTCCATGATTTCCTGGTATGGGATTTTGGTGGTTAATGTTTTCATGACGGCCACAGTCACGATGGAGACACCCGCCCGCAAGTTGTTCAGCAGTGTTTGTGGCACTTGGTGGAAGGTCCACATATATATATATATGTATATATATATATGTATATATATGTATATATATGTATATGTATATATATTCACTGAAAAAACCATAGGTTTCAGGCACGTTATAGTTAGAAATTAGCATTTAAAAACCTTACAAATTCACTGAAAAAACCATAGGTTTTAGGGACAGTTATAGTTAGTTGGACATTGCACTCGTACAAAACCCGTGAAATTTCCCCGTTATAGTTAGTTCAGCTAACTATAACTCGCGCCCCGCAATGCACTGCTGATGACGTCACATATTACATCACTCATGACATGGTCAGTGACATCACTGATGACATCACTGATGACATCTCAAATGACATCACTGATGACATCATCCAGTGACTGTGTTTCTGTAAAGTTTAAATATGTTTAATATATATAGGGAAAGGCGTATTGAAGAATGAGTGGGTGTATAAGTGTCTGAATGGATGATTTAGTAGGTGCGTGACTAACTCTATAAGTGAGTGATTAAACGTATCTTACTGAATGCATGGGTTAGTGACTAAACTGGGTGAATGTCTGTATCCGTCTGTCTGTTGCTGTGTAAGTGGCTGCATGTGTTTGTGAATAATAGCTACATGAGTGTCTATATGAGTTATTGATTGGTTGTCTGAGTATCTGTATGGGTGCCTGAGTGTTTGTGTGGGTGGGGTGTGTGCGACTCTGTGCATAGATGTGTGAGTGGGTGATTCACTGGGTGGATGGTTTCAAGAGTGCATCTGTGATAGACTGTATGGGTGGGTAAGTGTGTGTAAGAGTGTGTTAGTGAGTGAATGTATGTCCCAGTGGTACATGTGTGAGTAACTACATATGTGAAAGGCAGTATATATGTGTGTTGGAGTATATAAATAGCTATAAGCTGAGAGTGTGTGATTGTGAGAGTGACTGTATGGATGAGTGTGTGCTTGTATCAGTGATCGTATAAGAGCGTAAGAATGTGCTAGTATTTGTATGAGTAAGTGAGCTGGTGTGTGTATAACTGTATAGGTGAGTAAATGGCAGTGTGTTTAATTATTTGCATGACTGACTAGGTGTGTGAGTACCTCTATGGATGAGTGGCGGTGTTTGAGTGTCTATATAGGAGTATGAGTGCATATGATAGTCCTGTACTGAGTGACCATAAGTATGAGTGACTGTACGGGTGAGTGAGTGGATGTGTGTGTAGACCTAAGAATCAGTGAGTGGGTATGTAGTTATTAGTGTTGGAGTGTCTATGGTTTTGCGAATGGCAGTCTGTAATTTAGAGTGGGTGTATCAAAGGTTATATTAGGGTGTGAGGAGGTGCATCAGATTATCACGTGGATGATGTCTTCAGTGATGTCATCAGTGATGTCATTTGAGATGTCATCAGTGATGTCATCAGTGATGTCACTGACCATGTCATGAGTGATGTAATATGTGACGTCATCAGCAGTGCATTGCGGGGCGCGAGTTATAGTTAGCTGAACTAACTATAACGGGGGAATTTCACGGGTTTTGTACGAGTGCAATGTCCAACTAACTATAACTGTCCCTAAAACCTATGGTTTTTTCAGTGAATATATATCAGCGGACCAGCGATTCTTGAAATGTCGGGAGTCGAGAGGACAGGGAGTCCTATTCTGTGGGAAGTGGAATAAGCAGCATAATCATTGTTTTCCTCCTCAAGTAGCCCACTTGGGTAAAGTACTGTTTTTTAATTTTTGCAGAACTCGACAACACCCACTGTGGTAAAACGACGAGGGACTTCAAAGACCATGAGGCATCGTGATTGCACGCCCACTGGGGCGGGTCTTAATGTTTAAATATGGTTTCCTGATTGTTGCCGGGACTGCTGTTCAAGTTGCCAGTGATCAAGGGCAGAGTGCTGCCCAAAACGCGTTTGGCCTGTGATAAAGAACTTAGGAGGGGACGTGTTGTGATGGCTAACCCTCAATAAATATGGTGATAACTCCCTGATGTGTGGCATTTCCATCGAGGGCAACCTCTGTTTGTGGATATATATATATATATCTCGGAATCGTGGTGTACGACTTGCGGCAAAACTCCGGTAAGCGGGCAAAAGTGAGCGCAGCAGCGGGAGTCGGGCTGGGGAGTAAAGCGAATTATAAACAAGAGACTCAGAATTTGTTTAAACTCGAGTTCAGTAAAGACGAATCCCAGCAAAAGGGAAAACACCGGATTTTATAATGAGTGACGAGGAATGTGCAGCGAGGCAACAGGAAGCCTTGAAACTCTTTGAGGATACCGCTCTACCGTCGCAAAAAGAGAAGGGGGCTCTAGCCCCTAGGGGTACCAATGATTTAAGCAGACAACTACAAGAGTATGAGAAGCTCAAGAAAAGAGAGATCTCACGATGGTGGGAAGTGGCATCTTTACACCAGTATTTACAAGTGGGGCGAGTCCCTCGAGGATTACGAATAATGATTACCCCCACGTATGAAAATCCGCAATCAGAGATGTTATGTGAATGGGCTGAGAACAGTGTGACCAGCTCTACGAATATGATTTGCATTTTAGTTAAATATGCAGAAAAGGAGAGACAGGATGTGATTATTAAGATAAAGGAAATTAATGATATTTTGGAGAAAAGCGAAGACAATGCCAAAGTGAGCAAATTCAGGAGTGACATGAAAAACAGGCTGGAAAAATATGAAAGACGCATAAAAGATAGAAAGGCTACTAAGTTCCTGCGCGACCGCCTGGATTATGAATCAGGGCAAATTTATACATTCGCAAAAAAAATTGATTCAGAAAGAAGACAAAAGATCCAATGCGGCCTCATTGATCAACAGGTTATCTCTCAGAGTGAAGCCAGTTCAGATACTGGCTCCGAACAAGAACAAGAAGACCAGAGTGGAAGAGGGATCAGAGATATAAGACTTGCCGTCACAGATGAATTCCGTTTTATGCTACTGGAGCAACAAACGGACCATCGTACCGGGAGAGGGCGCGGGAGAGGAAGAAGCCGAGGAAGAGGAAGCAAAGAAGAGGAGGTGAGGGATATAGGAGGAGCTCAAGAATGGCAAATAAAAAGATTTCTGCGCTCCAATGTGAAGAAATCAACGAAAAAGTAACCGATGATAATACGATTATGAATTTGAGTCCTGTGAATTTAACAGAAGAGGAACAATAGATTTTGGGATTAGGACTGTCCTTCTGCGATGATAATGATTTTAATTATCCTAACAGTAGAATGGATTTATATCGATTCATTCGGAAACTCAAATTATCTAAAATGCATGCAAATCGGATTCCACTTAACCCACCGACTCAAGGAACATTAATAGACCCTCCAAATGAATCTAATTTCCGAAGTGTGAATGATGCACCTCTCTTGACAGACTTACTAACATTATTAAATGATGATAACTTGGATATGGAGAATATAAACAGTGTCCCTGAAGGCAATGAACATGCAGAATTAATGACCGCAGGGCTAGAAAGAGAAGATCATACCCCATTTCGACCACCCTCCAGATTTATTCCACAGCTGGCAAGAGACAATTTGGATATCTTTGGTGAAAATGTAACAAAAGATCTCAAACAATTGTACTATGAGGCCATTCATAAGAAAAAGAAAATAAACCCAAAAAAGCTTTATTTCACAAAACTGTGATTAAATTACAAAAAGAGGAGGGAATACTGGTTAAACCTTCTGATAAAGGAGGAAATGTTGTGCTGTGGGGTCGCGAATTGTACAAGAAAGAAGCGCTCAGCCAACTAAATGATCGTGAATGCTACTGCAGGATCAGTATGAAGGAATATGAAGGAGTGAAGGAACAATTCTTTAAAAGATTGGATGTTTGGAAACAGGAAGAACTGCTGAGCTGGGATGAGTATAAGTTCATCAAAAAGGAAAAGCCAGCAATATCGGTTTTCTACATGCTCCCAAAGGTGCATAAAAGCACCACAACACCACCTGGGAGGGCGATAATTTCTTCATGTGGCAGCTTGTTCGAAAATGCATCTAGATACATTAACTATTTTTTAAATCCAATAGTTAGAACTTTGACTTCATTTATTAAGGATTATATGGATTTTTTTAAATGCATATATGATATACGTTGGAATGAAACCACCATGCTACTGTTAACCCTTGATATTTCTACTTTGTATACCAGTATAAGGCATATTGATGGTCTGAAAGCAACTGAATATTTTTTGAATAGGAGACCAATGAGATTCCTGAAGCATAATCAAATGATTTTAGAATTAATGGAGTGGTGCCTGACGAAGAACATATTTTTATTTGGAGAGGAACTTTTCCAACAAGAGCAGGGTACAGCAATGGGTACCTGCTTCGCCCCCAGTTATGCTAATTTACATCTTGGCTGGTGGGAGAAGCAGGTGCTCGGAGGGCCGCCCCTGGAACAGTGGTCAGAATATATTTTACTGTGGGTTAGGTTCATTGATGACGTCTTCGTGCTGTGGCAGGGCACGGAAACGGACATAGAATTATTCATCAAGGACCTTAACCAGAATGCTCTTAATCTAAAGTTTGTGGGGCGGTATAGTAAAACCACAATAGACTTTTTAGACATACGAATAAAACCTGTAGGAGAGAAACTAGAGACCACTGTTTTTAGAAAGGCTACAGCGGGCAATACTATCCTTCACGCGGATAGTGCCCACCCGGCACCGCTGATCAGGAGCATCCCCTTTGGGGAGTTCTACAGAGCACGGAGGGCATGTAGCAGCCAGGAAGAGTACTACAGAATAGAGCAGGAGATGACAGATAGATTTGTCCAGAGAGGGTACTCACCTGAGGCTATAAAGGGGGCAGCCACGAAAGCCAGGAATCTAGAGAGACAAAAAGTGCTGTTCGAACCATCTAGAACACTAAAGAGGAAAAATTATATGAAACAGCAGAGAAATCTGGAGAATCTTAGATTTATAACAACCTTTAACATCAAACATAAAGAAATCAGATCCATTTTAAACAGACATTGGCATCTGATAAGGGATGATCCAGTACTGGGTTCTAAAGTGAAAAAACACCCAGATATCACCTATAGAAAATCCAAATCACTAAAAGATTTGATTGTAAAAAGTGAATATCAGGAAAGAAAAGGGGAGCCCCTACGTGGCTCCAACAGAAACCGGGTTTAAAAAAATGTTTTAAGTGCAAGGCATGCCAACATGGCATGAACCGCATGGATTTTAGGACATTTTTTAACAAAACTATTACTATTAAGAGCTTCCTAACCTGTAGATCTAGTTTTGTTGTTTATCTACTACAGTGCCCATGTTTAAAGATCTATATAGGAAGTACAACCTTACCTGTATACAAGAGAATTTTGCAACATCGAGAGCGATTGTAAATCAGGATAGAACATATCCGATTGCAAGGCACTTTGAAATCCATCACCAAAGCAATCCCTCTAGCTTGCAGTATAGCTGTATAGCAGAAATCCCCAGGAAGAGAAGAGGTGGGGATAGAGAAAAAGAACTCAGAAAAGTAGAAACATATTTTATACTGGAGTTCAATAGCACGGAGCCTCATGGTTTAAACGTAGATGAGGACTTGCATACTTGCTTGTATTAAAAGGAAGATGGAAATAAGAGAATGAGGATAAATCTGCACATAGCGAAACCATTTGTTCTTTTTTTAGATTGTATTATTTGTTGGTGGAATGTAAAATGAGGGACGTGGCTACACACATTTGGATGGGACAAAAACATTTTTTTCAATATAGGTCTTGGGTATTAAGAGTGCTAGACTTTGCTTATAGGAAAAGGAATGCGAGACTTTTTTACAACCATAGTATTTTGTGATATTTGGAATATATATTTTTAAAGTGTTTTTAGAAGGTATACGAAATATGTTTTTTGAAATAATTATTAGTTTTTAGAAAAATAATATACTGTGAAGCACTTGCACTTTTTGTAGTTGTGTACTGTAGATAAATATTCAAGATTGGTGATGAAATGAACCCTTTCTTGTATATTAAAGCACTTGCACTTTACATAGATAAGATATTTGTAAGTAATATGGTTTATGTTTAGAAATAGTCTTCTCCTTTGTGCATTTTTAAATATATGAGGTTTTTATTTTCCTTGAAAGATTATAATATAATATATTTATAAGCACTTGCACTTTAAATAAGTACTGTAGAAAAAGATATGTAAATTTCAGGTAGGGAAACTGATTGATTTGCACTTAAGCATTAGCACTTTATGACCAAGAATTGTACTGTATATGCACTGGCAAAAAAAGTATTTTCTTTAATAGTTGTTGAATGAGTTTTGCACTTGCACTTTGACTCAGAAACTAATTGCACGAATAATGAATATATGAAACGGGTACAAAAATTAAAATCATGGACAATGATGTAATTATAAACTGATCAACAGAAATACTGGACTAAAAACGCAAGGAATGAATATTTCTGCAAATTATATTAATCCAGATTAGTTGACTGTTTAAACCATTAATGTTGCAAGAACTGTAATGGTGTTTACATAGCCGTTTCTTTTAAAGCAATGTTACGAAGGTCAAATATCAAGTTGAACTGTTTGTATAAATTATTATGGGTTTAAACAAAACATGTTCCAAGATGGCAGCCGTTTTACATGAAAAATAGGACTGCATGTAGATCACTGTGTTTGAAGTCCCTCGTTAATGTCCACTGTTGTATTGAGTATTTTAACGAAAAAGACATGGCGCTCAGGCATCGTGAACAAGGCAGCGTGAGACTGCTGAAACGCGTAGATGTTAGAACGTCATAAAAATAAATTACCGAGTGGCCAGTACCTTTTGGAGTGCCGGATGGTTATTTTTTTAATGGGATAACCCTATTTAAATATATATATATATATATATATATATATATATATATGCCGAAGTAATCGCCACAAGGTTCCAGCAATCACCAATGTCCTGGAAATAACGGGAACAGACGATAACGGACCCAGATAAAAGTGCAAGTGAGTATTTAATGAAGTCTCAGCATGCCTGCCATGACGCGTTTCAGCCTACCAGAGGCCTTGTTCACATGACGCCATAGGAGTAGCAAAACCAAATTTAAAGTGCACCGTGCGTAATAACAAACAACCCGATTGGTTGCCTGACAGAGACATAAATAGACATAGAAAAAATATGTATATATAAATATATACATTGATACAGTCATATTAAGACACAAGTCAATAGTAAAGCACCAACATAAATAGCTAAAAGTTACTTTTCAAGAAAATAAACCACTGTAAGGTGTAAAAATTCATATAAAAAGTACAAGCTAGTTTTAAAAAGTTGGTAAAAGGCATTGAATTGAACACATTCTCAATCAAATAAAATACCTTAAACACTATTATGCAAACTAAGCATATTAAAATGAATACAACCCGAGTGGGTAAAAGGACACAAAGCTGACAATATAAGATAGACTTGAGTAAACAACCAAAGGTGCCATCATCTTGAGCTAAAGCCTGCAATGTGGTAGTTTAATACTAGTGATGAGGGACCTAAGTGTCTGTGCTTATAATCTTGACCAAGTGACAACAAGGTCTCAGCATGTGTACTTATATAGCAAAGTTTACTTGAAACAAAGTGTTTTTATATATCAAAAGATGCTAGAAAAATTTGACTGAAAAAAAGACCATCAGTATTGAATGGTCAGACATATGTCTCTGTCCAGAAATAATTTATCAGTGCTAGATAATGTGCAAATGTGCAAATAGTGATAATAAAAATCTTGTAAAAAGTTAAAATACAATGAATTCGAGAGTGCGGACCAAAAATGTATGGATATGTTGATCTCACAATATACAGTACACGAAAAGACTGAGTTAAAGACACGTAAAAAATCTTCGCTGGAATTTAAGCCCTGCGGTGTCTTCGTGTCGAGTTCCAGGATATATTTGGTTTCCAGGGCACGCAAAAGGGCCTCACGATTACCTCCACGTCTCAGGGGGAGTACTGAGTCAATGACAAAGTATTTAAGAAGATCACTTTTATTATCGTGATGTTCCTTGAAGTGACGTGCGACCGGATAGGAAGCGTCACTCCCATTGATTGCCCTAATGTGCTGGAGTATCCGTTTGTGGACCTGCAACTTGGTACTACCAACATATTGCAGGCCACAAGGGCACTCCAGCACATAAACAGCAAAATCAGTTTTGCATGTTAGCATCCTAGGGATAGAACGAGGTGTCTCACAGAACGGAATTCTAAACTCAGTTCTGTTGACACCTTGTCTACAAGCTTTGCAGTTAGTACATCTTCTAAAGCCCTTACTGGTATGAAGCCATGTTTTACTGGTTACCAATTCTGGACTCGATTTGACTAGTGAGTCACTCATAGAGCGAGCTTTTCTGAATGTAATTTCGGGGCTGACTGCCATTAGGTCCCCAATGACAGGATCACTGCGTATCAGGCTCCAGTTTTTCTTAAAGATTTTACGAAGGGCTTGGTGCTGGCGATTGTATGTCAGAATCAACCTGATTGGCTCTCTAGTAGAATCAGAAGTTACATTAGATATTTTATTTTGAAGCATTTCTTTCCTGTCAATTTGATTGGCTTTGTTAATTGCTTTGTCAATCATAGAGGAGGTATAACCCCTGGCCAAAAATCAGTTTTTACTGAGATCCTGTGCCATAAGGCATTCACTGTCTGAACTGCATATGCGTCTAATGCGCAGCATCTCTCCATATGGGATACTACGTATCAGATGCATCGGATGGTGGCTTGAAGCATGTAGGACAGTGTTGCCCGCAGTGGGTTTCCTGAATAGCCGTGTCTCTAATTTCTCATTTCTGACAAAAATCTCTACATCTAAAAAGAAGACATTTTCCTGACTTAAGTTGGAAATAAAATGAAGATTAAGTGTGTTCACATTAATTGAATCAATGAAATCCAAAGCTTGTTGTTTGGTACCTTGCCATATCAAAAAGATGTCATCAATGTAACGATACCAATGTATTACATGTGTGGTAAATGCATCATGATGTTGACCATAGAGGACCTGCTCCTCCCAGCAGCCCATATGTAGACAGGCATAGCTGGGAGAAAAGCAAGCCCCCATGGCCACACCTCTAACCTGTTGGAAATACTGGTTGGAAAACATGAAAAAATTATTGTTTAAACAGGTGGAAATCATGGCTAACAGCATTTTGTTATGGTTGAACATATGAATGGACCTCCTCCCTAGATAGTGGCTAACAGCTTTCAAACCATCTTGATGAAATATACTAGTATAGAGGGAAGTAACATCCAATGTTATCAACCAATAAGAAGAATTCCATAATAACCCATCTAATTTCCTCAGGAAATCCCCTGTGTCCTGAACATAAGAGGGCAATTTCTTCACATATTCCTGTAGAAAAGCGTCAATGTAGATTGAGGTGTTCTCCAACAGCCCATTCCGTGCAGATATTATGGGTCTGCCAGGTGGCTTGTCAGTACATTTATGTATCTTCGGGATGAAATAGATTGCAGGGATTACTGGATGCTCATTCTTGAGAAATTTAAGTTCATCCTGACTCAATAGACCTGCACTTCTCCAGGCCAGCAACTGCGAGTAAAATTCAGTTTGAGCATGTTTAACAGTGACTAAATCACATCGTTTGTAGCATTGGTGATCATTCAGATGGTTATAGGCTTCCTCTAAATATAGGTCTCTGGGCCAAAGCACTACGTTACCCCCTTGTCTGACTGGCGAACTATGATGTTATCATTTGCCTGTAGTTTTTTAATAAGCTGGATGTAGCAGCTGTTGAGTGATGTATACTTCCAGGTTTCACGCAGTGTGGCAGCATATAATTTTTTGATCTCTGCAATAGAAAGTTCATGAAATATATCAATATTGTCATGCAACATTAAAGGTGTAAAGGTAGATTTGGGTTTGAAATTGGTGTTGCAAGGAGTATTAAGAATGATATGTTCATCCAAGCTACCTGAGCCGGAGGTTTCATTGCTCAATTGTTGTAAATCTTGTAGCAATTCTAAATCATTGACACATAATCCTTGTGTCGTATCAGTGATGGACTGTATACTTGACTTGTGTGCTATTTTGTTGGACATAAAGTATATATATATGTATATATTTAGACACATTTGCGGTAATACTGGCGTGCTGCCAGATCGCTGGTGGTGCACAGGAGGTAGCGCTACCGCTAGAGCTCGAAATGTAGAAAAATTCTCCCAAACCTTCTTCTGATTAAGGAGCCTGCACTCGTTGTTATGGGGGTTTCTCCCGTTTATTGCATCATTTGCATCAGACACATGCGAGAGCACAAGAGGGACGCGTTTCGGCAGTCACACTGCCTTTCTTGACCTAAAATGCGCCATATTGGTGCTTCTTTTAAAGCCCTTACACAATTAAAAATAGAGGATGCACTCTACTAAACAGCAATTGGGTAAACACACGCTCATGGGAAAATTACCAATAATCACCATTGCATAAACGGGTTTTCATAAAGAAACAACGCAACAGAGTAAGCCCTATAAATCACATTACTTTAAGGCTTCTTACAGACTGTGCACATAGTTTTATGCTTTTCAGTTCATTTTGGTTTCAAAAGGTCCCATCATGCCTCATCATATTCTGTGTAAAATCCGAACTGGATTAATACCCATTCTCAAACTGTCAATAGAGGCATCACAATAATGTCTTATTTTTTAAAAAGAACCAAAGTTACGCATATCTGCAGTTTGTATAACATTTCTTCAGACATAATCGCCCACCTCGTTGTTTTAAATACTCCTTACAAGCATACACGTTTCTGAGTTATAGTTAGCTCAACTAACTATAACGGCCAAATTTCTCTGGTTTTGTACGAGTAAAATGTCCAACTAACTATAACGTCCCTAAAACCTATGGTTTTTTCAGTGAATTTCAAAGGTTTCTTAAATGCTAATTTCTAACTATAATGTCCCTGAAAGCTATGGTTTTTTCTGTGAATTTCAAAGGTTTTTTAAATGCTAATTTCTAACTATAATGTCCCTGAAACCTATAGTTTTTTCAGTGAATTTCTAAGGTTTTTTTAAATGAAAATTTCTAACTATAATGCCCCTGAAACCTGTGGTTTTTTCAGTGAATTTCTAAGGTTTTTTAAATGCTAATTTCTAACTATTCCTACAGAGGTAGGACATGTGCAGAAGAGGAAGAAAGGTGCAGAAAGAAGCAAGAGAAATGCAGAAAGAGGCAACAGAAGTCCAGAAAGAGGAAGAAAGGTGCAGAAAGAAGCAAGAGATATGCAGAAGGAACCAACAGAGGTGCAGAAAGAGGTCTTGTTGCAAAGTCATCCTGTGCCCTGGGCAACCCCCAACATTTTGCTGACTGGTACAGGTGGTAACTGACTCTGACTGCCCTGGGCTCTGCCTAACCAGGCCCAGAGCCAGTGATATGCTGAAAGACACTTAGAATACAGTGAAAACACCTACATACAGTAGGGTACACTATGGGTTAGGGTACCTCTGTGATTGGCATGACCTCCCCTGTAAGGCCATAGTACATAATAGGGCAGGGGGATTAAAACTACCTCTAAGTCACTAGCATATAATAGGGCATGGCAGTTTAGAGGCCTGCTGCCCTTTTCTGCACTTGCATGTGTGCACTGCTGAGCCTGAGGTCAGTTTAAAAGTTGCCCTGTGTGTGCAGAAGGAGGCAAGATAGGTGCAGAAAGAGGCAGGAGAGGTGCAGAAAGAGGCAAGAGAGGTGCAGAAAGAAGCAAGAGAGGTGCAGAAAGAAGCAAAAGAAGTACAGAAAGAAGCAACAGAGGTGCATAAAGAGGGAAGAGGGGTGCAGAAAGAGGCAAGAGAAGTGCAGAAAGAAGCAACAGAGGTGCAGAAAGAGGCAAGAGAAGTTCAGAAAGAGGCAGCAGAGGTGCAGAAACAGGCAGAAGAGGTGCAGAAAGAGGGAACAAGGGTGCAGAAAGAGAGAAGAGGGGTGCCAAAAGAGGCAAGAGGGGTGCAGACATTTGCAAGAGAGGTGCAGAAAGAAGCAAGAACAGTGCAGTAAGCACAAACAGAGGTGCAGAAGGAGGCAAGAGGGGTACAGAAAGAGGCAAAAGAAGAGCATAAACAAGCAAAAGAGATGCAGAAAGAGGCTAGAGGGGTGCAGAAAGAGGCAAGTGAAGTGCAGAAAGAGGCTTGAGAGGTACACAAAGAGGGGAGAAGGGAGCAGAAAGACGCAAGTGGGGTGCAGAAAGAAGCAAGCGAGGTACATAAAGAGGCAAGAGAGGTGCAGATAGAGGCAAGAGAGGTGCAGAAAAAAGCAAGAGAGGTGCAGAAAGAACCAACAGGAGTGAAGAAAGAAGCATCAGAGGTGCAGACAGAGGCAAGGGAAGTGCAGAAAGAGGCAATAGAGGTGCAGAAAGAGGGAAACGGGTTGCAGAAAGAGGCAAGAGGGGTGCAGACAGAAGTAAGAGAGGTACAGAAAGAAGCAAGAGAAGTGCAGAAAGAAGCAACAGAGGTGCATAAAGAGGCAAGAGAAGTGCAGAAAGAGGCAAGAGAGGTGCAGAAAGAGGCAAGAGAGGTACAGAAATAGGGAAGAGGGTTACAGAAACAGGCAAGATAGGTGCAGAAAGAAGCAAGAGAGGTGCAGAAAGAGGCAAGAGAAGTACAGAAAGAAGCAACAGAGGTGCAGAAAGAGGGAAGAGGGGTGCAGAAAGAGGCAAGAGAAGTACAGAAAGAAGCAACAGAGGAGCAGAAAGAGGCAAGAGAAGTTCAGAAAGAGGCAGCAGAGGTGCAGAAACAGGCAGAAGAGGTGCAGAAAGAGGGAACAGGGGTGCAGAAAGAGAGAAGAGGGGTGCCAAAAGAGGCAAGAGGGGTGCAGAAAGAAGCAAGAGCAGTGCAGAAAGAAGCAAGCAAGGTACAGAAAGAGGCAAGAGAGGTACAGAAAGAGGCAAGAGAGGTGCGGAAACAGGCAAGAGAAGTGCAAAAAGAGGCAAGAGAATTTCTGAAAGAAGCAACAGAGGTGTAGAAAGAAGCGAGAAGTGCAGAAAGAGGCAAGTGAGATGCAGAAAGAGGCAAGAGAGGTGCAGAAAGAGGGAAGTTGAGTGCAGAAAGAGACAACAGGGGTGCAGATAGAAGCAAGACAGGTGCAGAAAGAAGCATGGGAAGTGCAGAATGAAGCAACAGGGGTGCAGAAAGAGGCAAGAGAAGTGCAGAAAGAAGCAACAGAGGTGCAGAAGGAGGCAAGAGAACTGCAGAAAGAGGCAAGAGAGTTGCAGAAACAGGCAAAAGAGGTACAGAAAGAGGGAACAGGGATGCATACAGACAAGAGAGGTACAGAAAAAGGTAAGAGGGGTGCAGAAAGAGGCAAGAGGGTTGCAGAAATTTGCAAGAGAGGTACAGAAAGAAGCAAGAGCAGTACAAAAGGACCAACAGAGGTGCAAAAAGAGGCAAGTGAGGTGCAGAAGGAGGCAAGAGAACTGCAGAAAGAGGCAAGAGAGTTGCAGAAACAGGCAAGAGAGGTGCAGAAAGAGGGAAGATGGGTGCAGAAAAAGGCAAGAGGGACGCAGAAATTTGGAACAGAGGTGCAGAAAGAAGCAAGAGCAGTGCAGAAAGAACCAACAGAGGTGTAGAAAGAGGCGGGAGGGTTACAGAAATAGGCAAGTGAAGTGCAGAACGAAGCAAAAGAGGTGCAGAACGAAGCAACAGAGGTGCAAAAAGAGGCAAGAGGGGTGCAGAAAGGGTTAGGAGAGGTGCACAAAGAGGCAAGAGGAGTACAGAAAGAGGCAGGAGGGGAGCAGAAAGAAGGAAGAGAACTGCAGAAAGAAGCAACAGAGGTGCTGAAAGAGGCACGAAGGGTGCAGAAAGAGACAAGAGAGGTGCAGAAAGAAGCAACAGAGGTACAGAAAGAGGCAAGAGAGGTGCAGAAAGAGGGAAGGTAGGTGTAGAAAGAGAGTTGCACAAAGAGGCAAGAGAAGTGCAGAAAGAAACAACAGAGGTGCAGAAAGAGGTAAGAGAAGTGTAGAAAGAGGCAAGAGAGGTACAGAAACAGGCAGGAGAGGTGCAGTAAGAGGGAACAGCGGTGCAGAAAGAGGCAGAGGTACAGAAACAGACAGGAGAGGTGCAGAAAGAGGGAACAGCGGTGCAGAAAGAGGCACGAGGGGTACAGGAAGAAGCAAGTGAGGTGTGGAAAGAGGCAACAGAGGTGCAGAAAGAGGCAAGAGAGGTGCAGAAAGAGGCAAGAGAGGTACAGAAAGTGGAAGAGATGAGCAGAAAGAGGCAAAAGAAGTGCAGAAAGAAAAGAAAGAAAGGTGCAGAAAGAAGCAACAGAAATGCAGAAAATGGCAAGAGAGGTGCAAAAGAAGCAAGAGTGGTTTGCACACCATTAGTACCAATTTAACACCCACATTTAGCAATAAGTAACAGGTGACCATTCTAGGTTTGTAAAGGGCCTTCCACCACGCTGTAATACTTGTCGCTGCATTTTTGGTAATGTTTGAGCTGATTGAGCTAGAAACAAGGCTTTTTTTGTTCAAATCTGCAGATTAGGCAGCAGATGATGGATTATGTGGCTAATGCGGAAAATGTATAATTGTGCGAAAGTCGGTGCAGCCAAACAGTTGCATAATTCCAGTGGCCCTGCTCATACCTCTGACTAGGTCCAGAAGTGCTCCTCAGTGATTCCTTCTTTTTTTTGTCATTGAGTTCATAATTTAGCTTCTATGGAAACGAGGAAGACTAAACCTGAGGTTACCACTCCACAACACAGACTTCCATACCACATAATTACTCTCCATAACACATAATCCCATTCTACATAATTCCTATACACTAAATACCACATACTTTCTATCCACATAATTTCACTGCACAACACACCACATAATTCCACTACACACAAAGTACATCCACTCCACTTCAAAAACATTAGTAAAAACTTTTAGATTTACAATGCCAATAGCTCTAACTCTTGCAAATGCAAGAGCTATTACATTACAAGTGCTTCTTTAACTGGTAGTCACGTTTACAGAGTGGTGGAGAAAGGGGACTGGGCCTCCAACCAGCGCTCAGGAATTCCGCTGCGTAGGACTTACCAGGAGGGCTTCTTGGCCCCCAAAGTCCCTAAGGAGTAAAGTGGACTTCATCCCCCAACCAGTACTGTGCCAGGAGGCGCGTTGGCAGAGTGGTGGAGAAAGGGAGGGCGTGGCCTCCGAAGACCTCTTAGCAATCCCACTGTGTGGGACTTAGTAGAGGTAACAGGAGAGGTAGTTGGCCCCCAAGGACAACCTTGGGGGCCAACTACCCCTCCTATTACCTCCAGTAGGTCCCACACAGCAGCATTGCTAAGTTCTCATAGCAGGCCACGCCCCCTTTCCCCACCACTCTGTAAACGCGCTCCCTGGTGCGCTCTTGCATGGGGATTAAAGTCCACTTTGTTGCTGGGGGTCCTTAGGGGCCAACTATCCTACCTGTTACCTCCAGTAAGCCCCACACAGAGGGATTGCTGAGAGGTGGGCACAGGCCACGCCCCTTTTGTCCACCACTCTGCAAATGCACCTCCTGGCACGCTCTTGGTTGGGGGGTGAAGTCCACTTCAGTCCTGAGGTCCTCAGGACACAAGGGGACCTCATCACCCCACCAGCAGTGCGCCAAGAGGCGCGTTTGCAGAGTGGTGTAAAAAGGGGCATGGACTCCTACCACCTCTCAGCAATCCCACTGTGTGGGCCTTACTGGAGGTTCCTGGTGGCCTAGTTGGCCCCCAGGGACCCTCACTAGCAACGGGGACTTAATCCCCCAATGCAGAGCGCGCCAGGAGGCGCGATTGCAGAGTCGTGCAGGGAGAGGGCGGGACCTCCGGCGAGTTGCCGACTTCCTTTTTTTTTTTATGGGAGGGGGGCTACGTGGCCCCCTTCCCTGGGCCACTTTTGGACCCGGGGACCCCATCCCCCAGGCATACCCAAGCCTTTTTTATTTTGGAGGGGGCCCGCGTGGCCCCCCTCCTGAGGCTGATTTGGGCCCTGGGGACCCCATCCCCTGGGGCCCGGCCTTCTTTTTTTTTTTTTTTTTATAAATTCAAAAAGGGAGGGGGCAGCATGGCCTCCCTCCTGGGCCATTTTCGGCCCCGGGGACCCCATACCCCAGGGCTTGGCCATTGCTTTTTTTAAATAAAAGGAGGGGGGCCACCTCCCGGGCCATTTGCGGCCCCAGGGACCCCAACCCCCGGGGCTTGGCCATTCTTTTTTTTTTTTTAAACAAACTGAGGGGGGCCGAGTGGCCCCCCTCCCGGGCCACTTCTGGCCCCAGGGACCCATCCCCCGGGGCCGGCCCTCACGTAGGGGAGCATAGGGGAGCCCCAATGCCCCCGTGGTCCCAGCCAGCTCCCCGCATCCTGCGGGAGCCGGCATTGCTTTTGGGCAAGGGGAGCTGCTGACATGCAGCTCCCCTTGCCCAAAAGCAATTCTGCTTTGCTTCTTGGAAGCAAGAGCAGGTTTCCTGCTCTTGCTTCCAAGAAGCAAAGCAGTGTTTGCTATGGCAGGGCAGGAGCTGTGCTCCCGCCCTCCAGTAGCAAACGGCAATGTCCTGGGGGTGGGCACCCCAGGACATTGCAGGAGCCGGCCCTGGGGGGTGGCGGTCCCCAGGGCCATTTAAATATATTTGGAGGTAAACATGTTCTAGTTTTTGGTGATCTGCTTCAACTTACGCCTGTAAAAGATGAAATAATTTTTAAAACACTTTCAGAAAAAGAAACTCAACTCCTTCGGAATTATAGGTAATGTTAAAATTCGTTACATTTCTCATATAGGGAGCTCACACAAAATATGAGACAAGCAAATGGTGTTGAATTTTCCAAAATATTAAGAGATATTAGGCTAGGATTTATAACCGAAGAGACAAAGGGCCTAATTAATACTTTGGTGATGTGGGAGTGGGGCCACCATGCCACCGCTCCACTCCCACACTGCCAAAGTCGACCGTCAACCGCCTGCCAGTTTACGAGTTTCCTCGTGGTCTAGCGGGCGGTGCTTTGGCGGTCCTGCGGTGAAGCAGTTATAAGGCCCATATGTAAGCATTAGAACTGCAGCGCAGAGGGAGCTCCAAAGCGTGTCCCAGCATGGCATGGACTGTGCAGTCCATGTCATGCAGAAACAGTGGTGCATGCACCCAGGGGGGTACAACATGTGCCCCCTGCATGCACCCCAATGCACAGAGGCAGCAGGAGGCCCTGTAGGGCTCCCTTACTTTCCTGACTGCCACACTTTTCAAGGCAGGCTCACCGCCATGAAAAGTGTGGAGGTCTGTAAAGTCGTAATATGCTTGATGTGCCACAGTGGCATGGCCAGCATATTGCGGCCCCCAGGCTGCCGTGCCACCATCGAGGGATCGCAGATTCCAGGTGGTTGTGGCAGTCTCATGGTGGTCCGACCTCCAAAGTTGTAATACGGCGTTCGGACCGCCGGTGCAGCGGTAGCCGTACCACCACCAATGCGCCACCGTGAGTTTGGCTGTCCACTGCCTGCCAAACTCATAATCAGGCCCAAAGACTTTGATTCAAAGAAGAAGTATATCTTCTTTATCCCCACATTTTAAAAGTTCTTTTGAAGACACTGACTGTTGTTTGTTTGATGCCAAACTGAAAAGAATGCTCTAATTTAAATATGGAAATGTTATCTATAGAAAATGAAAAAAAATCCATCTATCTTGTAGAGATTATTTTGCAACTCACGAAATAAACATTTCTATAACTAAATGCTTATCTACAGAATTATTAAACAAGGAAAAATCAGTGTTACAGACTGCACATTAGATAATAGTTATTTCTTTGTTAAAAAAGTCTTTTGATTTTACGTAGAAATTTGGATGTCAAACATGGAGTTGTAACTAGAGCAATGGGACATATAGTACATTTTGTTCAATATAAAAATAATGATGACATTGAATGTTTTATTGTTAAATTTGAAAATATAAAGCAACCTAAACAAATTTCATGAGCAACTGCAAGGTTTTTACTGATGATAGACATATATACAGAGAGAACAACTTCCTGTATATTTAGTTTAACCAAACAAAATACAAAAATCTCATGGTCTGAGCTTGGACTACGCAATAATTAACAATGGCTCAACTGTTTTTGAAGAATGTATGCATATGTTGCTTTATGTCATGTCAAAACATTAAAAGAACTTTGTATTATAGATGTTGATGACAAAAATAATGCAGACACTTCCTGTGTATGCGAATGGAATCGTTTGCGAAGAATATATACTCCTTCTCTTGGAGAATATCCAGTCGTGTCTAAACCGAAAATACATATGAAGAGGAAAGATGTTCATAAACAATCAGCCTTTGGACAATAAACAATCATGTAAAAAAAAAAAGACCACTACCTTGACATTTTAGGCTTTCATTTTACTAATCCAAATAGCATTAACTGTTGTAGTAATGTTAATCTTATTCTGTACTTACTACTTACCTTTAGTGAAAGAATTACTTCTACAAAATACATAACCTTTTCTGTAAGACTGTAACTAATCTGTATTCCCTACTTGAATCAGAAACACAACTGTGCCAATCTACAAATGGTATTAGAGATATTGTTGATGTTTGTACAGGAACAGTTCACTTCTCTATAAATCAACAGTATTTAAGGATATTCTTGGAATTATAGGAAATTAGACTTTCCCACATACAGATCTTTTTGGTGTAAGGTACTGTTGGGGCATGAATGTTTCAAATGCTTTAATGCTTTCGCAACAGTCATAGAATTTAAAAGATTTGTATACCTTCCTATTCCTGATTGTAAATCCATATAATTCCACCTGTTGTTCAAATTGTGCATCGAAGGTTGTGTCACCACTATCATTAACTACGGTAAATAAGTCTTCAGTTGTCATGATACAACGAGGTGCTCCAGATAATATCCAAATTAATACCTTAATTACTGATTTCACTGCCAGCCAAATTTCCATTTCTGGACTCTCTTTCACTTATACAGCTATTATTTTCCATCATGAAGAAACCACTATTTCAGGACATTACACAATATATTTAAGGAACAATACAGGATGGCCAGAATTTGATGTCACTAAGTTAACCTTTAAACACAGATTGACTAAAACTTTGCTGAAATCTTACCTGCTTATTCTATTCCTAACTCCAAATTTTTAATTTAAAGTACAACCGTCTAACACATCGGAAATATCGACTTAACATAGTACATAGTAGCAGTCATTAAAAATGTCATTTATGTGACCTAGCATGGTTGATGATTTTAGAAGAAATCTACTGGCTTACGTAAGAAATGTTCCTATTTACTATTAATCTGTTTCGTACTTTTACAAAAAATGACAGTTGAACAAGCACAGCATTTATACAGGTTTTTTCACAATCCATTTGATTTGTTTTTTTACCCAGTGTTTCATGATGACCACAATATAATGCCTATCTACACCTTATGAGGTGCTGAGTGATTGCATATTTTGTAACTTTATTGTTACTACTATCTGGGAAACACAATAAAATTGCTAGAATTTCTAAAGTATATATTTCAATACATGGCAACATTGTATTTCACTAACTTTGTTTTTTACTTTTCATATATTAGTTACAAAAATCATAATAACATTTGTTTTGCTTCCAATACATACCTATATAATAAAACTTACTGTTCACTTAACTTCTCCCTTACTATTTTTTCATATATAATATTTGCTGGACCTGTGTAGGAAACTGGAACTATAGTAACCAGCTCTTTATTGTAATAAAAATGAAAATAGCTCTGAACAAAACTTTTTTTTCCTCTTTTTGTTTTTTAATTTTTTTCTGTATTTTTTTAATTATCATTAATACGCATTATTATAGAGATATTGAGGTTTTGATAAATGTTTTTATAGAGTTATTTATATAGTGAGTTATCTACTGTGATGGTTAGAATTAATTATATAGTTATCATTTTTTAATGTGGTGGCTATTGAATTTCTGCTTTTGCTTTCCACTTTTGCGCCATAACCGCAGGGTTCGCGACGACCGACGTCATCGTGATCTCCGGTCCCACAGTGAAAACGGAAAATAGGTTTTAGAGATGGTTGTTCTAGAAATACACTAGAAAAACATGAGTTTGAAGTGTACGGTAATAAACCCCTAGTGTGTAAAATACTGTAATATGTGTGCAATTATGTATTTTCACTTTATGGAAAAGGCACGACCGTCGCAGTTAAAATCAACGTTGCGACTTCCCAAATAACCGCGAAAACAGAAAGTAGGTCTGAATGATGGTTTTTAAAGAAACTTAGTACAAAAATACGAGTTTAAACATGCTTTGAAAGAAGTATGTGTATTGTAATATGTGTAGGGCAATGTTCAGAATGGATTTTTTTTTACATATTATTTTTGGATGTGTTGGTGGTCATTGAATGTCTGCTTTTGTTTTCCGTTTTCGCGACGTGTCTGAGGGGATCGCGATTACCGACGTCATTGCGATCGCCGGAGTCACAGCGAAAAGATAAAATAGGTTTTAGGGATGTTTTTTATAGAAACTCTCTACTAAAACATGACTTTAGAGAATACTGTAAGAAACCCCTAGTGTGTAAAATACTGTAGTACGTGTGGATATGTGTGTGTTTTACACTTTATGGAAAAGGCACGATCAGCGCGGTTAACGACGTAATTATGACGTCCCGAATAACCCCAAAAATGGAAAATAGGTCTGAAAGATGAATTTTAAAGAAGCTTAGTACAAAAACATGAGTTTAAACATGTTTTTTTAAAAGTATGTATATAGTAAAATGTGTAGGGTAATGTTCAGAATGGATTTTTTTACATATCATTTTTCGATGTGTTGGTGGTCATTGAATGTTTGCTTTTGTTTTCCATTTTCTTAATGTGTCCGCGGGGATCGCAATGTCGTCACGAATATAAAAAATGTACAGAAAAAAAACAATGCTTATTAATCCACCGAATAAAATACAAGCTTATAAAAATACCTCTTATAGAGCCATTTTAATTAAAAACACAATTTAAAAACCTTAAAAATCCAATAAAAAAATCATAGGTTACTTTGACGTTATAGTTGGGAAATAGAAATTGAAAAAGCTCAGAAATTCACTGAAAAAAACAAAGGTTACAGGGACATTATAGTAAGGATTTAGCATTTATAAAAACCTTAGAAATTCACTGAAAAAAACAAAGTTTACAGGGACGTTAAAGTTAGGAAATAGAATTTAAAAAACCTTAGAAATTCAGTGAAAAAAACAAAGGTTACAGGGATGTTATAGTTAGGCTGACATTTCACTCATACAAAAGCAGAGACATTCAGCAATTATAGCTAGCTGAGCTAACTATAACTCGCACCCCTGCAATGCACTGCTTATGACCTCACATATTACATCACTCATGACATGGTCAGTTATATCACTGATGATATCACTGATGACATCTCAAATGACATCACTGATGACATCATCCACAGAATCTCTGACGCACCCACTCACTCCAACTTCCACACTACTGTTCTCGAAACCATTGACACACCCATACCAGTACTTCCACACCCACTCACTGATTCATAGGTCTACACACACATCCACTCAGTCACCCATACAGCCACTCATATTCCAACTCGCTCACTAATCCAGCCACTGATATAGTCACTCATGCACCCATACAGCCACTCACACACTGTCAGTCACTCATACAGCCACTTACACACTGTCAGTCACTCATAGAGCTACTCACTAAGCCCGGGCGTAGTTTGCGTAGTAGCACTTCACGTAGCTACGTGAAGTACAGCTTCAACTACACGTAGCTATGCAAATTGCGTAGTGCGTAGCTGTGTGCTTGACTGCACTGTACAATAATTACCAAAAGCAAACTTGTACAGTGCAAGTTAAGATAAAATAAATATCTCTGTCTTTATATGCTAAAAATGCATATAGTCATTTCACTAAAGTGAAAACAAAAAGTTAACAAGCAGTGAGAGAGGTGATGATTTTGGTATCCTCACTAACTTAGGGAGAGAACCAACAACCAAGCAGATGTCTTGAAAACAAAAAGCACATCTTATTGAACGATTCCTCCTAGGACCACCCCAAGCACAGTTATGGGCAAAAATACAATCCCAACCAAAGGCTCTGCAAAGCATTATGGGACGAGATTAGCAGTGGGCAGTGAATATTATAGTGTCCAATATCAAAATAATTCTACAAAGAGCTGCAGTTCAACTAGTCGTCACTGGGTGTCGTCCCTCAAGAGTGAAATGCAAAAGTATTGAAAACCTTTCATGAAGCTTTTGCATTTGACTCGTGAGGGACGACACTCAGTGACGACTAGTTGAACTGCAACTCTTTGTAGAATTATTTTGATATTGGACACTATAATATTCACTGCCCACTGCTAATCTCGTCCCATAATGCTTTGCAGGGCCTTTGGTTGGGATTGTATTTTTGCCCATAACTGTGCTTGGGGTGGTCCTAGGAGGAAGGGACCACCATTGAATCGTTCACATGATATGCTTTTTGTGTTCAAGGCATCTGCTTGGTCCTCCCCTAGGTTAGGGGGACTCCAAAATCATCACCTCTCTCATTGCTTGATATGTCAAAATTCATTTTTGTGAATTGGTTATATGCTTTTTAGCATAAAAAATTGCTTTATCAAAGCATTTGAAGGAGTTTGTTATTATTATTAAGCCTGGGCGTAGTGCTAGCTGTGTGCTTGACTCACTGCACTGTACAATAATTACCAAAAGCAAACTTGTACAGTGCAAGTTAAGATAAAATAAATATCTCTGTCTTTATATGCTAAAATTGCATATAGTCATTTCACTAAAGTGAAAACAAAAAGCAGTGAGAGAGGTGATGATTTTGGTATCCTCGCTAACTTAGGGAGAGAACCAAGCAGATGTCTTGAAAACAAAAAGCACATCTTATTGAATGATTAGGTGGTGGTCCCATCCTCTTAGGACCACCCCAAGCACAGTTATGGGCAAAAATACAATCCCAACCAAAGGCCCTGCAAAGCATTATGGGACGAGATTAGCAGTGGGCAGTGAATATTATAGTGTTCAATATCAAAATAATTCTACAAAGAGCTGCAGTTCAACTAGTCGTCACTGGGTGTCGTCCCTCACGAGTCAAATGCAAAAGCTTCATGAAAGGTTTTCAATACTTTTGCATTTCACTCTTGAGGGACGACACCCAGTGACGACTAGTTGAACTGCAGCTCTTTGTAGAATTATTTTGATATTGGACACTATAATATTCACTGCCCACTGCTAATCTCGTCCCATAATGCTTTGCAGGGCCTTTGGTTGGGATTGTATTTTTGCCCATAACTGTGCTTGGGGTGGTCCTAGGAGGAAGGGACCACCATTGAATCGTTCACATGATATGCTTTTTGTGTTCAAGGCATCTGCTTGGTCCTCCCCTAGGTTAGGGGGACTCCAAAATCATCACCTCTCTCATTGCTTGATATTTTATTGTCAACATTCATTTTTGTGAATTGGTTATATGCTTTTTAGCATAAAAAATTGCTTTATCAAAGCATTTGAAGGAGTTTATTATACTCCTGCTACGCTACGTTTATTAGTACAGTTATTCACTCTGCTACGTGCAATTTGCGTAGTGCGTAGTAGCACAAACTTTGCATGCTTCGTGAGCGTAGCAAAGTATTATGCCCAGGGTTACTACTCACACACCTACTCACTTACCTAGAGAGCCACTCACACAGCAATTTACAGTTATACCCATTCAGTCACTTATTCATACAGATACTAACACATACTCACTCACCTATACAGTCACTGACGCAAGCACACAATCACCCATACAGCCACTATCACAATCCCTCACTCACACATAGTCACTCATGTACTCCAACACTCACCTATTCTCAAAACCTAGTCACTCACCCATACATACACTGAGACACCTAATCACTCACTTATACAGTCAGTCATGCACCCACTGAATCATCCATACAAGCACTCATACAACCACTGATTCATCAATACACCTTGTTATATATATTTAACACTCAAACATTTTAAAAACACTCACAGTCACTGGATGATGTCATGAGTGATGTAATCAGTGATGTCATCAGTGATGTAATATTTTAGGTCATAAGCAGTGCATTATGGGAGCGAGTTATAGTTAGCTCAGCTAACTATAACTGCTGAATTTCTCTGGTTTTGTACGAGTGAAATGTCAGCCTAACTATAACGTCCCAGTAACCTTTGTTTTTTTCACTGAATAATATATATATATATATATATATATATATAGATATATATATATATATATATATATATATAGATATATATATATATATACACATGCATATATATATATATATATATATATATATATATATATATATATATATATATATATATATATATATATATATATATATATATATGTTTGTGTGTGTATTCACTGAAAAACAAAGATTAAAGTGTAAAATCAGTGGCACCATAGCATTTTAAACAAAAAAACTCTGAAATTCACCAGTTGTAGTTATCTCCAGTAACTATAACTCGTGACCTAAAATAACGATAACTCATGCCCTTGCCGTGCACAGTGTTGTCATCAATGATGTCAGTTCAGTTGTCTTCAGTAATGCTATCAATATATCACTGAGGCAGACTTACTGACTTTCTCTAAAATATTAAAAGAGGGCTTATTTGCTTTATCGAGGGGTCAGCATATCAATATATATAAAGCAGGTCTGTGATATTTGTTTAAAAAAAATTATAATTATATGTATATTTACCCACAAGAGGGCCTTGCACTTCAGCTGAAGAGCATAAAACTCCAGATAAGACTGTTTTAAACAGCACTGGCAAATGCAATAGGTTTCACCTATGTGATTATTAATATTTTTTTTGTAAGTTTTAGCTTGGTGAGAAGTTGTGCAATATAAGGTAAAGAAACTCTGTAAAAGTGTTATGACTTGTTAAATGAGAAAGACAATATATTGTACAGTAACTAGTGGCAATATAAAGTGCTCCTGTACCTTCGGGTGATGTTGGCGCTCTATAAAACTGACCCTAAAATAAAATTGTGAAAAGCAGGTTTAAATGCGGAGGTGATTAGTTACCTGTGTGCTTGTATGAAGTAACTTGTGATAATATAAAGCACTCCTGTACCTTTGGGTGATGTTGGCACTATATGAAATTGCCCCAAAAATGTATAAAATAAAACATATTTTACATAGCAGCGCTGTAACATGTTTTTTATTTAATTAATTTTTAATTAATGTTTTCTCACTGACTAAAGAATTGCAAAGGGTTCTGGTTTTGTTGTAGGTTGCACTAGAGTTTGATACTTTATATGCATAATACTGATTGCTTTTCCTATTGTTTGTACTATTAATATCTTTTTGCCAGGAATGGTGGATGTTCTGCTCGATTTAGAATACTGAATGTGATCTAGTGTATTAGAAGGATAAATGCAATTGATGTTCTGGTTAACGTTTTATTGAACTAAAAGAAAATATAATAAAAAGATTTAAACAAAAAAAATATGTGTCCGTCTCGTATGTAGCTGTTTCTCTGTGTGTGAAGTAGTTTGTCGCTCTTTGTGTATATGTCTGTCTACATGTGTCAGTATGTCTATGTATGCATGTATATGTCCATCTACGCGTAAATGGCCGTGTTAATCTGTATGTGTGCGTATGTGATGTTATGCAGATTTGGATAGTGCACTATCACCCGGGAGGGTATCCTGGCACTGTTCGTACTGTTCTCCGTACCTCTGTCAAATTATCTACATGCCTGTCTGCCTCTGCTTTTCTCTCTATAAAATGCACTTGTTTGCTTAGCTCTACGTTTTTATTTCTGTGTGTGTCCATCTCTGATCCTTAAACTGATATGGAAGCTCTTTGTTCACCATCAGGGTCTTGTTCATAAGCACGTTTTAAACTCATTGTCTCACCCAGTTCATACCATCCAGAGTGAATTAACAACTGCCTTATATGCGTGCATGTCCACCAAGCTCCTGTTGTGTTGTGTTTTAAAAACATGTTAAATAGCCCCACTGTAAAATGTTTTTTATTCAATTAATTTTTGGGGAGCTTTTATATAGTGCAAACTTGACCCGAAGATATTGGAGTGCTTTACATGAGTCCCACTTACATCACACAGGAACACCAACATTTTCAAAAACATGTTACACAGCAGCGCGAGCTGCTGTGGCTTAAAGTTTTTTTAAAAGCCCTATGATGCAATCAACACTGGCCGCCTCATAGCTTTTTTTAAATAAAACTTTAAGTCATGTTGTACGGCAGCTAGTGCCTCTGTGCAACATGTTTTAGCACTGTTTTGCTCACTGTTAAGCAGTTTAGGCTGTGCATTGGAGGGGTTCACCTGCTGGTGTCCGGATTGCAGATAGTAGATGGCAGGTTTCAAATGCCTTAGGCTGCAAGCAATAAGTGATGAGATGGTTGGTCCCAGCTTTAAAGTCCTCCACTCTTTAAAACCAAGAAGGAAGAAAGGGCGATAGTGGAATGATCGAAATAGAGACATGATGAAAAAGACATAGGGCATAGTTACTTCCCCGCTTCTCCCCCCTTATAAAAGAGCTGTACATACCAAGGTGGCACTGTCAAAGAAATAGGTCAGAGACTTGCCACGTGCTTAGTGCCAGTTGGTGCCGTATCAAGACATCAGTCCAATTTCATCCTAGACAGCATGCAAAGCACTGCACAAATAAATATGTTGTGCCAAAGGTTATTCATACTCCCACCCCACACACACACATGTTGGATGAAATGCACCAATTATTTGGAATTATTTACATTCGGAGCTAATTAGGGACAGGCAGGGTAGGCTGCAATATGTTACCAGTGGTAGAGAGGGTGGACAGGCTCACACGGACATGGGTAGAAGGGGTGTAGAGATGGCAGACATAATCGTGGTGACACTGGAATTGAGGGCAGAAAGGGCAGACAGCAGCAAAGAGACAAAAGTAAAAGGGGCAGAGACAGTGGGCAGTATCATGCTAACATGGGCAATGGTGGCACAGGGCCAGCATGTGCAGGGAGACTTTGATAGCAGAGAAGGAAGACAAGATCATGTGACACTGGCACCAGGGGTAAACGGAGGGCAGTGAATGGGGAGTAGAGAAGGTGAACAGGTTCATGTTAACACTGGTACCGGTGGCAGGGGACAAGTGGGTGTATGGAGACACAGGTACCTGATATTCAGAGAGGGCAAAGAAGAGCAAGGCTACACTGAAGTACAGGCAGAAAGGGCAGATGGGGCAAGGAGACAGGCACAACAACAGAGGGTGCAGACATGAGCTTATTGACTTTGGCACTGGTGGCACAGTGGCCAGATGCATGAAGACATTGGTATTAAAGGGGCAGAGGTGGCAGACAGGAGCATGTGACACTGATACCGAGTGCAGTGTAAGGGAATAGTGGGTAGAGAGGGTGGACAGCAGCATGTTGGCAAGAAAGATGGAAATGGGAAAGAGGATTGGTGAGTAGAGGAGATTGGTGGCACAGAGAAAGTGCACAAAGGGCAGAAAGGAATATGGTGATGCTGAGGTAATGGGTAAGTTAGGGACAACGAGTCTGACAGAGGGAGCAGGGGTGTGGGGGGTCGTAGGCAACACCATGGCAGGGAGTTAAAAGATAGGTAGAACAGAGTGACTGGGGTAAGAGAGGAAGATTTCACACTAACCAAGCGGGTGGAGGCATGTTAGCAGAGAGGAGGTTGGAACCAATGGCTGAAAAATCGGGGAGATGGGGAAACTTCACCACAATGGAGAGGAGCATGGAATAACCACCTCTAAACAGTGGGGGGGGGATATAGGGGCACCAAGTCATGGGTACATCGTACCTCGAGTCTTTCACTCAGCTAAACTTCTCTGTGTCATGTTGGGTGAACAGCTACCAGTGGAGAGGCGAGTGACCCATGCTACCTGCCCACACGGACAGTGAACCCACATGATGGCCTACTCATAAGAGGGCACTGCAGCAACCAATGTCTAGGCTGTTATTGTTTCTGGCATCGCTTAGGGACTCTCTTCCAGGTCGCGGATTAATAGCTCCCAGAAAGGGTATGCAGTGAATTTCATGGTACATAAAAAGCACATTTGGCAGCAGAATGCTACAAGTGGTAGCTGCAAGGTAGTGGAACGGGTTTCCTGAAATCAGTAGGAAATGTGAGAAAGTGTTAACTTTAAAAAGAAATTGAAGACATGGCTGATTAAATAGCTATTGGGTGATATGCAAAAGAACCTGTATTACTCTCGGTTTATGGCGCTGGTTTTAGTCTATAGGCTGTGGGAGCACAAAGAAAGATTAGAGGTGAGACAAGGGAATGCTGGAATAGAGGGAAAAAGAAGTACAGAAGGTGGACAATGGCATTGTGGAACAAGGGGCAGAGACAACCAACAGGTACACAATGACAGTGAAAAGATGGGAGGCGGGGTAGGGGAAACGTGGATTGCTGCGCACATAAAGAGGAGATGGTAAGGCAGAAAGGCACAGAGGAAGAGAGAAGTAAGGGCTGCAGGAACAACGAGACTGAACAGCTTCCACACGATGGACAAACCTGTATCAGAGAGCGGAGCAGGGAGGCACTGAGGAAACCGATCTGGAAGGGGCAGGTGGGGGGGTAGAAAAACTGACTGAAATGGTCGCCAGACAGTGGGTGACACTATGAAGACATAGGATGGCGGTCATTTCATACGGCACAAGAAAAGAGAAGAGAGGCGTATCTGAATGGGCCTGTTCAGTTATAGATTCCTTTGCAAAATATTGAAAAATAAATAACTACAAATGTGGCTGTCGGGTTAGTTAAACAAGTTATTTGTCGTTGTTAATGTTTTTTGAAGATGTACACAAACATCACATTTCCATCCTGAAGTTGAACTAAACATGCGCCTTTTTTAAAATCCCACCATGAAGAGTCTTACAAAACTTGTATTCAGATAATGCCCACATTCAGACAATAGCAATTCACTTGCAGAGAACTATGAAAAGAGACTCAAATCTGTTTGTCTATTATTGGCACAAGTCATTAAGAACGGCACCACTCATGTTGTGTGCGCAGTTTGAAAGGCATTAAGAAGCCCACCTATTACTGCCAACACAAATAACAAATGCACTGAGAACTTTTCCACTTTCCTCTGAACAAATAATACAGAACTTCTACTTCTTAAATGTTTAACATAAATGGAATATGCGAGAAAAGGAAATCCCCAGGGGTAAGCTAATTTTACCTGTCTGAGCAACCCTTTTCCACATCAGTTTTTCAATGTTGATATTGAAAATGTATTGCATACCTCATGCCAGCAGCAGCGCGGAATGGTGTGAGGGATGGCAAGCAACAAACAAGCATTTGCAATGCAATAGGTCTCGCATTTGCTTGAATTTAAGCTATTGACATTGTAAATTACAATGCCTTTTATTTATCTGTTTTGATAATTACCACAAATAAAAGGCATTGTCATTTACAATGCCAATAGCTCAAACTCTTGTAAATGCAAGACCTATTTCATTTAAATAAGTGGCCGACATTGTCCCGGGCTGCTTGGAAAGTGAAAGCGCGCATGGCTCACTTAATGTTGCAGGAAAGCATGTCGTGCCAGCAGTAGGAGAAACTCATTAAAGAAAATAGTGCCTACAAACTCAATAAGACGTACCGTGTAACAACAGAAGTAAAAGGGCCAGTCCTCATGGGAGGTTACAAATAAAGACAAGGCGGTACTAAGGAGAAACTAACAAGCCTATTAACGAATTAGAAGCCAGCATTAACGAAGGACACTGACACAAGCCAATGACAAATATGGGCAGAGAGTGGGCGGGGCTTCAAGGCGATACTCAAATACAGCATGCCTCGCAGAGCAGCACATGCGCTGCCCAGGCTCGACTTAAAAAAGAGGGCCCATTTATATTTCCTTTTTAAGTAACTATTTCTCAGGATAGCAAAGATTACTTGTGCCTATTGAACACTGTGAAGGCGCATTGATCGGCAATACTGCATATGTGTTATGTACGTGAAATACACTTCATGTAGCAGAGTGAGAAAAGGGGCTTTATTTCACTAATCCTGAGTGAGGTCAGCAGGTGTAAATCACGAGATTTGAGACAAAGAGACTTAACTAGAGTTCGGCTGATGGGGGAAATCCACTAAAATGAGTTAAATGTCGTGCTTGCCATATAAGAGTGCATTGATATCAATAGCACTAGTATGAATACGCTAGCAGGAACCACCACCATTGTTGGCAGATATCACTCTGTCAAACTCTAAATAAGGCCCAAAGTTCTTACTCTCAGAGATGATAAGGAAGAGAAACGAGGAGGCATTACACACAAGAGAGCAGCTTGGGGAGCAACGTAAATCCTACCCTAAAAGGTAAACTGTGCAAATTAAATCATGTCTAGTAAACATCCCATATTTTGTATTCATGTAAATGACCTTATATGATTGCTTATAAATCAGAGGCAATGATTTTCTACTTGTCTAAAGAGTTAATTGCAGAAACAAGTTTTTTTTTTTATTAAACATTTTTTTTTCTTACAAACTACACCACAATTCCCTTTGATTTTTCTTCCTTCAATAATTTTTTGTGTTTTTCCCTGTATAATGAGAATCGAGATACGTGATCTTAAACGTAATGTCATTCTGGTATCTTTTGAATCACGAGATAATAATTTCCTTTTTATGGTTGTGAGGCATCATTTTCAATATGCCTACACAAGACACGTTTTTTTTAATAAATAAAAAAAATCCAATGAAATACTGAAAAAAAAACTGCAGTGTTTTAGAATTAGGAATGTTGGAAGGTCAGGGGAGGATTACCTACCACCAGTCTCAGCAGGAATTTACTCAGTCAGTTACCCTCTTCAATGACACTATTCATGTGAAATACTTTTCCCCAACTGAATGTAATTTGTTTCTTCAGTAAGGCCTCCATGGAGGCTAAACTTGAGGCCTGGTGTTCTTCTGAACTCAAGATCCGTCTTTGCTCTCTTTACACAGCGTATGAGGAGTCGAATTTTACAGTCAAGCACTTAAGTTCATGGGGATACAGGAAAATTAATTATGCACTGTGTCTGGTCACCATTCTTCATTTAACTTCTAATGTTATTTAAATTCAGGTGGAAACATCTCCCCCCAACCGTGTCCCAAATGCTACCATGAAATCCTACATCTCTTTAAGCTTCCCAACGAGTAACTACATTCTGCCAAAGTGTGTGAAATACCAAATTGGTCACAATTGGAGCATGTTTAAGGATATTATTCTCAATGTACAACATCCAAGAGAGGAGCAAGGAGACAGCGTTTCTATTGAGTCTGATATGGAGGGAGCATAAGTTGCACATGTCGATGTTGTGCTAATATGGTGATTTTCAGCCCACATTCAGTACCACAATGTGAATGGCAGACAATATTGGGGAAATGTGTGGAAAGTTGATTATGTTATTGTACCCGTTTTCCTGCAAAAGAGCCTCGGACATGCAAGCACTGGATTAAACAGGTAGAGTGTTTTCGCCATGATTTTATTTCATATTTCCAGGCATACGAAGCTAAATTTGCGATGTATTTCTTATCCCGAGTTTCCAACTAATCATAAATTGTATGTGGTGTGAAGCATGTACGAGGACAGTACCAGAGATTATGACAAGATGTAAGGGGCAATAAGTTATTGCTCTTCTGAAACCCTTCTGGGTGTGGACGAGTGTATGTTTTAAGTGTAATGCGCGTATACTATATGTTTTGAAGATTTAGGCACGTGGTGACATTTCATTATTTTGCAATTGATGAGAGGGGATGTCTAGAGAAGGCACTGTTGAACAGAGTTGACACTTAGTTTACCGGGCTGCAAATGAACGCTATAAAAGTGAGTGCAGGCCGATTTCTGCTGTTTTGCGTTGTACCAAATAAATTTGTAATTAGCCTTGAAGTTTTTAAAAAAAAACACTTATTTGAAACAGAAGTTGGAAGTTTACAACGTTATGGCTCGGGAGTCACTGTCTCTTGGGTCAAAGCTACACTACTGCCCTCGAGGAAGAACAGAAGCGGGCATATACAATCACAACTACTTCAGAGAGCTTTGAGCCGACAGCACAGCAAGCGCTTTACAACAAAACATACCACGTAACAAAGCCCAGATCATTATAGGAATGGCCCGGTAGTTATCACAGTGTTAACGTGTCAGGGGCAATTAGATTTGGTTGCAGCCCTGTAGTAGAAGTTCACGGGAACGACCGCCAGAGTTTATGATCGTTAGACGAGACCCATCTTCAAAGGCGTTCCTTTAGAAGTGCGCTAACCGACGGAAAGCTAAAGGCCACCTATTGTCCAGGAACTACAAACAGCAGAAATTTTCATTAGGGCACAGCACTGGCGGCCAAATCCTCGTTAAGTTAATTCCGCATTTTGCTATGAATTTTGCAGAATGAGTATATTGACCGAATGGGGACGCTGCCTTTGTGATTTTCTCAAGAAATGTTTCAGAGAGGTGGCCGGGGTCTGTTTTATTGAGGGAAATTAAGCCAGTCGAGCAAAGCTACAAAATATCAATGGGCAATTCACCTTTGTCCAGGGAATGATTAAGATAGGACTATTAGTATGAAAACTCAGACAATATTCGGATAGCTAAAGGTATCATTGTAGCCTCGCCATCGCCCACACAAAGACTGAAGCTGTTCGCCCATTCAGGGGTTCCGTGTTAATCCACACAGTGCTGTGCAAGGCCTCCCACCGGCACTCCATATAAAAAGCTAACTCATGTGTACAAGCCCACTACCTGGGATCTCCCTTAAGCACAGCCAGGCTGTCCTACCCTCCCTCCCCCTGATTCCCATCTCTCACTTGGGCATGGCTTAATTTCTCCCGAGATCCTGGGCTTCGCTCCACGTATCACCGCGCTCTCTCCACCACCTAAGAGTCGCCGTCGGAAGTGACGTCACTGTCCCGCGACTGTCTGCACAGCCTGCTGCAGACTCCACGTGGTAGAGAGAGAAGAAAGACCCGCTAGACCCAAACCGCATCAGAACGAAACTATCGCCGTCTTGAAATAGTATTACTTTGTTTTTCACTCAAAAGATAAAAGTAAAACGCAATAAGTAATGTTTAACGTTTAATTGTTTAACAATATATATTTTTCAGTTTTAAATAGCGTGACCTCGACGCAAGGGTATCGGAGGGCTTTACCTAAGAACCGCGCAAGAAGGCATGGACAGCGGGAGAGGCGGAGAAGGTAAGGGACACGGGAAGAAAATAGTGCTCACAATCTAAATAACACCTACCTCTGCAACACTCGAAATAAAGGGGCCAGTAGCCATGGAAGGATACAAATGACGACATGGCCGTCATAAGGAGGGACTAACAAGCATATTAACCAATCGGAAGGCAGCATTTATTAAGGACAAAGACACAAGCCAATGAAAATTTTGGGCCGGGGAGTGGGCGTGGGTTCTCTCCCGGACTCAGCTACCCCAGATCAACCCCAGAGCAGCGCTTGCGCGCTGGCTCAGGGCTCGACCTAAAAAGCACCAGGAAACTGCAGCGTTAGTGAAAAAAAAATAGAAACAAGTCAAGGCTGGTTAAACCGTGGAGCAGCTAAGTGACCTGACCCAGGCACCCCGGCCATGCAAAGCACGCCTCACTGCCATCCTGTGTGATTCTGGGCAAATCAGTTACATGCTGGCAGGCAAAACCTAAAAAGAGGAGCATCTGAGGCCCACTGCGCCAAGCAAATGGGAGCAGTTAAAATGAAAACTCCCTGAGTGCTGTAAGTTTAAATCTTGTGGGAGTCTTGTCAGACCATAGAGACTTCCTCTGATGGTGCCGCAGATCACAATGTTGAAGAAAACCTGCTGTGTTGCTGTGTTTTTAGGGCAGTACCAGTCAATGACACTACCAGAGAGCCAGTGCAAAGGAGATACCAAATATTACACAACGCTGAGACAACCCACAACACTAAGCAGCTCCAGCGGAGAAGTCTAAATAGTGGGGGCACGCGGGGCATGGATGATTGACGTAGAAAATGTCCGTGCAGAGCACACAGTTCCATCCCCTGTCCATCTGAAATACAATTGGCAATGTAAAGCAAAGCACTCCATTATCTTCGGTCGAGTTTGTTTAACTTCAGTTGAGTTCATGCTAAACAAACATGTGCACTCTATGGAGTGGGGAACAAAAGTAATAAAAGCCTTTAATGAATCGTCTCGGACATGCGATGACGCTTGCTAATTAGTTCCAAGGCATAAGAGGCAAGAATGTAAAAACAAGGCGTCGGAGAGAAGAATGTAAAAAATATGTGTGCTGACAGGGTGAGATAAATGGTGTTAAGAAGCACACTCTAAATGTGTGCAGCCAGGGAAAGATAACAAAATGTAAACAGTAAACGCTGTGCAGCCTTAAGCAAAAACAATAAACGCTGTGTGTGTGGCAAGCAAATTAAAGTAGTACCACCCATCAAAGAGACAAGTGGCAGATGAGAATGAGTACTTGGACCATGGGAGGCTGATAAGACAAAGACACCTGGAACAACATGAAATAGAATACCTACAACCAATGAAAAGGAGGAAAAGTAAAGTAACAAGCACACGGATCAATAGGAAAAGAAGGCAGGATGCAAGTCCCTTTTAAGATATATTAAATACAATAGATTTCACAAGCACAGCGCAAGTGTTGTGCAGGCAAAACCTCAAAATAAGGTAAGTTCTCCTGGGGCACTGGATTTGAAGACCCAGGAGGCTTACAGTTTTTTTAATGTTGCTAGAGAGGCTGCTGCACTGCCTGCAGCCCCCGACAACATAAAAAAAATGTTTGGTGGTGCCTCTGCCCCTTCTAGGGATATCACCCTGCTAAAAACAATTCATAAAGCCCTCGCAGGGCATCATGGGGCTGTGCGTGACATGGGGTTGGCCGCAGGGACTCGCCTGTGGCCAGATAATGTGTCAAAGCCCACACAGGCCTTTGGCTGTGTGTCCTGTGGGCTTGCCCGCTGTGCCTGGCCTCCGGCCAAACCCTGTGTCCAATCTCCCACAGGCAAGTAACCCAATGCAACGCACAGCATTCTGGCATGTACAGCGTGCTGTTGTTCTCAGAGGTTCAGGCAGCACTCAGGCAGAATTACTGACTTTGTCAAACAGTCACAACACCAAAATATAAAAAGTGAGCCTATTGGCTTTAGCAAAGGTTGAGAATATAATTATATACAAAGCAGATCTATGATCTTTCTCTTACAATCTGGCTAGCGAGTTCACAACACTGTGTACAGAGGTGCGCGAGTCATAGAAAGTTTTGGGTGGGGCGCAAATTATAACTTTAAGTTATTACTATAACTTTAAAAATGTCTAATGTTTTGTAGTTTGAGTTGGTATTGAATACAAAAAATTAATAACGTTTTTCTAACTATAACTTATCTGCAACCTTTGTTTATTTAATTGAATTTCAATTTTTTTTATAAAAATGTGTTTGAAATCGTAGAGTGGAACGTGACCGAGTTGAGCATTGTTGAATGGAATGTCATATAATACAGTGGAGGAGAGTGCAGCAGAGTGTAGTGTTGGAGTGTCAAAGCGTAAAGTAGAGTTAAGTGGCATAGAGTGGAGTGCCATAGAGTGGAGTGTCATAGAGGGTCATGTCATAGGTGTTGTGGCAAGGAGTGTTGTGACAGAGTGTCGTGATTTAGAGTGTCATGGCGTAGAGTGTCATGGTGTACAGTGGATAGGTGTAGAGTAGAGTGGCGTAGAGTGAAGTGGCGTAGAGTAGAGTTGCGCAGAGTGGGGTGGCGTAGAGTGGGGTGGGGTGTAGTAGAGTAGAGGAGCGTAGAGTGTACTGGCATGTCAGAGTAGAATGGAGTGACTTGTCATATAGTGGAATGTCCTAGAGTGGAAGTGCATAAAGTGGAGTGCTGTAGAGTGGAGTGGTGTGGCATAGAGTGGATTGGTGTGTTTTACACTGGAGTGTTGTGGAGTATCGTAGAGTGGAGGTGTCATGCAGTGGCATGTCGTAGAGTGGAGTAGCGGGTCATAGAGTAGAGTGGCATGTTATACAATGGAGTGGCATAGAGTGGAGTATCAGAGAGTGCAGTGTCAGACAGTGTTACATCATAGAGTGTTGCAGCATAGAATGTTGTGGCATACAGTGTAGTGGCATACAGTGGAGTAGCGCATAGATTGGAGTGACAGAGTAGAGTGGCATAGACTGGAGTGGCGCAGACTGGAGTGGTGCAGAGTGTTGTGCTGTAGAGTGGAGTGGCTTGTTATACAGTAGAGTGGTGTGCATAGAGTAGAGTGGCATGGAGTGTCATAGAGTGGAGTGCAGTGTTAAAGAGTAGAGTTTTGTGTCAAAGAGTGTAGTGGAGTGGGCTGTCATAGAGTGGTGTACAGTGTAGTAGAGTGGCGTAGAGTGGAGCAGAGTGTTGTAGAGTGGAGTGAGGTTGAGTGGAGTAGTGTGTTGTAGAGTACAGTGGAGTGGCGTGTCATAGAGCAGCATATCGTAGAGTGTCTTAGAGTGGAAGGGGTTAGAGTGGAGTGGTTAGACTGGAGTGGAATGACGTAGAGTGGAGTGTTGTATTGTAGGGTGGAGTGCTGTGTCATACAGTGGAGTGGCATCTCGCAGAATGGAGTGATGTGGAGTATCAGGGTGAAGTGGAGTGTTGTAGAGTATAGTGGCGTGGAGTATAGCAGCATGTCTTTGAGTAGAATGGCATGTCATAGAGTGGAATGGAGTGGTGTGTCGTAGAGTGTCAGAGTGGAGTACACTGGCATAGAGTATAAGGGCATAGAGTGGAGTAGACGGCTGAAAGCGGAGTGACGTGCTGTGGACTAAAGTGGAGTGCTGTGTCATAGAGTAATGTGTCGTACAGTGTGTCAGAGTGTAGGGGTATAGAGTGGAGTGACAGTGTGGACTGGCTTACAGTGGAGTAGTGTGTCGTAGAGTGGAGTGGTGTGTCGTAGAGTGGAGTGGTGTGTCGTTCAGTGGAGTGGTGTGTCGTTCAGTGGAGTGGAGTGGCATAGAGTGGAGTGGAGTGTCATAGAGTGAAGTGGCATTTCATAGAATCTAGTGGCATGTCATAGAGTGGAGTGGCCTGTCACAGAGTGCCATACAGTGGAGTAGAGAGGCATAGAGTGGCATAGAGTGGAAGGGCATGGAGTGAAATAGAGGCATAGAGTGGAATAGAGTATTGTGAGTGAAGTGATGTGGAGCGGCATGTCAGAGAATAGAGTGATGCGGCATGTCAGAGTGGTGTGTCATAGAGTGACTTAGAGTCGAAGGGAGTAGAGTGGAAGGGCGTAAAGTCGAGTGGCATGAGGTACAGTGGATTGGCATGTCTTACAGTGGAGTGGTGTGTTGTAGAGTGGAGTGGCATAGAGGGTTGTAGAATGGAGTGCAGTGTTGTGGAGTGTAGTGACGTGACGTGTCATAGAGTGGAGTGGTACGATGTGGAGAGGAGTGGTGTGGTTTGTCCTAGAGTAGAGTGGAGTGGAGTGGAGTGGCATGTCATAAAGTGGTGTGTCATTGAGCGTCTTAGAGTGGAGGGGAGTAGAGTGAAGTGGTGTACAGTAGAGTGGCATGTGGTACAGTGGAGTGGTGTGACATTCAGTGGAGTGGAGCGTCGTACTTTGGAGTGGAGTGTCGTAGAGTAGAGTTCTGTGTCATAGAGTGGAGTGGGACGTTGTTGAGTGTATTGGAGTGGTGTGTATTAAAGTGGAGTAGATTGGCATACTATGAAGGGTCATACAGTGCAGTAGAGTGTTGTAGACTGGAGTGGCATGGAGTAGTGTGTTGTAGATTAGAATGAGTTGTGTGTCAAAGAGTGGCATGTCACAGAGTGTCTTACAGTACAGAGGTGTAGAGTGGAGTAGCATATATTGTGTTGCATGGAGTGGAGTGTCATAGAGTGGAGTGGAGTGTCAGAGTAGAGTGGTGCGTTGTAAATTGGAGTGAAGTGGCATGAGTGTTGTAGAGTGGAGTAGAGTGGCATAGATTTGAGGGGCATAGAGTGGAGTAGAGTGTTATAGAGTCAAGTGTAGTAGCATAGAGCACACTGAAGTGGCATGTCATACAGTGTCTTTTGTCATATATACATTTTTTTGTTTAGATTTCAAAATGTATCATGGAGTGGAGTGGCGTGTCAGAGTAGAGTGGAATGGCATCTCGTAAAGTGTCTTATAGTGGAGGGGCGAAGAGTAGAGAGGCGCAGAGTGTAGTGACATGTTGTAGAGTGGAGTGGACTGTCGTTGAGTCTAGTGGTGTGTAGTAGAATGGAGTGGCATGTTGTAGAGTGGAGTGACATAGAGTGGAGAGTTGTGTGTGTCATAGAGTGAAGTGGCATGTTGTACAGTGGAGTGGCACATCATAGAGTAGAGTGGCATGTCATTCAGTGTCCTTTAATGATATGTTATTTTTTTTTATCTCAATACTAACAGTGGTACTTCATAGATAGTTCTCAGGAAGGACCATGGTACTCTTTGAACATTTTTTAAAATATATAAACAATAAAAATAAATCCTACCTATAGAGACTTTAATAAAGTGCCTAATTTCTTCCTATGGATTAAAAAACCTCAAATAAGCTTGATTTCATGTTCAAACCCAGAACACAGATGAGGTGTGGTCTAAACAATATGGCTGCCTTTTTATTTTATAAGGGCTTTCATTAACCATTATATTGTCATTGCTATGTACCGCGGTATACCATGAAGTACTGCAGCCCAATATATCACTAAGTTTTTGTCCCTTATTAATTAAAAACTACTGAACAAATTTACAATTTATCAATGAATGGTTGAGCATATAAATATATACAAAACAGGTCTATCATCTTTCTCCTAAAATCTGGCTAGAGAGTTCACAACACTGTGTATGGAAGTGTGCGAGTCACAGTAAGTTTTGGGTGGGGTGCAAATTATAACTTTAAGTTATTACTATAACTTTAGAATTTCTAATGTTTTGTCGTTTAAGTTGGTTTTGTATACAAATTATTAATAAAGTTTTCCTAACTATAACTTATCCTCAACCTTTGTTTTTTCATTGAATTTCAATGATTTTGTTTATAAAAATGTGTTTGAAATCATAGAGTGATTTCATTTTATTACTATATACAATTTCAGCTCCTGGAACCCCATCCCCCAGGGCCCGGCCTCCATTCTGGGTGCCTTGGTCCCACCCAGGGCGACCAGTGACTTTTGCCTGGAGACGGCAGGGGGAACCTGAAGGCCCCCACAGTCCCTCCTAGCTTCAGCCTCCTGCGGGAGCCGGCATTGCTTACACACACAGGGAGATGCTGGAAAGGCACCCTGAGTGTAAAAGCAATTCTGCTCCACTTCCAGCAAGCGAGAGCATTTTTAATGCTCTCGCTTGCTGGAAGTGGAGCATTTGTGATGGCTTAGTGGGAGCAGTAAAGCTCCTGCCAAACCACAAAAAGCAACTATGTCCCAGGGGTGGGTGCCCTAGGACATAGAAGAAGCCAGCCCTGGGGGGGTAGCGGTCCCCAGGGCCATTAGTTTCTCTAGGAGGGGGCCGTGCAGCCACCCTCCTTTCTTGTATTAGGGCCTGCCCCATGGAGATGGCAGTCTCCGGGCAATGGGGGGGTCCTTGAGGTCCCCCCATTTATAATTAAACAGCCACGGGAGGTGGTTGTCCCCAGGGTATGGGGGTCTGCAAGGCCCCTCGTATTTATTTTTTATTAGCGCCGGATAGGTGGCGGTCCCTGGGACAGTTGGGGAGGCCGTACGAGCCTCCCCCATACTAATTAGAAAAATTGCCCCAGGGAGGTGGCAGTCTCCGGGGCACGGGGGGTCCGCAAGACACCCGTTTATTTTAGATAAGGATGCCCACATGTCCCAGACCTGGCCCACCAGTGGACTAAACAATAGAGAAGCGCAGGAACCTGTGCTTCTCTTTTTAAATTTTTTTGGGCAGGAGCCGTGGTTCCAGAGCGACTCCTGCCCTGGTGGGGTTCCTCTAGGACCCTTTCAAGATGCCTATGGGGTCAGAGTATTCATAGCCTGTCCCCTTCTTTTATTATTTTATGTTTTTTCTGGGACATGGCTCAAGCCGAGTCCCAAGATGACTGCCAATACTTCCTAGTTTGAAGTGTTGGCAGCCAATCGGATTTGAGCACGGGGACTGTCGGATCCTCAGAGGATCCGCTTCTCTATATATACAAATTTGGATTTTGGTTAATAACTCCAAAACTACTGAACAGATTTACATTAAATCACAAAAAGGCACTACCCTAGACCAACATCTGCCTTCCTTCCAAATTTGGTGTAATTCCGTTCAGAAGTTCAGGCTGTAGCCGTGTTCAAAGTTTCTATGGGAATTAACATGGGGAAAATGCATTTAGGGAACCCCTTTTTTATTGGACCCCGCTAGGCGGTTCACCACGAAATTTTCAAGACAGCAACTGGAGCGAGCATCATTCTAGTTTTGAAACTTTTGCGAGGATTCATCAAGCCACGCCAAAATTATTGGCAAATGAAAAAACGCTCTTCTTATGGAAACCACATCCTAACTATAACTACCTACTGGCAACCGCCAGTAGGTAATATACAGACACACAAAAGCTTTGCAGACCTAGTCTTCCTTCTACATTGGCGGATGATGCAAAGTTTTGCAGTGATTGGTCAAGAGGGTGCAAAGATAAAAGGGGGACCCTAAACGTGTTTTGTCACCAATGCATTTTCTATAGACTTTTGTATTGGACGTAGCATGAACACGGCTGAACAGATGTACATGAAATTTGGCAGGATTAGACATTATGGTGTGCAGGTGATCCTTTGGGATACTACAGGTAAGTAGGGCAAGTATTTTACAAGTTATAAGGTATTTTAACTTAGTGACATCTGTTTCACTATAATTTTGTGAAATTGTTCAGATTTTTGCAGTAATATTGTGGTACATAGCGATGACAAGTCAATAGGTGATTGGCTAATGACTGCCTTTACAAAAGTTAAAGGAAGCCATGTTGCTTTTAGGTACAGTTTGGCTGTGTTCTGCGTTTCATTCTTAGATATAGGTAAGTATGAAGTTTGATATTTTTCCCTACCTATTACCACTTTATTAAAGTGGTAGTTAATAGGAAAATATTTATAAGTTTCTATAGAGTTTTTTTAAAAGTACGGAGTGCCGCAGTACTGCCTCTGGAGTACCGCGGCACTTTAAAATAAATAAATATGTTTAAAAATTCAAAATACACTGTACTACAATATTTTTACAAATATAGTGTACTACAGCGTATTTTAAATTTTTAGCATATTTAAATATGCACAAAAAATGAAGTTGCACGGTAATTCATACAAATTTTAAAACATGTGCAGTTTTCCCTAAACTGGTATAAAAATATATAGAAAATTATAAACGAATTCCTCTACCCAATACCACTTTAAATAAAGTGTTAATAGGTATTAAACAACAATGAAACTTACCAATATCTGAGACCCTAACTTAGAACACAGTGAAGCGCAGACTGCAGAACTCAGTAAATCTGTGATAAAAACTACAAGGCTACGTTTACCTTTGGTAAGCACAACCATTAGTCAATCACATATGGACTTCTCATCAGCATTTACCATGGTATACCTCAAACTTACTCTGGTACATCGTGGCACAGTGTATAACTAAGTTTTTTTAAACGTACAACTTTAACACTGCTTACATTATTCACACATACTACCAAACATTATCATTTAATCCTCATAATATATATTCCTGCCACATTACATCTACATCCGTTCATACACTTCCACGCTATGTCTCTATCAATTAGCACACTCCACTCTACACCACTCTACTATATGCCAACATGCTCTATGCCACTCCACTGTACGCCCCTCCACTCCACTCTACGCTACTCAACTCTATTGAACTCCACTCTACGACCCTACACTCAACACTATTGTACTTTATGCCACACCACTGTACGCCACTAAAGTGTACAGTGTTCACCACTGCACTGTACGCTAACTCGCCAAGACAGCAAGATTGCGTACGAAGGTGCACAATTGATAGTAATTTGAAGGTGTTGCATAAATTCTGAATGTAAGTTATAACTATAACTTTGGAATTTCTAATATTTGTATAGTTTCAGTTTGGTTTGTATGGAAACTGACTAAAAATCAAAGTTAAAGTGAATATATATATATATATATATTCACTGAAAAAACCATAGATTTTAGGGACAGTTATAGTTAGTTGGACATTTCACTCGTACAAAACCATAGAAATTCCCCCGTTATAGTTAGTTCAGCTAACTATAACTCGCGCCCCCGCAATTCACTGCTGATGACGTCACATATTACATCACTCATGACATGGTCAGTGACATCACTGATGACAACTCAAATGACATCACTGATGACATCACTGATGACATCATCCAGTGACTGTGTGTTTCTGTAAAGTTTAAATATGTTTAATATATATAGGGAAAGGCGTATTGAAGAATGAGTGGGTGTATAAGTGTCTGAATGGATGATTTAGTACGTGAGTGACTGACTCTACAAGTGAGTGATTAAACGTATCTTACTGAATGCATGGGTTAGTGACTAAACTGTGTGAATGTCTGTATCCGTCTGTTTGTTGGTGTGTAAGTGGATGCATGGATTTGCGAATAGCTACATGAGTGTCTATATGGGTTATTGATTGGTTCTCTGAGTATCTGTATGGCTGCCTGAGTGTTTGTGTGGGTGGGGTGTGTGTGACTCTGTACATAGATGTGTGAGTGGGTGATTCACTGGGTGCATGATTTCAGGAGGGCATCTGTGATGGACTGCTTGGGTGGGTGAGTGTGTGTATGGGTGTGTTAGTGAGTGAATGTATATCTCACTGGTACATGTGCGAGTAACTACATATGTAAAAGGCAGTATATATGTCTGTTAGAGTATTTAAATGGCTATAAGTGAGAGTGTGTGATAGTGAGAGTGGCTGTATGGATGCGTGTGTGCTTGTATCAGTTATTGTATAAGAGCGTAAGAATGTGCTAGTATTTGTATGAGTAAGTGAGCTGGTGTGTGTATAACTGTATAGGTGAGTAAATGGGTGTGTGATAAATTTTTTGCATGACTGACTAGGTGTGTGAGTACCTCTATGGATGAGTGGCGGTGTGTGAGTGTTTATATAGGTGTATGAGTGCATATGATAGTCCTGTACTGAGTGACTGTAAGTATGAGTGACTGTACGGGTGAGTGAGTGGATGTGTGTGTAGACCTAAGAATCAGTGAGTGGGTATGTAGTTTTTGGTGTTGGAGTGTCTATGGTTTTGAGAATGGCAGTCTGTAATTTAGAGTGGGTGTATCAAAAGTTATATTAGGGTGTGATAAGATGCATGAAATTATCACATGGATGATGTCATCAGTGATGTCATTTGAGATGTCATCAGTGATGTCATCAGTGATGTCACTGACCATGTCATGAGTGATGTAATATGTGATGTCATCAGCAGTGCATTGCGGGGCGCGAGTTATAGTTAGCTGAACTAACTATAACGGGGGAATTTCTATGGTTTTGTACGAGTGAAATGTCCAACTAACTATAACTGTCCCTAAAACCTATGGTTTTTTCAGTGAATTTCAAAGGTTTTTTAAATGCTAATTTCTAACTATAACGTGTCTGAAACCTACGGTTTTTTCAGTGAATTTCAAAGGTTTTTAAATGCTAATTTCTAACTAGAACGTGCCTGAAACCTATGATTTTTTAAGTGAATTTCAAAGGTTTTTTAAATGCTAGTTTCTAACTATGCCTACAGAGGTAGGACATGTGAAGAAAGAAGAAAAACGCACAGAAAGAAGCAAAAGATGTGCAGAAAGAACCAACAGAGGAGCAGAAAGAGGCCTTGTTGCAAAATCATCCTGTGCCCACAACTTTTTCAGACGGGTACTGGTGGTAACTGACTATGACTAACCAGAGCCAGTGCTATGCTAAAAGACACTTAGAATACAGTGAAAACACCTACATACACTAGGGAACACTATGCGTTGGGGTACCCCTGTGATTAGCATGACCTCCTCTGCAAGTCCCTAGTACATAATAGGGCAGGGGGATTAAAACTACCTCTTAAAACGCGCTACAGGGCGCGTTTGCACAGTGGTGAAGGGAGGGGGGGCCTGAGGTGACATGTGTGCAAACGCGCCCCGTGGCGCGTTTTAAGTTGCGGGATTAAGTCCTCTTGAATCCTGAGGGTCCCTGGGGCCCACCTAGCCCCCCATGTACCTAGAGTTAGGACCTCAGAGCTGAGTTGCAGAGAGGCGTTCCGAGGCCACGCACCTTTTTTCACCTCTCTGCAACGTAACTCTGTTGTGCTTACTGAAGGTACCTGGTGGGCTAGTTGGCCCCCAGGGTCCCTCAGGATTCAAAGGGAATTAATTCCCCAACTTAAAATGCACCACAGGGCGTGTTTGCGCACATGTCACCTGAGGCCCCGCCCCCACCCTTCACCACTGTGCAAAACGCGCCCCGTGGAGCGTTTTAAGTTGGGGGATTAGGTCACCTTGAATCCTGAGGGTCCCTGGGGCCCAACTAGCCCACCAGGTACTTCCAGTAAGCACCACAGGCCTGCGTTGCAACGCCTGTAACAAATTGTGCAGTTGTGTTTAGGTAGTGAAGAGGGTCATGCTGGGGGTAGTGTTTTAGGGTTTAGGGTAGTGCAGTGGTGTTTGTGTAGTGTAGGGGGTCATGCTGGGGGTAGATTTAGGGTTTAGGGTAGTGCAGTGGTGTTTGGGTAGTGTAGGGAGTCGTGCTGGGGGAGTGTTTTAGGGTTTAGGGTAGTGCAGTGGTGTTTGGGTAGTGTAGGGGGTCATGCTGGGGGTAGTGTTTTAGGGTTTAGGGTAGTGCAGTGGTGTTTGGGTAGTGTAGGGGTACTGCTGGGGGTAGTGTTTTAGGGTTTATGGTAGTGCAATGGTGTTTGGGTAGTGTAGGGGGTACTGCTGGGGGTAGTGTTTTAGGGTTTAGGGTAGTGCAGTGGTGTTTGGGTAGTGTAGGGGGTACTGCTGGGGGTAGTGGTTTAGGGTTTAGGGTAGTGCAGTGGTGTTTGGGTAGTGTAGGGGTTCGTGCTGGGGGTAGTTTTTTAGGGTTTAGGGTAGTGCAGTGGTGTTTGTGTAGTATAGGGGGTAGTGTTTTAGGGTTTAGGGTAGTGCAGTGGTGTTTGTGTAGTGTAGGAGGTCGTGTTTTAGGGTTTAGGGTAGTGCAGTGGTCTTTGGGTAGTGTAGGGAGTCGTGCGGGGGGTCGTGTTTTAGGGTTTAGGGTAGTGCAGTGGTCTTTGGGTCGTGTAGGGGGTCGTGCCGGGGGTAGTGTTTTAGGGATTAAGTAGTGCATTGGTGTTTGGGTAGTGTAGGGGGTCATGCAGGGGCAGTGTTTTAGGGTTTAGGGCAGTGCAGTGGTGTTTGGGTAGTGTAGGGGGTCGTGCTGGGGGAGTGTTTTAGGGTTTAGGGCAGTGCAGTGGTGTTCGGGCAGTGTAGGGGGTCATGCTGGGGGGAGTTTTGAGGGTTTAGGGCCATGCAGTCGTGTTCGGGTAGTGTAGGGGGTCGTGCTGGGGGAGTATTTTAGGGTTTAGAGTAGTGCAGTGATGTTCAGGTAGTGTAGGGGGTCATGCTGGGGGTAGTGTTCTAGGGTTTAGGGCAGTGCAGTGGTGTTCGGGCAGTGTAGGGGGTCGTGCAGGGGTGGTGTTTCAGGGTTTAGGGCAGTGTAGTGGTGTTTGGGCAGTGTAGGGGTCGTGCAGGGAGTGGTGTTTCAGGGTTTAGGGCAGTGGTGTTCGGGCAGTGTAGGGGGTCGTGCTGGGGGTGGTGTTTCAGGGTTTAGGGCAGTGCAGTGGTGTTCGGGCAGTGTAGGGGGTCGTGCAGGGGGTGGTGTTTCAGGGTTTAGGGCAGTGCAGTGGTGTTCGGGCAGTGTAGGGGGTCGTGCAGGCAGTGGTGTTTCAGGGTTTAGGGCAGTGGTGTTCGGGCAGTGTAGGGGGTCGTGCTGGGGGTGGTGTTTCAGGGTTTGGGGCAGTGCAGTGGTGTTCGAGCAGTAAAGGGGTCGTGCTGGGGGTGGTGTTTCAGGGTTTAGGGCAGTGCAGTGGTGTTCGGGCAGTGTAGGGGGTGGTGCAGGGGGTGGTGTTTCAGGGTGTAGGGCAGTGCAGTGGTGTTCGGGCAGTGTAAGGGGTCTTGCTGGGGGTGGTGTTTCAGGGTTTAGGGCAGTGGTGTTCAGGCAGTGTAGGGGGTCTTGCTGGGGGTGATGTTTCAGGGTTTAGGGCAGTGCAGTGGTCTTCGGGCAGTGTAGGGGGTCGTGCTGGGGTGGTGTTTCAGGGTTTAGGGCAGTGCAGTGGTGTTCCGGCAGTGTAGGGGGTCGTGCAGGGGGTGGTGTTTCAGGGTTTAGGGCAGTGCAGTGGTGTTTGGGCAGTGTAGGGGGTCGTGCTGGGGGTGGTGTTTCAGGGTTTCGGGCAGTGCAGTGGTGTTTGGGCAGTGTAGGGTGTCGTGCTGAGGGGTGGTGTTTCAGGGTTTAGGGCAGTTCAGTGGTGTTCGGGTAGTGTAGGGGGTCGTGCTGGGGGAGTATTTTAGGGTTTAGGGTAGTGCAGTGGTGTTCGGGCAGTGTAGGGGGTCGTGCTGGGGAGTATTTTAGGGTTTAGGGTAGTGCAGTGGTGTTTGGGTAGTGTAGGGGGTCGTGCTGGGGGTAGTGTTCTAGGGTTTAGGGCAGTGCAGTGGTGTTCGGGCAGTGTAGGGGGTCATGCTGGGGGTGGTGTTTTAGGGTTTAGGGCAGTGCAGTGGTGTTCGGGCAGTGTAGCGGGTCATGCAGGGGGTGGTGTTTCAGGGTTTAGGGCAGTGGTGTTCGGGCAGTGTAGGGGGTCATGCAGGGGTGGTGTTTCAGGGTTTAGGGCAGTGCAGTGGTGTTCGGGCAGTGTAGGGGGTCTTGCAGGGGGTGGTGTTTCAGGGTTTAGGGCAGTGGTGTTCGGGCAGTGTAGGGGTCATGCTGGGGGTGGTATTTCAGGGTTTGGGGCAGTGCAGTGGTGTTCGAGCAGTAAAGGGGTCGTGCTGGGGGTGGTGTTTCAGGGTTAAGGGCAGTGCAGTGGTGTTCGGGCAGTGTAGGGGGCAGTGCAGGGGGTGGTGTTTCAGGGTTTAGGGCAGTGCAGTGGTGTTCGGGCAGTGTAGGGGGTGGTGCAGGGGGTGGTGTTTCAGGGTTTAGGGCAGTGCTGTGGTGTTCGGGCAGTGTAGGGGGTCATGCTGGGGCTGGTGTTTCAGGGTTTAGGGCAGTACAGTGGTGTTCGGGCAGTGTAGGGGGTCGTGCTGGGGCTGGTTTTTCAGGGTTTAGGGCAGTGCAGTGGTGTTCGGGCAGTGTAGGGGTCGTGCTGGGGCTGGTGTTTCAGGGTTTAGGGCAGTGCAGTGGTGTTCGGGCAGTGTAGGTGGTGGTGCTGGGGCTGGTGTTTCAGGGTTTAGGGCAGTGCAGTGGCATTCGGGCAGTGTAGGGGGTCATGCTGGGGCTGGTGTTTCAGGGTTTAGGGCAGTGGTATTCGGGCAGTGTAGGGGGTCATGCAGGGGGTGGTGTTTCAGGGTTTAGGGCAGTGCAGTGGTGTTCGGGCAGTGTAGGGGGTCTTGCAGGGGGTGGTGTTTCAGGGATTAGGGCAGTGGTGTTCGGGCAGTGTAGGGGGTCGTGCTGGGGGTGGTGTTTCAGGGTTTGGGGCAGTGCAGTGGTGTTCGAGCAGTAAAGGGGTTCGTGCTGGGGGTGGTGTTTCAGGGTTAAGGGCAGTGCAGTGGTGTTCGGGCAGTGTAGGGGGCAGTGCAGGGGGTGGTGTTTCAGGGTTTAGGGCAGTGCTGTGGTGTTCGGGCAGTGTAGGGGGTCATGCTGGGGCTGGTGTTTCAGGGTTTAGGGCAGTACAGTGGTGTTCGGGCAGTGTTGGGGGTCGTGCTGGGGCTGGTTTTTCAGGGTTTAGGGCAGTGCAGTGGTTTTCGGGCAGTGTAGGGGGTCGTGCTGGGGCTGGTGTTTCAGGGTTTAGGGCAGTGCAGTGGTGTTCGGGCAGTGTAGGTGGTGGTGCTGGGGCTGGTGTTTCAGGGTTTAGGGCAGTGCAGTGGCATTCGGGCAGTGTAGGGGGTCATGCTGGGGCTGGTGTTTCAGGGTTTAGGGCAGTGCAGTGGTGTTCGGGCAGTGTAGGGGGTCTTGCTGGGGCTGGTGTTTCAGAGTCTAGGGCAGGGCAGTGGTGTTCGGGCAGTGTAAGGGGTCTTGCTGGTGGTGGTGTTTCAGGGTTTAGGGCAGAGCAGTGGTGTTCGGGCAGAGTAGGGGGTCGTGCTGGGGCTAGTGTTTCAGGGTTTAGGGCAGAGCAATGGTGTTCAGGCAGTGTAGGGGGTTGTGCTGGAGGTGGTGTTTCAGGGTTTAGGGCAGTGCAGTGGTGTTCGGGCAGTGTAGGGGGTCTTGCTGGGGGTGGTGTTTCAGGATTTAGGGCAGTGGTTTTCAGGCAGTGTAGGGGGTCTTGCTGGGGGTGATGTTTCAGGGTTTAGGGCAGTGGTGTTCGGGCAGTGTAGGGGGTCATGCTGGGGGTGGTGTTTCAGGGTTTAGGGCAGTGCAGTGGTGTTCCGGCAGTGTAGGGTGTTGTGCTGAGGGGTGGTGTTTCAGGGTTTAGGGCAGTGCAGTGGTGTTCGGACAGTGTAGGGGTCGTGCAGGGGTGGTGTTTCAGGGTTTAGGGCAGTGCAGTGGTGTTCGGGCAGTGTAGGGGGTCGTGCAGGGGGTGGTGTTTCAGGGTTTAGGGCAGTGGTGTTCGGGCAGTGTAGGGGGTCGTGCTGGGGGTGGTGTTTCAGGGTTTGGGGCAGGGCAGTGGTGTTCGAGCAGTAAAGGGGGTCGTGCTGGGGGTGGTGTTTCAGGGTTTAGGGCAGTGCAGTGGTGTTCGGGCAGTGTAGGGGGTGATGCAGGGGGTGGTGTTTCAGGGTTTAGGGCAGTACAGTGGTGTTCAGGCAGTGTAGGGGGTCGTGCTGGGGCTGGTGTTTCAGGGTTTAGTGCAGTGCAGTGGTGTTCGGGCAGTGTAGGGGGTTGTGCTGGGGCTGGGGTTTCAGGGTTTAGGGCAGTGCAGTGGTGTTCGGGCAGTGTAGGTGGTGGTGCTAGGGCTGGTGTTTCAGGGTTTAGGGCAGTGCAGTGGTGTTCGGGCAGTGTAGGGGGTCATGCTGGGGCTGGTGTTTCAGGGTTTAGGGCAGTGCAGTGGTGTTCGGGCAGTGTAGGGGTCTTGCTGGGGCTGGTGTTTCAGGAGTCTAGGGCAGTGCAGTGGTGTTCGGGCAGTGTAGGGGGTCTTGCTGGGGCTGGTGTTTCAGGGTTTAGGGCAGTGCAGTGGTGTTCGGGCAGTGTAGGGGGTCGTGCTGGGGGTGGTGTTTCAGGGTTTAGGGCAGTGCAGAGGTGTTCGGGCAGTGTAGGGGGTCATGCTGGGGCTAGTGTTTCAGGGTTTAGGGCAGAGCAATGGTGTTCAGGCAGTATAGGGGGTTGTGCTGGATGTGGTGTTTCAGGGTTTAGGGCAGTGCAGTGGTATTCGGGCAGTGTAGGGGGTCTTGCTGGGGGTGGTGTTTCAGGGTTTAGGGCAGTGGTGTTCAGGCAGTGTAGGGGGTCTTGCTGGGGGTGATGTTTCCGGGTTTAGGGCAGTGCAGTGGTGTTCTGGCAGTGTAGGGGGTCGTGCAGGGGGCGGTGTTTCAGGGTTTAGGGCAGTGGTGTGGTGTTTGGGCAGTGTAGGGGGTCGTGTTGGGGGTGGTGTTTCAGGGTTTAGGGCAGTGCAGTGGTGTTCGGGCAGTGTAGGGTGTCGTGCTGAGGGGTGGTGTTTCAGGGTTTTGGGCAGTGCAGTGGTGTTCGGGCGGTGTAGGTGGTCGTGCTGGGGGGAGTATTTTAGGGTTTAGGGTAGTGCAGTGGTGTTTGGGTAGTGTAGGGGGTCGTGCTGGGGGTAGTGTTCTAGGGTTTAGGGCAGTGCAGTGGTGTTCGGGCAGTGTAGGGGGTCGTGCTGGGGGTGGTGTTTCAGGGTTTAGGGCAGTGCAGTGGTGTTCAGGCAGTGTAGGGGGTCATGCAGGGGGTGGTGTTTCAGGGTTTAGGGCAGTGCAGTAGTGTTCGGGCAGTGTAGGGGGTCATGCTGGGGCTGGTGTTTCAGGGTTTAGGGCAGTAAAGTAGTGTTTGGGCAGTGTAGGGGGTCTTGCTGGGGCTGGTGTTTCAGAGTCTAGGGCAGTGCAGTGGTGTTCGGGCAGTGTAAGGGGTCTTGCTGGGGCTGGTGTTTCAGTGTTTAGGGCAGTGCAGTGGTGTTCGGGCAGTGTAGGGGGTCGTGCTGGTGGTGGTGTTTCAGGGTTTAGGGCAGTGCAGTGGTGTTCGGGCAGTGTAGGGGTCGTGCTGGGGCTAGTGTTTCAGGGTTTAGGGCAGAGCAATGGTGTTCAGGCAGTGTAGGGGGTTGTGCTGGAGGTGGTGTTTCAGAGTTTAGGGCAGTGCAGTGGTGTTCGGGCAGTGTAGGGGGTCTTGCTGGGGGTGGTGTTTCAGGGTTTAGGGCAGTGGTGTTCAGGCAGTGTAGGGGGTCGTTCAGGGGGTGGTGTTTCAGGGTTTAGGGCAGTGCAGTGGTGTTCGGGCAGTGTAGGGGGTCGTTCAGGGGGTGGTGTTTCAGGGTTTAGGGCAGTGCAGTGGTGTTTGGGCAGTGTAGGGGGTCGTGCTGGTGGTGGTGTTTCAGGGTTTAGGGCAGTGCAGTGGTGTTCGGGCAGTGTAGGGGGTCGTGCTGGGGCTAGTGTTTCAGGGTTTAGGGCAGAGCAATGGTGTTCAGGCAGTGTAGGGGGTTGTGCTGGAGGTGGTGTTTCAGAGTTTAGGGCAGTGCAGTGGTGTTCGGGCAGTGTAGGGGGTCTTGCTGGGGGTGGTGTTTCAGGGTTTAGGGCAGTGGTGTTCAGGCAGTGTAGGGGGTCTTGCTGGGGTTGATGTTTCAGGGTTTAGGGCAGTGCAGTGGTGTTCGGGCAGTGTAGGGGGTCGTTCAGGGGTGGTGTTTCAGGGTTTAGGGCAGTGCAGTGGTGTTTGGGCAGTGTAGTGGGTCGTGCTGGGGGTGGTGTTTCAGGGTTTAGGGCAGTGAAGTGGTGTTCGGGCATTGTAGGGTGTTGTGCTGAGGGGTGGTGTTTCAGGGTTTAGGACAGTGCAGTGGTGTTCGGGCAGTGTAGGGGGTCGTGCAGGGGGTGGTGTTTCAGGGTTTAGTGCAGTGGTGTTCGGGCAGTGTAGGGGGTCATGCTGGGGGTGGTGTTTCAGGGTTTAGGGCAGTGCAGTGGTGTTCCGGCAGTGTAGGGGTCATGCAGGGGGTGGTGTTTCAGGGTTTAGGGCAGTGCAGTGGTGTTTGGGCAGATTAGGGGGTCGTGCTGGGGATGGTGTTTCAGGGTTTAGGGCAGTGCAGTGGTGTTCGGGCAGTGTAGGGTGTCGTGGTGAGGGGTGGTGTTTCAGGGTTTAGGGCAGTGCAGTGGTGTTCGGGCAGTGTAGCGGGTCGTGCAGGGGGTGGTGTTTCAGGGTTTAGGGCAGTGCAGTGGTGTTTGGGCAGTGTAGGGGGTCATGCAGGGGTGGTGTTTCAGGGTTTAGGGCAGTGCAGTGGTGTTTGGCCAGTGTAGGTGGTCTTGCTGGGGGTGGTGTTTCAGGGTTTAGTGCAGTGGTGTTCGGGCAGTGTAGGGGGTCTTGCTGGGGGTGGTGTTTCAGGGTTTAGGGCAGTGCAGTGGTGTTAGGGCAGTTTAGGGGTCTTGCTGGGGCTGGTGTTTCAGGGTTTAGGGCAATGCAGTGGCGTTCCGGCAGTGTAGGGGGTCGTGCTGGGCCTGGTGTTTGAGGGTTTAGGGCAGTGCAGTGGTGTTCGGGCAGTGTAGGGGGTCGTGCTGGGGCTGGTGTTTCAGGGTTTAGGGCAGTGCAGTGGTTTTCGGGCAGTGTAGGCGGTCGTGCTGGGGCTGGTGTTTCAGGGTTTAGGGCAGTGCAGTGGTGTTCGGGCAGTGTACGGGGTTGTGCTGGGGCTGGTGTTTCAGGGTTTAGGGCAGTGCAGTGGTGTTCGGGCAGTGTAGGGGGTCGTGCTGGGGGTGGTGTTTCAGGGTTTAGGGCAGTGCAGTGGTGTTCGGGCAGTGTAGGGGGTCTTGCTGGGGGTAGTGTTTCAGGGTTTAGGGCAGTGCAGTGGTGTTCGTGCAGTGTAGGGGGTTGTGCTGGGGATGGTGTTTCAGCGTTTAGGGCAGTGCAGTGGTGTTCGGGCAGTGTAGGCGGTCGTGCTGGGGCTGGTGTTTCAGGGTTTAGGGCAGTGCAGTGGTGTTTGGGCAGTGTAGGGGGTCGTGCTGGGGCTGGTGTTTCAGGGTTTAGGGCAGTACAGTGGTGCTTGGGCAGTGTAGGGGGTCGTGCTGGGGGTGGTGTTTCAGGGTTTAGGGTAGTGCAGTGGTGTTTGGGCAGTGTAGGGGGTCGTGCTGGGGCTGGTGTTTCAAGGTTTAGGGCAGTGCAGTGGTGTTCGGGCAGTGTAGGGGGTCGTGCTGGGCCTGGTGTTTCAGGGTTTAGGGCAGTGCAGTGGTTTTCGGGCAGTGTAGGCGGTCGTGCTGGGGCTGGTGTTTCAGGGTTTAGGGCAGTGCAGTGGTGTTCGGGCAGTGTACGGGGTTGTGCTGGGGCTGGTGTTTCAGGGTTTAGGGCACTGCAGTGGTGTTCGGGCAGTGTAGGGGGTCGTGCTGGGGGTGGTGTTTCAGGGTTTAGGGCAGTGCAGTGGTGTTCGGGCAGTGTAGGGGGTCTTGCTGGGGGTAGTGTTTCAGGGTTTAGGGCAGTGCAGTGGTGTTCGTGCAGTGTAGGGGGTTGTGCTGGGGCTGGTGTTTCAGGGTTTAGGGCAGTGCAGTGGTGTTCGGGCAGTGTAGGGGGTTGTGCTGGGGCTGGTGTTTCAGAGTTTAGGGCAGTGCAGTGGTGTTCGGGCAGTGTAGGGGGTCTTGCTGGGGGTGGTGTTTCAGGGTTTAGGGCAGTGGTGTTCAGGCAGTGTAGGGGGTCGTTCAGGGGGTGGTGTTTCAGGGTTTAGGGCAGTGCAGTGGTGTTCGGGCAGTGTAGGGGGTCGTTCAGGGGTGGTGTTTCAGGGTTTAGGGCAGTGCAGTGGTGTTTGGGCAGTGTAGGGGGTCGTGCTGGTGGTGGTGTTTCAGGGTTTAGGGCAGTGCAGTGGTGTTCGGGCAGTGTAGGGGTCGTGCTGGGGCTAGTGTTTCAGGGTTTAGGGCAGAGCAATGGTGTTCAGGCAGTGTAGGGGGTTGTGCTGGAGGTGGTGTTTCAGAGTTTAGGGCAGTGCAGTGGTGTTCGGGCAGTGTAGGGGGTCTTGCTGGGGGTGGTGTTTCAGGGTTTAGGGCAGTGGTGTTCAGGCAGTGTAGGGGGTCTTGCTGGGGTTGATGTTTCAGGGTTTAGGGCAGTGCCGTGGTGTTCGGGCAGTGTAGGGGGTCGTTCAGGGGGTGGTGTTTCAGGGTTTAGGGCAGTGCAGTGGTGTTTGGGCAGTGTAGGGGGTCGTGCTGGGGGTGGTGTTTCAGGGTTTAGGGCAGTGAAGTGGTGTTCGGGCATTGTAGGGTGTTGTGCTGAGGGGTGGTGTTTCAGGGTTTAGGACAGTGCAGTGGTGTTCGGGCAGTGTAGGGGTCGTGCAGGGGGTGGTGTTTCAGGGTTTAGTGCAGTGGTGTTCGGGCAGTGTAGGGGGTCATGCTGGGGGTGGTGTTTCAGGGTTTAGGGCAGTGCAGTGGTGTTCCGGCAGTGAAGGGGGTTATGCAGGGGGTGGTGTTTCAGGGTTTAGGGCAGTGCAGTGGTGTTTGGGCAGATTAGGGGGTCGTGCTGGGGATGGTGTTTCAGGGTTTAGGGCAGTGCAGTGGTGTTCGGGCAGTGTAGGGTGTCGTGGTGAGGGGTGGTGTTTCAGGGTTTAGGGCAGTGCAGTGGTGTTCGGGCAGTGTAGCGGGTCGTGCAGGGGGTGGTGTTTCAGGGTTTAGGGCAGTGCAGTGGTGTTTGGGCAGTGTAGGGGGTCGTGCAGGGGGTGGTGTTTCAGGGTTTAGGGCAGTGCAGTGGTGTTTGGCCAGTGTAGGTGGTCTTGCTGGGGGTGGTGTTTCAGGGTTTAGTGCAGTGGTGTTCGGGCAGTGTAGGGGGTCTTGCTGGGGGTGGTGTTTCAGGGTTTAGGGCAGTGCAGTGGTGTTAGGGCAGTTTAGGGGTCTTGCTGGGGCTGGTGTTTCAGGGTTTAGGGCAATGCAGTGGCGTTCCGGCAGTGTAGGGGGTCGTGCTGGGCCTGGTGTTTGAGGGTTTAGGGCAGTGCAGTGGTGTTCGGGCAGTGTAGGGGGTCGTGCTGGGGCTGGTGTTTCAGGGTTTAGGTCAGTGCAGTGGTTTTCGGGCAGTGTAGGCGGTCGTGCTGGGGCTGGTGTTTCAGGGTTTAGGGCAGTGCAGTGGTGTTCGGGCAGTGTACGGGGTTGTGCTGGGGCTGGTGTTTCAGGGTTTAGGGCAGTGCAGTGGTGTTCGGGCAGTGTAGGGGGTCGTGCTGGGGGTGGTGTTTCAGGGTTTAGGGCAGTGCAGTGGTGTTCGGGCAGTGTAGGGGGTCTTGCTGGGGGTAGTGTTTCAGGGTTTAGGGCAGTGCAGTGGTGTTCGTGCAGTGTAGGGGGTTGTGCTGGGGATGGTGTTTCAGCATTTAGGGCAGTGCAGTGGTGTTCGGGCAGTGTAGGCGGTCGTGCTGGGGCTGGTGTTTCAGGGTTTAGGGCAGTGCAGTGGTGTTTGGGCAGTGTAGGGGGTCGTGCTGGGGCTGGTGTTTCAGGGTTTAGGGCAGTGCAGTGGTGCTCGGGCAGTGTAGGGGGTCATGCTGGGGGTGGTGTTTCAGGGTTTAGGGTAGTGCAGTGGTGTTTGGCAGTGTAGGGGGTCGTGCTGGGGCTGGTGTTTCAAGGTTTAGGGCAGTGCAGTGGTGTTCGGGCAGTGTAGGGGGTCGTGCTGGGCCTGGTGTTTCAGGGTTTAGGGCAGTGCAGTGGTTTTCGGGCAGTGTAGGCGGTCGTGCTGGGGCTGGTGTTTCAGGGTTTAGGGCAGTGCAGTGGTGTGCGGGCAGTGTACGGGGTTGTGCTGGGGCTGGTGTTTCAGGGTTTAGGGCAGTGCAGTGGTGTTCGGGCAGTGTAGGGGGTCGTGCTGGGGGTGGTGTTTCAGGGTTTAGGGCAGTGCAGTGGTGTTCGGGCAGTGTAGGGGTCTTGCTGGGGGTAGTGTTTCAGGGTTTAGGGCAGTGCAGTGGTGTTCGTGCAGTGTAGGGGGTTGTGCTGGGGATGGTGTTTCAGGGTTTAGGGCAGTGCAGTGGTGTTCGGGCAGTGTAGGTGGTCATGCTGGGGGTGGTGTTTCAGGGTTTAGGGCAGTGCAGTGGTGTTCCGGCAGTGTAGGGGGTCTTGCTGGGGGTGGTGTTTCAGGATTTAGGGCAGTGGTTTTCAGGCAGTGTAGGGGGTCTTGCTGGGGGTGATGTTTCAGGGTTTAGGGCAGTGCAGTGGTGTTCGGGCAGTGTAGGGGGTCATGCTGGGGTGGTGTTTCAGGGTTTAGGGCAGTGCAGTGGTGTTCCGGCAGTGTAGGGTGTTGTGCTGTGGGGTGGTGTTTCAGGGTTTAGGGCAGTGCAGTGGTGTTCGGACAGTGTAGGGGGTCGTGCAGGGGTGGTGTTTCAGGGTTTAGGGCAGTGCAGTGGTGTTCGGGCAGTGTAGGGGGTCGTGCAGGGGGTGGTGTTTCAGGGTTTAGGGCAGTGGTGTTTGGGCAGTGTAGGGGGTCGTGCTGGGGGTGGTGTTTCAGGGTTTGGGGCAGGGAAGTGGTGTTCGAGCAGTAAAGGGGGTCGTGCTGGGGGTGGTGTTTCAGGGTTTAGGGCAGTGCAGTGGTATTCGGGCAGTGTAGGGGGTGATGCAGGGGGTGGTGTTTCAGGGTTTAGGGCAGTACAGTGGTGTTCAGGCAGTGTAGGGGGTCGTGCTGGGACTGGTGTTTCAGGGTTTAGGGCAGTGCAGTGGTGTTCGGGCAGTGTAGGGGGTTGTGCTGGGGCTGGGGTTTCAGGGTTTAGGGCAGTGCAGTGGTGTTCGGGCAGTGTAGGTGGTGGTGCTAGGGCTGGTGTTTCAGGGTTTAGGGCAGTGCAGTGGTGTTCGGGCAGTGTAGGGGTCATGCTGGGGCTGGTGTTTCGGGGTTTAGGGCAGTGCAGTGGTGTTCGGGCAGTGTAGGGGGTCTTGCTGGGGCTGGTGTTTCAGAGTCTAGGGCAGTGCAGTGGTGTTCGGGCAGTGTAGGGTGTCTTGCTGGGGCTGGTGTTTCAGGGTTTAGGGCAGTGCAGTGGTGTTCGGGCAGTGTAGGGGGTCGTGCTGGGGGTGGTGTTTCAGGGTTTAGGGCAGTGCAGAGGTGTTCGGGCAGTGTAGGGGGTCATGCTGGGGCTAGTGTTTCAGGGTTTAGGGCAGAGCAATGGTGTTCAGGCAGTATAGGGGGTTGTGCTGGATGTGGTGTTTCAGGGTTTAGGGCAGTGCAGTGCTATTCGGGCAGTGTAGGGGTCTTGCTGGGGGTGGTGTTTCAGGGTTTAGGGCAGTGGTGTTCAGGCAGTGTAGGGGGTCTTGCTGGGGGTGATGTTTCCGGGTTTAGGGCAGTGCAGTGGTGTTCTGGCAGTGTAGGGGGTCGTGCAGGGGGTGGTGTTTCAGGGTTTAGGGCAGTGGTGTGGTGTTTGGGCAGTGTAGGGGGTTGTGTTGGGGGTGGTGTTTCAGGGTTTAGGGCAGTGCAGTGGTGTTCGGGCAGTGTAGGGTGTCGTGCTGAGGGGTGGTGTTTCAGGGTTTAGGGCAGTGCAGTGGTGTTCGGGTAGTGTAGGGGGTCGTGCTGGGGGAGTATTTTAGGGTTTAGGGTAGTGCAGTGGTGTTTGGGTAGTGTAGGGGGTCGTGCTGGGGGTAGTGTTTCTAGGGTTTAGGGCAGTGCAGTGGTGTTCGGGCAGTGTAGGGGGTCGTGCTGGGGGTGGTGTTTCAGGGTTTAGGGCAGTGCAGTGGTGTTCAGGCAGTGTAGGGGGTCGTGCAGGGGGTGGTGTTTCAGGGTTTAGGGCAGTGCAGTGGTGTTCGGGCAGTGTAGGGGGTCATGCTGGGGCTGGTGTTTCAGGGTTTAGGGCAGTGCAGTGGTGTTCGGGCAGTGTAAGGGGTCTTGCTGGGGCTGGTGTTTCAGTGTTTAGGGCAGTGCAGTGGTGTTCGGGCAGTGTAGGGGGTCGTGCTGGTGGTGGTGTTTCAGGGTTTAGGGCAGTGCAGTGGTGTTCGGGCAGTGTAGGGGGTCGTGCTGGGGCTAGTGTTTCAGGGTTTAGGGCAGAGCAATGGTGTTCAGGCAGTGTAGGGGGATGTGCTGGAGGTGGTGTTTCAGAGTTTAGGTCAGTGCAGTGGTGTTCGGGCAGTGTAGGGGGTCTTGCTGGGGGTGGTGTTTCAGGGTTTAGGGCAGTGGTGTTCAGGCAGTGTAGGGGTCTTGCTGGGGTTGATGTTTCAGGGTTTAGGGCAGTGCAGTGGTGTTCGGGCAGTGTAGGGGTCATTCAGGGGTGGTGTTTCAGGGTTTAGGGCAGTGCAGTGGTGTTTGGGCAGTGTAGGGGGTCGTGCTGGTGGTGGTGTTTCAGGGTTTAGGGCAGTGCAGTGGTGTTCGGGCAGTGTAGGGTGTCGTGCTGGGGCTAGTGTTTCAGGGTTTAGGGCAGAGCAATGGTGTTCAGGCAGTGTAGGGGGTTGTGCTGGAGGTGGTGTTTCAGAGTTTAGGGCAGTGCAGTGGTGTTCGGGCAGTGTAGGGGGTCTTGCTGGGGGTGGTGTTTCAGGGTTTAGGGCAGTGGTGTTCAGGCAGTGTAGGGGGTCTTGCTGGGGTTGATGTTTCAGGGTTTAGGGAAGTGCAGTGGTGTTCGGGCAGTGTAGGGGGTCGTTCAGGGGGTGGTGTTTCAGGGTTTAGGGCAGTGCAGTGGTGTTTGGGCAGTGTAGGGGGTCGTGCTGGGGGTGGTGTTTCAGGGTTTAGGGCAGTGAAGTGGTGTTCGGGCATTGTAGTGTGTTGTGCTGAGGGGTGGTGTTTCAGGGTTTAGGGCAGTGCAGTGGTGTTCGGGCAGTGTAGGGGGTCGTGCAGGGGGTGGTGTTTCAGGGTTTAGTGCAGTGGTGTTCGGGCAGTGTAGGGGGTCATGCTGGGGGTGGTGTTTCAGGGTTTAGGGCAGTGCAGTGGTGTTCCGGCAGTGTAGGGGGTCATGCAGGGGGTGGTGTTTCAGGGTTTAGGGCAGTGCAGTGGTGTTTGGGCAGTTTAGGGGGTCGTGCTGGGGATGGTGTTTCAGGGTTTAGGGCAGTGCAGTGGTGTTCGGGCAGTGTAGGGTGTCGTGGTGAGGGGTGGTGTTTCAGGGTTTAGGGCAGTGCAGTGGTGTTCGGGCAGTGTAGCGGGTCGTGCAGGGGGTGGTGTTTCAGGGTTTAGGGCAGTGCAATGGTGTTTGGGCAGTGTAGGGGGTCGTGCAGGGGGTGGTGTTTCAGGGTTTAGGGCAGTGCAGTGGTGTTCGGCCAGTGTAGGTGGTCTTGCTGGGGGTGGTGTTTCAGGGTTTAGTGCAGTGGTGTTCGGGCTGTGTAGGGGTCTTGCTGGGGGTGGTGTTTCAGGGTTTAGGGCAGTGCAGTGGTGTTAGGGCAGTTTAGGGGTCTTGCTGGGGCTGGTGTTTCAGGGTTTAGGGCAGTGCAGTGGCGTTCCGGCAGTGTAGGGGGTCGTGCTGGGCCTGGTGTTTGAGGGTTTAGGGCAGTGCAGTGGTGTTCGGGCAGTGTAGGGGGTCGTGCTGGGGCTGGTGTTTCAGGGTTTAGGGCAGTGCAGTGGTTTTCGGGCAGTGTAGGCGGTCGTGCTGGGGCTGGTGTTTCAGGGTTTAGGGCAGTGCAGTGGTGTTCGGGCAGTGTACGGGGTTGTGCTGGGGCTGGTGTTTCAGGGTTTAGGGCAGTGCAGTGGTGTTCGGGCAGTGTAGGGGTCGTGCTGGGGGTGGTGTTTCAGGGTTTAGGGCAGTGCAGTGGTGTTCGGGCAGTGTAGGGGTCTTGCTGGGGGTAGTGTTTCAGGGTTTAGGGCAGTGCAGTGGTGTTCGTGCAGTGTAGGGGTTGTGCTGGGGATGGTGTTTCAGCGTTTAGGGCAGGGCAGTGGTGTTTGGGTAGTGTAGGCGGTCGTGCTGGGGCTGGTGTTTCAGGGTTTAGGGCAGTGCAGTGGTGTTTGGGCAGTGTAGGGGGTCGTGCTGGGGCTGGTGTTTCAGGGTTTAGGGCAGTGCAGTGGTGTTCGGGCAGTGTAGGGGGTCGTGCTGGGGGTGGTGTTTCAGGGTTTAGGGTAGTGCAGTGGTGTTTGGGCAGTGTAGGGGGTCGTGCTGGGGCTGGTGTTTCAAGGTTTAGGGCAGTGCAGTGGTGTTCGGGCAGTGTAGGGGGTCGTGCTGGGCCTGGTGTTTCAGGGTTTAGGGCAGTGCAGTGATTTTCGGGCAGTGTAGGCGGTCGTGCTGGGGCTGGTGTTTCAGGGTTTAGGGCAGTGCAGTGGTGTTCGGGCAGTGTACGGGGTTGTGCTGGGGCTGGTGTTTCAGGGTTTAGGGCAGTGCAGTGGTGTTCAGGCAGTGTTGGGGGTCGTGCTGGGGGTGGTGTTTCAGGGTTTAGGGCAGTGCAGTGGTGTTCGGGCAGTGTAGGGGGTCTTGCTGGGGGTAGTGTTTCAGGGTTTAGGGCAGTGCAGTGGTGTTCGTGGCAGTGTAGGGGGTCTGTGCTGGGGATGGTGTTTCAGGGTTTAGGCAGTGCAGTGGTGTTCGGGCAGTGTAGGCGGTCGTGCTGGGGCTGGTGTTTCAGGGTTTAGGGCAGTGCAGTGGTGTTTGGGCAGTGTAGGGGGTCGTGCTGGGGCTGGTGTTTCAGGGTTTAGGGCAGTGCAGTGGTGCTCGGGCAGTGTAGGGGGTCGTGCTGGGGGTGGTGTTTCAGGGTTTAGGGTAGTGCAGTGGTGTTTGGCAGTGTAGGGGGTCGTGCTGGGGCTGGTGTTTCAAGGTTTAGGGCAGTGCAGTGGTGTTCGGGCAGTGTAGGGGTCGTGCTGGGGCTGGTGTTTCAGGGTTTTGGGCAGAGCAGTGGTGTTCGGGCAGTGTAGGGGGTCGTGCTGGGGGTGGTGTTTCAGGGTTTAGGGCAGTGCAGTCGTGTTCGGGCAGTGTAGGGGGTCGTGCTGGGGGTGGTGTTTCAGGGTTTAGGGCAGTGGTGTTTGGGCAGTGTAGGGGGTCGTGCTGGGGGTGATGTTTCAGGGTTTAGGGCAGTGGTGTTCGGGCAGTGTAGGGGGTCTTGCTGGGGGTGATGTTTCAGGGTTTAGGGCAGTGCAGTGGTGTTCGGGCAGTGTAGGGGGTCTTGCTGGGGGTGGTGTTTCAGGGATTAGGGCAGTGCAGTGGTGTTCGGGCAGTGTAGGGGTCGTGCTGGGGGTGGTGTTTCAGGGTTTAGGGCAGTGCAGTGGTGTTCGGGCAGTGTAGGGGGTTGTGAAGGGGGTGGTGTTTCAGGGTTTAGGGCAGTGCAGTGGTGTTCGGGCAGTGTAGGGGTCGTGCTGGGGGTGGTGTTTCAGGGTTTAGGGCAGTGCAGTGGTGTTCGGGCAGTGTAGGGGGTCGTGCTGGGGGTGGTGTTTCAGGGTTTAGGGCAGTGCAGTGGTGTTCGGGCAGTGTAGGTGGTCGTGCTGGGGGAGTTTTTTAGGGTTTAGGGTAGTGCAGTGGTGTTTGGGGAGTGTAGGGGGTCATGCTGGGGGTAGTGTTTCAGGGTTTAGGCAGTGCAGTGGTGTTCGGGCAGTGTAGGGGGTCGTGCTGGGGGTGGTGTTTCAGGGTTTAGGGCAGTGCAGTGGTGTTCGGGCAGTGTAGGGGGTCGTGCTGGGGGTAGTGTTTTAGGGTTTAGGGTAGTGCAGTGGTGCTTGTGTAGTGTAGGGGGTCATGCTGGGGGTAGTGTTTTAGGGTTTAGGGTAGTGCAGTGGTGTTTGTGTAGTGTAGGGGGTCATGTTTTAGGGTAGTGCAGTGGTGTTTGGGTAGTGTAGGGGTCGTGCTGGGGGTAGTGTTTTAGGATTTAGGTTAGTGCAGTGGAGTTTGGGTAGTGTAGGGGGTCGTGCTGGGGTAGTGTTTTAGGGTTTAGGGAAGTGCAGTGGTGTTTGTGTAGTGTAGAGGGTCGTGCTGGGGGTAGTGTTTTAGGGTTTAGGGTAGTGCAGTGGTGCTTGTGTAGTGTAGGGGTCGTGCTGGGGGTAGTGTTTTAGGTTTAGGGTAGTGCAGTGATGTTTGTGTAGTGTAGGGGGTCATGTTTTACGGTAGTGCAGTGGTGTTTGGGTAGTGTAGGGGGTCGTGCTGGGGGTAGTGTTTTAGGATTTAGGTTAGTGCAGTGGTGTTTGGGTAGTGTAGGGGGTCGTGCTGGGGGTAGTGTTTTAGGTTTAGGGTAGTGCAGTGGTGTTTGTGTAGTGTAGGGGGTCATGCTGGGGGTAGTGTTTTAGGGTTTAGGATAGTGCAGTGGTGCTTGTGTAGTGTAGGGGGTCGTGCTGGGGGTAGTGTTTTAGGGTTTAGGTAGTGCAGTGGTGTTTTTGTAGTGTAGGGGGTCATGTTTTAAGATGCAACGCTCCAATACCTGACCAGTCTGCACTACATAAACCTGCAAAAAAACTAAAAATAAAAAGTGTTTTGCACACTTTTGTCATTGGGCTATATGTGGGCTACATCTGGGTAATATTTGTGCTACATTTGGGCTCTTTTTTCACTGGTGGCCATCTTGGAAGACTTCTTTGTTATGAAGTTTCCTAATTTCCTCATTTACTGCAGTCTCCTCAGTAGGAAATACTTTCAGTTTTTACTTTGCTTCCATCAAGAAGGCATTCAGATGTGTCTCACATTTGCCATAAATTCAGAATGTTAGCACTCTAGTTGCTCATTAGATCACTGTAGTAAAGCTACTGCTCACCAGGAGTTAACTGGAAGTCTGCTGCTGGTATTGAAAGTGATTGTTTCAGTCTGCATGTCAGAATTTTCTAATGAAATAGAAGAGGATTTGAGATCTCACTTAAAACATGCCCTAATTTTTCTTTCTGCAGCACTAACCATAATTTCTATTTCAAAAAAGAACCCCTCATTTTGTTCCTTTTAAATTAAATGTTTTAAGTGTTACCGGTTTATTCCAATCAAGATGGCTTCAGGTGTGCCATACTTTTGTCATAAGTAAGGCTGTTAGCGCTCTAGTTGTTCTTTAGAACACTCTGGGAAGCTGCAGTAGAACACAAAGGCATCAACTGACAGGCTGCTCCTGTTGAAATATAACAGGAAGATATTTGAGATCACACTTGAAACATGTCCTAATTTTTCTTTCTACAGCACTAACCATAATTTCTATGACAAAATGAACCCCATCATTTTGTTCCTTTTTAAATTAAATGTTTTAAGTGTTACCAGTTTATTCCAATCAAGATGGCTTCAAGTGTGCCATACTTTTGTCATAAGTAAGGCTGTTAGCACTCTAGTTGTTCTTTAGAACACTCTGGGAAGCTGCAGTAGAACACAAAGGAATCAACTGACAGTCTCTGCCCTTGTTGGATGTACATGTTTTACTGAGAATGTCAGACTTCATTCTCACATGACTGAGAAAGATAATGTGAATTTACAGAAATTATGCTCTCATTTTAGCTTCTGGAGCACCTTCCAAAACTCTATGGGACAAGCATGTGAAAATAGTTTTCTCTCAAACATGATTCATGATATCCCAGCAGAAGGTTTTTCACAGGGTAAAATCACCTTAGAACACACCACAATTCCTGAAATTAGTATGGTACCATCAACAAATGAATTCTAATGTAACTAAAGTCTGTTATCACCCGTTATAGTTCTCCTTTTGGTAACCCTCAAAATCTTTGATTCACTACAATGCATTTCAATGGGGTACTATCATTTATATTGGTCTCAAGATGGCGGCCAGCAATTCCAGGATGAAGTGCTGACAGCCAATCAGATCTCACAATGACATGTGTGGTTAGGCTCCGCCCAGATATATATGTGATTTTACTTTTGATTTTCTCAGGAACTACTGAACAGATTTACACCATTTAAGCAAAAGGCACGACACTGAACCAAGGGCTACCTCTTTGCCAAATTTGGTGTAATTCCGTTCAGCAGTTCGGGCTGTAGCTGCGACTAAAGGTTCCTATGGAAAAATGAATGGGGAAAACACGTTTTGGGACCCCCTTTTTTCTCGGCCCCCGCTTGACGAATCACCCCGAGACTTTCAGGATAGGAGCGGACCCGAGCGCCCCAACAAGTTGGAAACTTTCGCGAAGATTCGTCAACCGGCGCCAACGTTATTTCAAATAGAATGTTGCGGATTTCCTATGGAAAATAGGTCCTAACTATAACTATCTACTGGCGACCGCCAGTAGATAATATATATACATATACATACACACACAAACAAAGATCCCTGCAATCCTGGCATGAAAAAGCGAGCCACTCTGGTCTCCAAGGTGAAAATATTACGGGTTTATTTTGGCAAACAACAGACGTGTTTCGATCTCTGGCGAGATCTTGGTCATATATATAAATATTAGTTATAGTTAGATCAGTGTTTCCATAGAAAATGGCTTTTTTGTTTTGCTTATAACTTTGGCACTGTTTGACGAATGTGCACGAAAATTTCCAATAAAGTGCTCTTTTTGCCTAGTTTGTGCATACAAAGTTTTGGGGTGATCCGTCAAGCAGAGCTGAGAAAAAAGGGAGTCCTAAAATGCAAAATCCCCATGCATTTTCAAAAGACTTTTCTCAGAAGCATTTTCGCAAAAACTGCTGAACGGAATTATACCAAATTTGGCAGTAACCTAGATCTTGGTTTGCAGAGTGTGCTTTTTGTGGTTTGGTGTAAATCCATTCAGTAGTTTTTGAAAACTTAAGTTTTCATTAATAAATAAATGTATATCTGGACGTTGGGTCCAAGAGATTCTTGGGAGAGTCTCATGGGAGCACCAATTAAAAAATAGAGCGTTCTGATTGGCCCAGGGGGCTTTTTTTTTTACCTTGGGCCATCTTGCTCCCATGGGAGCAAGTGCTATGATAGGCTGCCAGCAAAATGAGTAAAATGTTCCTGGCAGCCATTACAGGACTTGGAGACTGAGTCCCATCCTGAAATTAAGAAAATAATATAAGGGGATAGGGTAGGGATGCTCTGCCTCCCTCGGCCCGGTGAGTGGGACCTAGAGGGACTTCCCTGTGGCCAAAATTACAAAAAATTGGTGTATTTTGCCACAATCCCGCAGGACTCCCTCAGGATCAAGGCAAAAACAAAACAAATTGTGGAAAAGTACCCAAAAGTGAGCACACTGGTGCAGGGTCAACCTCTCGTCCACGGGTCCAAAGACTAACAAAAGGAGATCGGCACTGGAGCTGAAGTAAAACAACAAGTTTATTAATCACTCATGAGTGGGACCACGTCCACACAATACTCTCAAGTATTGTAGGAGGAGGTACACTGAACTCACAAACCATCGTCCTTATATACAGTTTTGTTGCAGTGTAAGCTTATGGACAGAAATGGAAAGAACAAATTTAAACACAGTAATAGCTAGCAGCAAACAAGGGCAGATGGATGACCACTTGGTCAGCAAATAGGGAGGGGGAGCAGGAATGCTTATGGCAGCAGTAAACGATCAATAGATATCCTCTAGACCAGGTGCACCGGCAGCTACAAACCCCCCAGCACGTACATTGCTTAGCCATGTCAAAAGAGGTCAACTAAAGTTGATGACACAAGCAGGGTGAAAAGGCGAACAGCAGAGGACGAAAGAATTACGAAGGAAGCGAAATGAACACCACAGCCAAAAATGGCTGTCGCTTATGTTAACGTAAAATATTACACGTTTCCACAAAATGGCGGATGCCATTTCTTTTTTAAATATATGGGGAGGAGGGCATGAGTAGGGCCCCCCTCCCTGAGCCCAGTTTGGGCCAAGTGGACTCCATCCCCCGAGGCCAGGGTTATTCATAAAAGGGAGGAGGAGCGGTCTGTGAAGCCCCCCTATCCAAGCCTTGGAAAGCCCTGAGGACCCCATTCCAGGGCCAAAATTATAAAAAGGGGGAGGGCACCATGCGGCCTCCCTCCTGAGCCTTGGAAGTCCCCTTGGACCCCCATCCCCGGGTTGATTTCTTTTTTAAAAAGTAGGCGGCCATGGGACACTTCTCTCCGAGCCTCTAAAGGCCCATGGACAGCAACCCCCAGGGCTGTATTGTAATTTAAAAGGGAGGGTGCTCACACAGCCGGGGCACTCACATCTCACCCTAGACGATGGGACCCCCGGGCCAAGAAAAATCTGGGAAGGGGGGCTGCGGCGCTCCCTTCCCCATTTAAACAAAAAACAGCCCTGAGGATGGGGTCTCTGGGGCCTATGAAGCCTCACAGAGAGAGCCACACGACCCCCTCCCATTTTCTATTGATTTGTCCTCAGGGCCTAATAAGGCTTGGGGAAGGGGGGCTGTGCAGCCCCCCTCCCATTTTTTATTATAGTTGGCCCCAGGGAATGGGGTCCCTGGGGCCTAATAAGGCTCAGGTAAGGGGGCAGCATGCCCCCTCCCCTTAGAGTTTGGACCTGGGGCCCAAGAAAGCTCATTGAGGGGGCTGCACACCCTTCTCCCCTGTTTAATTGTATTTGGCCCTGGGGGATGGAGTCTCCAGAACCAAGGAATGGGTCCACGTGTCCCTTCCCCTTTTTATTGGAACTGGCCCTGGGGGATGGGTCCCAGGGGCCAATTAAGGGTTGTGGAGAGGGGCTGCATACCCCCTCATCTTAATATATTTGTTTTAGGCCCAGTGGGTGGGATCCCTAGGGCTGAAGGCCAACCCTACGCTGCACACTCAAAGGCTATGGGGGGTGTGAGATTAACTTCCTGCTGGGGGTTTGGCCCCAGGGCCTGGTTGCAGACCAAGCCCTGTGGCCAACCCACCACTGCCCACGGCCAAAAACTGTGTGCAGCGTCGGATTGGCTGCCGGCAGGAGGTTGACCGCAGGGCCTGGCCTGTGGACAGGCCCTGTGGTCAACCCACCCAGAAGCAGCCAACCTCACTCTGTGCACAGCCTTTGGCTGGGGGGTTGGGTTTACGTATGGTAATAAAAAACTTACTTTACATTTTAAAAACCTAGAAATTCACTGTAAAAAACAAAGGTTAAAGTAACAGGCCTGGTGGCAGGCCAAGCCCTGTGGTCAGTCCCCGCTGCGCACAACCAAAGGCGGTGCGCGGGTTGGCTGCCTGCAGGAGGTTGGCCGCAGGGCCTGGCCTGCAGTCAGGCCCTGTGGTCAACCCACCCAGAGGCAGCCAACCACACGCTGTGCACAGCCTTTGGCCAGGGCGTTGGCTTTACGTATGGTAATAAACTATTACTTTACATTTTAAAAAAACTAGAAATTCATTGAAAAGACAAAAGCTAAAGTAACGTTATAGTTAGGTGAAATGTTCAGTAACAATGTAACGTTTTAAACTAAAAAAACACAGAAATTTACCGGTTATAGTGATTTCAACTAACTATAACTTATGTCATAAGGTAAGTATAACTCGCACCACTCGCCATACACTGCTAATTGCCCCACATTTTACATCACTCATGACATCTTCTATGAAATAATTGATAATATCACTGCAACTTTTGCAATTAAATTATTGATGAGAAAACTGTGCATGGCGATGGCACGGGTTATAGTTACCTTAGGGCACAAGTTATAGTTACTTGAGATAATAACTGGTAAAATTGTGAGTGTTTTTTTAGTTTAAAACGTTACATTGTTACTGAACATTGTACCTAACTATAACGTTACTTTAACCATTGTCATTTTCAGTGAAAATATATATAGAAATATATTCAGGAGCCAAATGATAAATTGATTTGACAAGATTTCATATAGTGAAGTATGCTTAATTGCTTTTCCTAGATGACAAAACTAGTAAAGTTTGCCAAATACATTATGCTTCCCGAGGCACAGATTTGCAAAGAGATCTGCTGTAGGTCAAAAAATGTATGGTGGGGCGAGCAAGATTTCTATTCAAGTGCCCTACTGGTAAGGCATCCTATTTAACCACTAAGCCATAACTTCCCCATTAGCATCTCCCTACCTTTGCTATAATGGTCTTACATAGCCAAAATGCATTAACGAGTTTCATTGTGCTTCAAGCAGGCAAACAGTTGTATGTTTCAGCAATGCATTAAAAACGAAATCTAGTTTGAGAAGTGTGCGCCTGATATATGCTGCTTTCCAAGTTGAGATATGTCTGTGAAATTACAAGTCTAATGTGTAGTCGCATTTGCATCACAAAACACTCTGCATTTGGAGGGAGCAAATGCTGTTACATTAGGTGGAAGCTGAGTGCCAATATTTTAACACCTGTGATTGAGAGTGATTGGTTTGACTGATGGGCACGGTGCAATGGCTGATTGGTTTGTCTAAAGAACACGACATGAAAATACACTTTAATGCCATGGTATATTCATCGCATTCAAAGCGTGAGTGGCAGATTATCACCTCATTTGCAGCTTTTGATTCCAAATGGACGTGGCTTTTAAGACGTCCCCTTTCCTTTTCTCCCCACTGCCACTTCAAAGTGCAAAGACAGCCTGTGTGTAATACGAGGTGCCAGTTTTCTGAATTATAGGGTTACTGCTAGGCCTGATCCCGGAGAGCAAGTGTCTCTTTCGTGCCGCATAAAAGGCTTGAGATGTTTACATATCAAAAGGCCACGGGCCAATTTCTGTCAAAATTACATTTGAAGCTAAGCAGTACGAGCAATTTATTTAAACACTAGTCATTGTAGAAAAATTCAAAACCATATGCTCTTTTCGCAGTTTTATTTCACAAATGCATCTGACCCATGACTTGACAGACATGCAAGCCCTGTAATTTACACTAGATCTCAGATTCTTAAGACACTTAGAAATGAAAGATGTTTGCTAATATGGATCAGGTGAGGGGAAGAAACCTGAGGAGCTGATATTGTGTGCGTGGGGGGAGTGGGTCGAGGGGGTGTATATCTGGGATTTAACTATTTCTTACTACGGTGGGGGAAGTGGGGTTTAAGTCCAGCAAGTGAATGAATATTTTAAATAGTTCACCCGCTCCGGCTCCTCCCACTCAAGTGGCCTGACACCAATGTGGGACGGGAGCAGTAGTATACACAATTTACATGACTAGCTCATGGAAAGCAAGCATGTGTGAAAGTAAGAATGAATGAAGGCACGGATACATGAACGAACTAATGAATGCATGAATAAATGAACATTATATTTTACAACGCCTCTTAGGGCGGAGACCGTAATTTTATAATAAACTTTGTTGATCTTCTGTCTTTTGACAACATATATAAAAAAATGGGTTCCTGCAGCTCATCTTACGCCTGCAGTAGCCTATCAGAGCGCTATTTCATAAACATTGTTTATCGTCTGTCTTAATTAAATTAAATAAAAGATCGTTTTGGGCAGCTCCTCGTTGGCAGAGGTAGCGCCTCAGAGCGCTATTTTATAACACACATGGTTTATCTTCTGTGTGTGCTGAACATATACAAACAATTAGGACTACATTTGGGAAATTAACGCCTCTTGTATTCAGAGCGAGTGTTGTAATGGCCTGCTGGACACGTAATGAAGAAACCCCTCCCTAGAGACTGTACTTAGACCCACCCCACACCCATCAATCACAGGCGTCACCAGTCAGGTGACCCTGCCAGTAAAAGGGGCCGGACGCAAGAGCCCAACTGGGTGTCTGTGCCAGTGCCGCCCTTAATTTAGCATGTGGGCCACGGGCTCCACAACTTTACAAGTGTCACTCGCTTACGTTATCCACTCCCCAGAGTTACCGTTTTCCAAGGGAAGTTGCGTGAGCACATTGTGTCACCGTATGTTTTCCATAAAGTAAATTCTGCTGGAATACAATACGCAGATGTTTCGTCATGTGTTGCCCTCTTCAGAACTACACGGGTCTTCACGTGAAGCACTGAATAAATGGGGCAGAACTTTTAATACAACCGCTTTCTGACGCATCTTTCCCAGTGTGGTCATACATGGATATATGTACCACGTGCACTGATGTGGTTTGGTAGAGGAACCTGTGTTTTTATTGCGATAGCTGCTGCTGCAAATAGCAACAACTCACTCGCCTGCTAGAGAACTTTATCTGCTACTGTCAGTGGTTCAGTCCTTGGCAGTACCGCACGGGGATTCTTTTGTCTACTGCACTTGTGAGGTTACACTAAAACTGCACGAGTCAGTCTAGTTGTATTTTTCGTGAATAGATGCCGGAGCCTATCCCAACTGCGAGGGATGTGGACCTGTTCGCCTTTGCACTGGGTTTCAGCCAAAACGCCTCTCGAAAACCTGAGAGCCTAAAAGAAGCGTAGTTTGTAAAAGAATGAGTGCTAAGGTCGCAAGTGTTCCAAGAACCTTGCTGCAGACGTTGCCAAAAGTCGGTTTTGTCGAACACCAGGACTGTCTAGTCTTGATGCTACCTCCTTCCTGCCTCTTTTATGCACTATGGGCTCTCCCCACCCCATTTTCTCCCACTTGGAGGTTCTTGTTCAGCCCTGCTTTCTCCAATCTCTCTCCGTTCCCCTCTTTTGTTCTGTGTCACACTCTGATGATGAACAGTAAGTCCAGGTCCTCAAAAAAGAGTTCAGGTTCTCAAATTAAGCATGTTACCTCGCTCTGCAAAGAGAGATAGAGAGTGAGTTTACGCTGATGGATTCAACCTATATCTGTGACTGGGGGTGAGTGTCTGAAAAGTTTCAGCGCTCCGTCCATCATCTCCTTGTGTTTGCTTACGACTTCAAGCAGCAGGACTCTAGCTACCTTCTTAAGTGAACTTCTAGCTATATTTGCACCTAGCTTCGATGTAGGGACCTCTGCAATGAGCATAAGGAGACCTACCTCTGCTACTTGTGGAACTAGCTGTAGTCTACTGAAGTCATCTGCGGCGTTCCACAAGGATCTTCACTCAGCCCAACCCTCTTCAACGTCTACATGAGCCCCCTCGCAGCCATCGCACGCCAACACAACCTCAACATCATCTCCTACGCCGACGACACCCAGCTGATCCTCTCCCTCACCAACGACCCCACCACCGCCAGAGCCAACCTACACGACGGGATGAGAGACGTCGCCGACTGGATGAGGAACAGCCGCCTTAAACTGAACTCAGACAAGACGGAAGTCCTCATCCTGGGCTCATCACCCTCCGCCTGGGACGACTCCTGGTGGCCCCCGGCCCTGGGCACCGCGCCCAAGCCAACGGACCACGCACGCAACCTGGGCTTCATCCTGGACTCCTCCCTGTCGATGACCAGACAAGTCAACGCCGTCTCATCTTCATGCTTCAACACCCTGCGCATGCTCCGCAAGATCTTCAGATGGATCCCCACTGAAACCAGGAAGACCGTCACCCAGGCACTCGTGACCAGCCGACTGGACTATGGGAACACCCTCTACGCCGGAACCACAGCCAAACTTCAAAAAAGACTCCAGCGCATCCAGAACGCCTCCGCACGACTCATCCTGGACATCCCCCGACACAGCCACATCACCGGACACCTGAAAGACCTGCACTGGCTCCCCGTCAGCAAGAGAATCACGTTCAGACTCCTCACCCACGCACACAAGGCCCTCCACGACCTGGGCCCAAAGTACCTCAACGACCGCATGACCTTCTACACGCCCACACGCCAGCTACGATCAACCAGCCACGCCCTCGCCACCGTACCACGCATCCGCAGAACCACCGCCGGAGGAAGATCCTTCTCCTACCTGGCAGCCAAGACCTGGAACTCCCTCCCCACTCACCTTCGGCGAACCCAGGACCATCTCTCCTTCAGGAAGCAGCTCAAGACCTGGCTGTTCGAGCAGTAACTTACCCCCTCCCCCAGCGCCTTGAGACCCTCCCGGGTGAGTAGCGCGCTCTATAAATGCCGTGATTGATTGATTGATTGATTGACCTTTGCAGTTAGCGTGAGGCAGCCTACCCCTGCAAGGAATTGATTTTTTTCTAGGCCTGCAATGAGTGGGAGCCTAGATACTTGTGAAACTAACTGGAGCCTAGCGACCACTGTAGTGAGCGTGAGGATACCTACCCGTGTAGGGAATGGGAGTTTATCTAGCTGCACTGAATGGGAGCCTAGCTAGTTGTTGAAAACAGTTCGAGGATACCTGCCTCTGTAGTGAATGAGCGTTTATCTTGGCCTGCAATGAGTGAGAGCCTAGCTCTCTCTACAGTGAGCGGGGATCTAACTAGGTCTGCAAGGAATAGGATCACACCCAATCTTTAGACAGAGAACACCTATTTACCACTGCAATTAGATAGACCGCAGTGACATCTGGATTGAGCAGAACCTACTCACAATATAATAGAATAGGGGCCAGATCCCCCTACAGGTGACAAAAATATCAACAGAAAAAAATTGAGGGCACAAATAACAACTTTGCATACTTTGAGTGTAAAGACAAAAAGATGCTATTTGAGTCTATAAGTGCACGAATCACCACCCAAGGGATCTCTCAGCACTGGAGCACGCAGACAGGTCGGAGGTTAAAATTAACAGAATTTAAAGAGTAAAAAGCCATGTTTTCAAGGATTTTTTTAATGATACTAGGTCAGAGCGGGAGCATAAATGTAATGGCAGCTAATTCCAATGTTAGGGGGCCAGAAAAGAAAAAGAGCGGCCCCCATGTCTGGCCACATGGATACACCAGGGATGCAGCAGCAGTTGCTCACTGACCTGAGCTTACAAATTGCGATGTAGGGCTGCAGCTTGTTTCACAGGTAGCAAGGGTCACTTCAATGTAAAGACTTATAGGCAAGACATAAAAACTTAGATGGCCCGCTTTCTTATGGAAAGCCAATGCAGGAATCTTAGCGTGGGATCAGAAGGAGAGCAAGAAGGTAGGCTGCAGATCAGATGGGCAGCCGTGTTCTGTATAACATGGAGCTTGGCAAAAAGGCCATCATTCATTGCAACAATTTGGGCATATCCGTAATCCAGGCGACTCACAATGAATGCCTGGGTGAGTGATTTCCTACTCTGCAAAGGTAGCCATTAGAAAGTTTTCCTACGTATACTCAACAGACCAAAGCATGATCCAGAGATCGCATTCACATGTTCTTTCATGGACAGGTTATCATCAATTAGGACACCAATGTTTTTAACTGCTTTTTTTAGGATAGGAGTTGGCCCCAATTCCATGGGTCAACAGTCATTAGACCAAAAGAAATGGGCTTTCCCAAAAAAAGCGGAATCTCCGTCTTACCGAAGTTCAGTTGGAGGTAGTTGGCTGACATCCAAGAAGCAACCTTAGTCATGCATTCCCTGAATCTGAATTTAGTGGATTCCCGGTTGGGCCCCATCATGATGACAAGTTGTGTGTCATCAGCATATGATACGACTTCAAAGCCGTAAGATCTTATTACTTTGGCCAGGGGGGCCACATAAATGCTAAATAGGGTGATGCTCACGCATGATCACTGTGGCATCCCCTTATCTAATCCTATGGTTCTGAAGTTGAAAAGATAATGCTGTACTAAGTTCAATCGGTCAGGAAGTTTTTCAGCCAGCCTAATGCTTTACCCCCAACACCAATCTCCCCATGTCTTTTAATTAGAATTGCGTGGCAGATGGTGTTGAATGCCGCTGACAAGTCTAGTAACACCAGCATGGCTGATTTTCCCCTGTCCAAGGCAAGTCAATTGAGTCTAGGACCTCCATTAGTGCTGTTGCCAAACTACAAGAGGCCAGAAATCCTGACTGGGAAGGATCTAACCGAGGGTGGGTTTCTAGAAAATCTATAAGTTGTTGATCGACAGGGTCTCCATAACTTTTCCAAGAAAAGGGGGCAATGATATAGCTCTGTAATTAACCATCGCTCGTGGATCAGCTGAGGTTTTTTTTAGGATCAGTCTTACATGGGCTGCTTTCTATTTTAGTGGGCGAGATTCCATGCTCAAAGAAAGATTGATCAGGTCAGCGATAGAGGCCAGAAGTGCTGGGACCATGGTGGCCATGGTGTAAGGTGTTTATTACACCAAGGGGTTGGACCTATACTTACGTCCAAACTAGGCCACAATATAACTAGAAAAATAGAGTGTTTTGGACGTGCACTAGATATTGATGCCTTCAAAAATTACCACCTTTAATCATTAAGTGGTTATGGTGCTTTTATTCCACCTTTCCTTGTTTCATTCAAAGTGCAAACATGATAGACATTTGATTCATGTCATAGAGAAAGATACTGTACAAAACTATTGAAAACAAATGACAATGACATAATACACATTTCAAACAGAAACACATCAAAAAACAGACAAATGTGTACAAATAACACTATATAACAACGAACAATAGACCAGTCCTCATTTGTAAGGCAGTGCAAACAATTAATACTTTTTTAGAATGCGGCATGCCAAGTACAGCTAGATTACACAATGATTACAAGAGGCAAAGTGTCCTGTTTGTATGTGGAGCATTCCATAGACTGGTAGTGGCTACTACTAGCTGAGAGGGGTCGACGCGTTTCTGAACCCAATTCAATTTGGGTGTTCTCCTCAGGACCGGGACATGGTCAGACACTACAAAACATGAAGGGGAAATGTTTATAAGTTGGGGATCCCTGCATTTAAAAAGGTGAGCCATTTTTTAGTGACGCAACATCTTCTTACCAATTACGGTGGAGGAATCAGTGGATACCTTTGGTAGGCAAGAAGTGTCGAGTATGACCACAGGATTGGAAAGTTTACTAAAAAATAAAGGAGATTGACTGTATTGTAAAGAGCGAATATTAAATGGGCACTCCAAAGAAATTGCCGCAAATGGTCAAAATGCCATTTGTGTTAAAGTTTAAACGATTAAGCGGAAACCAAAACTTGCCTACTGTGGGTGATTTAATCTCCACGACGATTATTATTTTCTAATCCGGATGAAGGGGCGCGTATTCAACTGTGCGTATCTGGTGAAAATAATATGAGCCCACATTAACTAGGAACAACGGAATGTATGTTATAACTGAGTTTTATTAAAAAAACATGTTTTGCAAAGCTCGGGAATCTTACTTGAAATACACCGGGTGTCAGTGGGGCTGCATTTTGAAAATCAAAAGTCTTGAATGTTGCCTCAACTCGATAAAATGTTCTCAAGCTCACTTTTCCGACTGCCGCGGTAGCATGGTTTTATGGGCGTTATGTGATTTGCAAACAGTCAAGTCCGCGCCTAAAGAAAGTAAAAGGGGATGCCGTTTTGCATGAGGAAACTTTTGATTGTGTTACAATACTGCTGTCAAACATTATATCGTTCTGTTCAAACTTGCCTTAATATGCGGGTTGATCTGCAGCGTTGCACCCTCGCCAAGTCTTTCAGTATCACCGGAATGCGGAAAAGGGCGTGGCCATTCAAACCGTGACTGCTTTTGAATTCCCGACCTGTGGTATTGCTTGTAATACCGCTATGCATTTTGGTAGTCGTAGTTTGATTGGCACGCCTTGATGTCATTTTAAAAGCGCATACAATGAACTTGTGTTAATTTCAGCCAACTAAAGTTGAATTAGCTGACGCCTGCCCTGGCTTCCGAATGAAAGCACCCTCTACTTGTTAATGAATCTGTACATCTCGTACTATTAGATTTTTGGACCTTTCCCTTTATAATGATGGTCGGTCAAGTGGGGGCTTGTGCTTTGCATTTAGTCAATTAAAAAAGTAAATACATAACCAATATATGTGTAGCTGAAACAGAGTGTCAAAGCTAATTTTAATGTGTAACACTGGGAGGCAAGTGGTTACCCAAGGTGAAAATCAAATTTGGATTACAGTCTGTTAACTTCAGACATTTCGTTAAGTCCTTTAGAGGCTGTATTAAAGCGCATAATTAAATAAGCTTCCCTCTGTAGCAATGTTCTTTCAAGATCTCCTCCTCCGGGGTTCGGTTTCACAACACTTAGTACGGTCCATCTAAGGTCTTTTTCAGTATGTTTTAATTCTTGGTAATGCGCTACAAGAGGTGCGTTCTGTACTTTATTTTTAATTCTGGACCGATGTTGACTGATCCTTTGTCTTACTTCTTGCGTGGTTTTACCAATATAGATGAGTGGGCAAGGACAGATTATAGCGTAGACCACATTTTTGGTCTTACACGTTGAAAATTCATTATGTCTCCACTTGTCGGATCCATCCGTGAATTCGGTGCCTTCAGTGGTCGAATTGCACGCTAGGCACATGCCACATTTATGATGTCCTGTGACTGGTTGGAGGTCCAGAAAGCTGTGTAGGGTTTCCGTTCTTTTATGAAGCTCTTCAGATGCCCTCACTATTCGTTGTCCAATGCTGACATTTTTCTGTAGGGCAAACAGTGGCATTTGGAGAGCTTTATAGGATTCCTTTACCAAGTGCCAATTCTGTCGTATGATCTTTTTAAAAGAGTTAGTTAGGGGGCCAAAGGTGGAGACACATACTAATCGGGACATCGGTTTTTTGGGTTGTTTTTCCAGTAGAGTCTCACATGGTGTGAACCATGCTCTTTTGCATGCATGCTTGAGTAGCTTGGATGGATAGCCTTTTTCTTTCAGTTTAGCTGTCAACAGGTCAGAATGTATTTCATAGTCCTCTTTCCGTGAACAATTGCACCGGAAACGCAAATACAGCCCATAAGGAAGGTTGTCTTTTAGGCTCTTTGGATGATGACTACGAAAGTGAAGAGCTGTGTTTTTGTCGGTGGGCTTTGTGTATAACGTGGTGATTAGACCTGATCGTGGATCAGGTGAGGTTTTTTTTAGGATCGGTCTTACATGGGCTGCTTTCTATTTTAGTGGGCGAGATTCCATGCTCAAAGAAAGATTGAACAGGTCAGCGATAGAGGCCAGAAGTGCTGGGACCATGGTGGCCATGGTGTAAGGTGTGGCAGGATCATCTGGTGATCCAAATTTGATCCTGTTGATCATGACCAACACTTGTTCAGGAGTGACCAGATTAAAAGTTTCCAGCAGTGTAGGGTGGATAATAACCGAAGAGCTAGGTGGAGTCAGTCCTTCTGGTTCCATATCATTAGGAAAGGATTTATAAATCTTGCAAATGTTTTCCTCAAAGTAAGTTGCAAGATTGTCTCAAAGAGCCTGAGAAACTGGTATTGACGAGGCACAGATTGAGGGGTTGGTAAATTCCTTCAGGATCTTGTAAAGTTCTTTTGTTGAATTTTCAGTGTTATTGATCCTGTCCACTATATGAGTCTTTCTTACTTCTTTAATGTTTTATGGTAATTTTCTAACACAGTTTTAATTTTGTCTCCAGGAGATTGTGGAGTTCCCCACTTGTATTCTAGCTTTCTACAAGCTGTTTTTTTTTCTTTTTTAGTGACTCTGAATAGCAGGGTGTTGGACTTGGCCCTTTTTGGCTAAAGTTCCTTAAACTTTTTGCTTTCCCCCTAGACCTTTTTTCTGATATGCTGTTGCCAACTTAGATGCTTTGGACACTTTTGCCACTGCTGATCAGTGTCAAAGTGCAAGTGCTCCCTGTGTAAAGTGTAATGGTAATTGGTTGTCCATGATTGGTATGTTTGCCTTACTAGTAAAATCCCTAGTAAAGTGCACTATGTGTGCCAGGGCTAGTAATGCAAATGCTACTAGTGGGCCTGCAGCACTAATTGTGCCACCCACACCAGTAGCCTTAAAGAGAGAACTCAGGCCTGCCACTGCAGTGCCTGCGCGCACTTTGTTAAACTGCCATGTTGTCCTGACAAGTGCACCCACTTGCCAGGCCTTACGCTTTCTATGCACATCCGACACCCCTATGGTAGATCCAGGGTACCCCCCTGGGCAGGGTGCAGTGTATGTGAAAGGTAGGACATGTACTTAGGTGGGTACCATGTCCTAACAGTGAAATACTCTCCATTTCGTTTTTCACTGTTGAAAGGCCATCTTGCCCATAGGACAGAATGGGGAAGGCTGTGTAATATATTTCCAGCCTATCTTCCCAAAGGCGTAAGATGGAGAGGTGAAGTTTAGTGTGCTTGAACTCACAATTTAGTAACACATCTTTTTGTGAAGGTGGTTTTTGAATTGCGTGTTTAGAAACCACTCGTTTAAAAGTGGCTGGGTTTTTGTGCTCTAACATTTCTGTGTGTCTCTGCCTGGTTGTGGATTGACTGTCTGGATTTAAATGTGATAGGCTCTGGGGAATGTCTTGACCCAGGGGAGGAGGTGAGACAGCAACAGGCTGACCTGCATCTGGAGTGTAGGGGGGAGGAGTAGCCCCTGGAGGTGAAGAGGCCTGGGTTGCTGCCATAAAACAATGGCTCCATCTCCTGCTGAGTGATTAAGGATCCATAACCCTACTATCAAAGGCAGAAGGTGTCACTGGCAGGGAGACACCCAGAACTGGTTTGGACAGGGGTCAGTGCCCCCCTGAACACAAAGACTTCAAAGACCTTTAGGGGTATAACTATGAGAGCTGAAACCCCTGGACTTTGGAATGGAATTGTTCAAGACTGTAAAGGATTGAACCTACTTCGTGGTCAAGAGGAACCTCTGCCAAGGAAGAAACAGCTGAATAGACTGAAGGAAAGGACTGACCCTTGCTGTGTGTTCTGGGGCTGGCCTGCAGTTTGCTGCTTTAACCAAGGAGAGGCTAAAGGGACTTTGCTGTGTGCTGTGTCCCCCTGCTTGAAAGGACATTGCTGTTCTGTGTCCTGAAGTAACTTAACCCCAAGGGCCCGAGGAGAGCTGGCTCCCTGTTGTTGAAACTCAGTGTAGGACTTGGCCTTTTTGGCTAAAGTTCCCTAAACTTTTTGCTTTCCCCCTAGACCATTTTCCTGACATAGAGTTGCCAATTTAGATGCTTTGGGTACTTTGCCACTGCTGATCAGTGTCAAAGTACAAGTGTTCCCTGTGTAAAGTGTACTGGTAATTGGTTGGCCATGATTGGTATGTTTGCCTTACTAGTAAAGTCCCTAGTGATGTGCACTGTGTGTGCCAGGGCTAGTAATGCAAAGGTGCATGGAGAAGGGAACTCAGGCCTGCAGTGTAGGGCCTGCGCGCAGTTTGCTAAGATAGCATGTTGTCCTGACAAGTGCAACCACTTGTCAGGCCTTACTTTCCCTTTGCGTACACAGTGGGCACCCCTGTGGTAGGTCCCGGGTAGCCCCTGGGCAGGGTGCAGTGTAAGTAAAAGGCAGGACATATACTGAGGTGTGTGTTATGTCCTGACAGTGAAAAACACTCCATTTCATTTTTCACTGGTGAAAGGCTATCCTGCCCATAGGACAGAATGGGGGAGGCTGGGTATTGTGTTTGGTAGCCTAGTTTCCCATAACTTTAAAATGGAGAGGTGAAGTTTAGTATGTATGAACTCACAGTGTCATAACACATCTTTCTATGAAAGTGGTTTTGTCACTGTGTGTTCAGAAACCACTCTTTAGAAAGTGGCTGAGTTTTGTGCTTTAAGCATTTCTGTGTGCCTCTGCTGAATGTGGATTGACTGTCTGGATCTGAGAGGGGAGAGGAGCTGGGGGAGGTCTTGACCCAGGGAGGGGTTGAGATGGCACCAGGCTGACCTGCATCTGGAGAGTAGGCGGAGGAGAAGCGCCGGGAGGTGAAGAGGCCTGGGTTGCGGCTATAAAACAATTGACCCATCTCCGGCTGAGTGATTAAGGATCCAGACCCCCAGTATCAAAGGGAGAAAGGTGACACTGGGAGGGAGACACCCAGAACTGATTTAGGCAGGGGTCAGGGACCCCTGAGCACAATGAACTTCAAAGACATTTAGGGGTATAACTATGAGAGCTGAGACCCCTGAATGTTGGAATAGAAATGGATTGAGACTGAAAAGGCTTGGACCCATTTCGTGGTCAAGAGGAACCTCTGCTAAGGAAGGAACAACTGAAGAGACTGCTAGGAAGGACAGACCCTTGCTTCGTGATCTGGGGCTGGTCTGCAGTTTGCTGTTTTAACCAAGGAAGAGGCTGTTGGGACTGTGCGTTGTGCGCTGGGTCCCCCTGCTTGAAGAAGACTGTGCTTTGTGCTGTGTCTTGTTACCCCAAGGGCCCGAGGTGAGATGGCTCCCTGTTTGGAAACACAGGAACATAAAAGTTTCCGAGAAGTTTCAAGCGACGCGGTGGGCGCGTGTTGTGGCAGCTTGAGACCCTCGGAAGTTGTGCCCCGTGATCTTGGACACACGGAGGAGAAGTGAGACTCGGACGCGCTGGGTGCGTGTCGTGGTGCACAGGAGGCGTTGGTGAAGAGCGCCTGGTCAACGTGTGCACCGAAGGTGAAGTGAGTCTCGGACGTGCTGGGTGCGTGTCGTGGTGCACCACAGGCGTTGGTGAAGAGCGCCTGGTCAGCGTGTGCATCGGAGGTGATGTGAGACTCGGACGCGCAGGGTGCGTGTCGTGGTGCACCGCAGGCGCTGGTGTAGAGCGCCTGGTCAGCATGTGCATCAGAGGTGAAGGGAGTCTCAGACGCGCAGGGTGCGTGTCGTGGTTCACAGGAGGCATTGATGAGGAGCGCCTGGTCAACGTGTGCATCGGAAGTGGAGTGAGTCTCGGACGCGCAGGGTGCGTGTCGGGGTACACCGGAGGCACTGGTGAAGAGCGCCTGGTCATCGAGTGCACCGGAGGAGAAGTGAGTCTCGGACACGGTGAGCGTGTCTTGGTGTGGCCAAAGGTGTTGGTGAAGAGCGCCTGGATATCGGGGCACCGGTGTTGGAGTAAGTCTCAGTGAAGCAGTGTGCGTGCTTTGGTGCAACCTGGGACTGTGGAGGTGATCGGCTGATCATCGTGTGCACCGGAAGAAAGTGAGTCTCTGCAGCGCGGTGGGCGTGTCTTGGTGCCAACTGAGACCGCAGGAAGGAGTGCCTGGTGAACGTGCACTCGGAGTCGACGTGAAGTCCCATCAGCGTTGTGTGTGTGGCTTCGTGCCAGAGGAGACCCGGAGGGTGCTGTGGTGAACGTGCACCCGGAGTAACGTAATCTCAGAGGCGTGGGGTACGTGTGCCCTGCGGCTGCCTGAGACCTTCCTAACAGTCGCGGCCCGGACCGGCAGCCCCGGAGGAGCTGAGCTGCCAGGCCGAGCCTCTGAGGCTCATTGAGAAAGTTCTGCACGGAAGGCCCAGTTCGCTGAAGGAGGAGAGGAGAGTGGGGTCGCGCCCCCAGGTAACGTGGATCACTGCCTGGGCGGGGTGCGGGCTCGGAGGGACACTCTCTCGGCCTCTCAGTCCTTCTGGCAACGTGAGCCTTTGCTTCGGCTCAGATTGGGGCCCGTACTGACCAAAGGAGTGGCAGTACTGGGGCCAGAGTGAGAAGTTGTACTTTATGTCACCGTTGATACTTGTGGGGGGGCAACTGTTATCGAAGAAGCTGACTGTCGTAATACACATTGCCAATATTGCTGCTAACGAACTGCCGGACTGTCTTATGACGCCTGACATTCTTTCTGCATAACGAGGTACACGATTGTAGCGCTACATATTGCATTATTTCTCCATTGCAAAGTACAGGATTGTAGCGGCCCGCATTGCATTATTTCTTCATTACAAAGTACATGATTGTAGCTACGCATTGCATTATTCCTTAATTGCAAAGTACATGATTGTAGCGGTGCGCATTGCATTATTTCTTCATTGCAAAGTACGTGATTGGGGTGTGACGCATTGCATTATTCCTTCATTGCGCAGTACATGATTGTAGCGGTACGCATTGCATTATTTCTCCCATTGCAAGGTACCGGGGTGTATCGTTACGCATTGTATTATTTCTCCTTTGCCCAGCACAGGATTGTATCGTTACGCAGCGCACTATTGTTTGTCCATTGCAACGTGTGTGATTCTAGCATTGCGACCAGCATAGCATTTTGAAAGCGGTGATGGTGATTTGAACCTACCAACCAGCCGGAACGAATATTACCCTTTATTATATGTTGGCTTTTGTATTGTGTGGTCTGATCGTATATCTTTTTATATAAAGTTTATACTTGTTTTTATCAAACTCGTGTGGAGTCCATTTGTGGTGTCGCCAGTGGGTTGCTGTGAGTGTGGTTGCACATACTGTACACTCGTGCCTTTGAGATAGGCCTGGCTGCTCGTGCCAAGCTACTAAGGGGGTGAGCAGGGCTATCTCAAACGGTGTCCTTACTTGGCCTAACGTTGAGTGAGGAGTCCCGGGTCTCGCATTTGGTGACAGTGGTGCAGTACTGGGACTCCGGCTTCCAACATTTGGCGGCAGAGTGGTGGGATACGATCCTAACGTAATTGAAACGCGTGTGCGCAAAACCACTCACAGTAAGTGGTGTACATCATAAATTGATCGCAGACCACGACGCAACAACATATTGTTTTGAATTGTTGGTTCTATTGTTGAGTAACCTTTAAACCACACATCATGTCTCAGGAGGGGAGCCAGATAGCCGGTTAGGCTGCGGCTGCAGAATTAGAGTTTAACATTGAGGCATTGTTTAACTACAAGGTTGATCAGTTGAGGAAATTCTGCCGAGCTTTGGGATGTCCCATGAAGGGTAGCGCCAAGAAGGAGGAGCTGCAAGTGGCCTTGAAGGACTGGTGGGAAGCCAAAGAGGCTCAGGAGACGGGTGATGTTGAGGTGGATGAGGATGACTCAGGGAATGGATTTGGTCCACAGGAGTTGCCAGTGGAGGGACCAGCCGCAGGGGCTGGTAGTAGCCATTCAGGGAGGAGTTTTTCACCAGAGGAGTTGGAGGAAAACCAAAGGGTCAGACTGCATGAGTTGGAGGTGTTAAAACTTAAAACTCAAGCAGAGGAGAGCAGGAACGCTCTTGCGTTGGAAGAGAAACGGCTTCTCTTCGCTCATGAGTTAAGCATGAGGGAACTGGACATTAAGGGTAAACAAGCAGAGTCCAGTTGGAATGGTGGCAGCGCACAGCCAGTGCCAAGTGTGGATGAGTACAAGTGTGCACTGGAAGATTGGGTAGTGGTTAGCATGGTAAATGATTTGGAGGGGTTGTCCAATTTGGCCCCAAGGGAGGCTAGGCTCAGAAATTATTTTCCAGGAGTGCGCCACCCCGGGTTAAGGTGTGGACTCCTTGATTCCCGGGAGCCTGCATGAGAACCCAAGGGCCCGAGGTGAGCTGGCTCCCTGTTTGGAAACACAGGAACATAAAAGTTTCCGAGAAGTTTCAAGCGACGCGGTGGGCGCGTGTTGTGGCAGCTTGAGACCCTCGGAAGTTGTGCCCGGTGATCTTGGACACACGGAGGAGAAGTGAGACTCGGACGCGCTGGGTGCGTGTCGTGGTGCACAGGAGGCGTTGGTGAAGAGCGCCTGGTCAACGTGTGCACCGAAGGTGAAGTGAGTCTCGGACGTGCTGGGTGCGTGTCGTGGTGCACCACAGGCGTGGTGCCCGGGTTAAGGTGTGGACTCCTTGATTCCCGGGAGCCTGCATGAGAACCGGACACCTGGTCTTGGGTCCAGGGGCCTGAAAAGGCCCCAGAGAGGGAAGAAGGGCCAAGTGGTGCAAGGAGATTTCAGAGTAGTGAGGAGGGTTTGCTGACTATCCCCTTGTCTCAAAAGAGGGGGAGGAAGAGTAAGCAGCACCCCCAGGTATCAGCAGCACCACCCAGGAAACTGGGGGGGGGGCGTAGGAGAGCCCACGGGTGGAGGCCTAGTGCCTACTTGCCAGAGGTGTGAGGAAGGACACCTAGCGTCAGGAGGGCGTGGAACAGGAGGGTGTCCCTGTGGTAGAGGGCCTGCATCCTGGTTCTATCGCCCCGAAGCCGGGAAGTCCATCAAGGTAATGATTGGTCTACCCTGGCTTTTGGCTGGGAGGGGTTGTGTAGGACTTGGCCTTTTGGCTAAAGTTCCCTAAACTTTTGCTTTTCCCCTAGACCATTTTCCTGACATAGAGTTGCCAATTTAGATGCTTTGGGTACTTTGCCACTGCTGATCAGTGTCAAAGTACAAGTGTTCCCTGTGTAAAGTGTAATGGTAATTGGTTGGCCATGATTGGTATGTTTGCCTTACTTGTAAAGTCCCTAGTGATGTGCACTGTGTGTGCCAGGCCTAATAATGCAAAGGTGCGCGGAGAAGGGTACTCAGGCCTGCAGTGTAGGGCCTGCGCGCAGTTTGCTAAGTTAGCATGTTGTCCTGACAAGTGCAACCACTTGTCAGGCCTTACTTTCCCTTTTGCGTACACAGTGGGCACCCCTGTGGTAGGTCCCAGGTAGCCACTGGGCAGGGTGCAGTGTAAGTAAAAGGCAGGACATATACTGAGGTGTGTGTTATGTCCTGACAGTGAAAAACACTCCATTTAGTTTTTCACTGGTGAAAGACCATCCTGCCCATAGGACAGAATGGGGGAGGCTGGGTATTGTGTTTGGTAGCCTAGTTTCCCATAACTTTAAAATGGAGAGGTGAAGTTTAGTATGTATGAACTCACAGTGTCATAACACATCTTTCTATGAAAGTGGTTTTGTCACTGTGTGTTCAGAAACCACTCTTTTAGAAAGTGGCTGAGTTTGTGCTTTAAGCATTTCTGTGTGCCTCTGCTGAATGTGGATTGACTGTCTGGATCTGAGAGGGGAGAGGAGCTGGGGGAGGTCTTGACCCAGGGAGGGGTTGAGATGGCACCAGGCTGACCTGCATCTGGAGAGTAGGCGGAGGAGAAGCCCCGGGAGGTGAAGAGGCCTGAGTTGCGGCTATAAAACAATTGACCCATCTCCGGCTGAGTGATTAAGGATCCAGACCCCCAGTATCAAAGGGAGAAAGGTGACACTGGGAGGGAGACACCCAGAACTGATTTAGGCAGGGGTCAGGGACCCCTGAGCACAACGAACTTCAAAGACATTTAGGGGTATACCTATGAGAGCTGAGACCCCTGAATGTTGGAATAGAAATGGATTGAGACTGAAAAGGCTTGGACCCATTTCGTGGTCAAGAGGAACCTCTGCTAAGGAAGGAACAACTGAAGAGACTGCTGGGAAGGACAGACCCTTGCTTCGTGATCTGGGGCTGGTCTGCAGTTTGCTGTTTTAACCAAGGAAGAGGCTGTTGGGACTGTGCTTTGTGGGCTGGGTCCCCCTGCTTGAAAAAGACTGTGCTTTGTGCTGTGTCTTGTTACCCCAAGGGCCCGAGGTGAGCTGGCTCCCTGTTTGGAAACACAGGAACATAAAAGTTTCCGGAGAAGTTTCAAGAGACGCGGTGGGCGCATGTTGTGGCAGCTTGAGACCCTCGGAAGTTGTGCCCGGTGATCTTGGACACACGGAGGAGAAGTGAGACTCGGACGCGCTGGGTGCATGTCGTGGTGCACAGGAGGCGTTGGTGAAGAGCGCCTGGATATCGGGGCACCGGAGTTGGAGTAAGTCTCAGTGAAGCAGTGTGTGTGCTTTGGTGCAACCTGGGACTGTGGAGGTGATCGGCTGATCATCGTGTGCACCGGAAGAAAGTGAGTCTCTGCAGCGTGGTGTGCGTGTCCTGGTGCCAACTGAGACCGCAGGAAGGAGTGCCTGGTGAATGTGCACTCGGAGTCGACGTGAAGTCCCCTCAGCGTTCTGTGTGTGGCTTCGTGCCAGAGGAGACCCGGAGGGTGCTGTGGTGAACGTGTACCCGGAGTAACGTAATCTCAGAGGCGTGGGGTACGTGTGCCCTGCGGCTGCCTGAGACCTTCCTAACAGTCGTGGCCCGGACCTGCAGCCCCGGAGGAGCTTAGCTGCCAGGCCGAGCCGCTGAGGCCCATTGAGAAAGTTCTGCACGGAAGGCCCAGTTCGCTAAAGGAGGAGAGGAGAGTGGGGTCACGCCCCCAGGTAACGTGGATCACTGCCTGGGCGGGGTGCGGGCTCGGAGGGACACTCTCTCGGCCTCTCAGTCCTTCTGGCAACATGAGCCTTTGCTTCGGCTCAGATTGGGGCCCGTACTGACCAAAGGAGTGGCAGTACTGGGGCCAGCGTGAGAAGCTGTACTTTATGTCATCGTTGATACGTGTGGGGGGGCAACTGTTATCGAAGAGGCTGACTGTTGTAATACACATTGCCAATATTACTGCTGACGAACTGCCGGACTATCTTATGACGCCTGACATTCTTTCTGCATAACGAAGTACACAATTGTAGCGCTACGCATTGCATTATTTCTCCATTGCAAAGTACAGGATTGTAGCGGCCCACATTGCATTATTTCTTCATTGCAAAGTACATGATTGTAGCTACGCATTGCATTATTCCTTAATTGCAAAGTACATGATTGTAGCGGTGCGCATTGCATTATTTCTTCATTGCAAAGTACGTGATTGGGGTGAGACGCATTGCATTATTCCTTCATTGCGCAGTATATGATTGTAGCGGTACGCATTGCATTATTTCTCCCATTGCAAGGTACCGGGGTGTATCGTTGCGCATTGTATTATTTCTCCTTTGCCCAGCACAGGATTGTATTGTTACGCAGCGCACTATTGTTTGTCCATTACAACGTGTGTGATTCTAGCATTGCGACCAGCATAGCATTTTGAAAGCGGTGGTTGGGATTTGAACCTACCAACCAGCCGGAACGAATATTACCCTTTATTATATGTTGGCTTTTGTATCGTGTGGTCTGATCGTATATCTTTTTATATAAAGTTTATACTTGTTTTATCAAACTCGTGTGGAGTCCATTTGTGGTGTCGCCAGTGGGTTGCTGTGAGTGTGGTTGCACATACTGTACACTCGTGCCTTGGAGATAGGCCTGGCTGCTCGTGCCAAGCTACTAAGGGGGTGAGCAGGGCTATCTCAAACGGTGTCCTTACTTGGCCTAACGTTCAGTGAGGAGTCCCGGGTCTCGCATTTGGTGACAGTGGTGCGGGACTGGGACTCCGGCTTTCAACACTCAGGAACACAAAAGTTTCCAGAAGTGTCTCAGCGACGTTGTGTGCGTGTGCTTTTTGCAGCCTGAGCCCTTCGTAAGAATTGCCCTGTGATCATGGGCACCTGGAGTCCAAGCAAGTCTCAGCGACGCTGTGTGCGTGTGCTTTTTGCAGCCTGAGCCCTTCGTGAGGATTGTCCTGTGATCCTGTGCACCTGGAGTCCAAGTGAGTCTCAGCGACTCTGTGTGCGTGTGCTTTGTGCAGCCTGAGACCTTCGTGAGGATTGCCCTGTGATCGTGCACACCCGAAGTTCAAGTGTGTCTCAGCGACGCTGTGTGCGTGTGCTTTTTGCAGCCTGAGACCTTCGTAAGAATTGCCCTGTGATCGTGGGCACCTGGAGTCCAAGCGAGTCTCAGCGACGCTGTGTGCGTGTGCTTTTTGCAGCCTGAGCCCTTCGTGAGGATTGTCCTATGATCGTGTGTGCCCAGAGCTCGAGGGAGTCTCAGCGACTCTGTGTGCGTGTGCTTCGTGCAGCCTGAGACCTTCGTGAGGATTGCCCTGTGACCGTGCACACCCGAAGCTCAAGTGAGTCTCAGCGACGCTGTGTGCGTGTGCCCTGTTGCAGCCTGAGATCTTCGATATCGCCATCGGCCCGGAATCAACCAAGTCGCATCGGAGGCCCAAGATGCGAGAGGAGGAGAGGGGAGCGAGGTCACACCCCCCAGGTAACGTGTGTCACCACCTGGGGCGGGGTGCGGGCTCGGAGAGGGATGCTCTCGGCCTCTCCCATTCTTGGAGCCCGAGCCTCTGCTCAAGCTCGTATCACGGCCTGTACGTGCCAAGGAGTGGCAGTACCGGGCCGGAGTGTGGAGCTGTACTTTGGTTTACACCATACCCGGGTTGGGGGCATATGTTGGCGGAAGCTGACCGCGAGTCAGTACAAGAGGCAGAGAGACCGTCTAAAGCATCGTGATCGGTGCCGAAGTGCCTTGCGCATCGCATTGATTCTGCATTACGAACTACCTGATTGTTACATTGCGCATTGCATTGTGTTTGCATAACAAACTGCTTGATTGTTGCCTTACGCATCACTTTAGTTTGCATTACGAACTGCCTGATTGTTACATTGCGCATTGCATTGTGGTTGCATAATGAACTGCCTGATTGTTGTATTACACATTCCATTAGTTTTGCACAACGAACTGCCTGTTTGTTGCATTACGCATCGCATTAGTTTGCATTACGAACTGCCTGATCGTTACATTGCGCATTGCATTAGTTTTGCATAACGAACTGCCTGATTGTTGCATTACGCATCGCATTAGTTTGCATTACGAACTGCCTGATTGTTGCATTACGCATTGCAGTATTTTGGCATTATGAACTGCTGAATTGTTGCATAACGAACTGCATTATTTTTACATTGCAAAGTGCCTGATTCTTGCTTTACGAACTGCATAGCATTGCAATAGGATTGCATTGGATCTCCTAGAATTCCTCATTAATACCGCGAGACCCTACAAGGGCTGGCTGGCCCAATAACCGGCCAGGAGGAATATTACAAATACGCATATGTTGGATTGTTATCGTGTGTTCTCATCGTATATCTTTTTATATAGACATATACTTGTTTTTCTATGAAACTCGTGTGGAGTCCTTTTGTGGTGTCATCATTGGGTCACTGAGAGCGTGGTTGCAAATACTTTACACATTAGCCTTGAAGATAAGCCTGGCTGCTCGTGCCAAGCTACCAAGGGGGTGAGCAGGGGCTATCTGAGAAGGTGTCCTTCCTTTCCCTGACGTGGAAGCGAGGGTCCCTACTTGGCCTAAGGTACCTACCTCAGCCAACTAGGGAATCCCGGTTCTAACACAGGGTGAAACTAAGTTCTTAGTTTTATTTCTGTTGAGTTTGAGTGGAGCAATAATACCTAAAGTCTGAGAAAAAGTTCCCTCAAAGCTTTTAAAGCAATGTTAATTTATTCATAATCCCTCAGGATAGGGGGTGAAAAGCCTGGGGTAAATAGAGTTGGTACTACCTTCCTACATGGTCTGGTCAGTCTTGGGGCTCCTACATTAGAGTATCTGGATTTCTTTGTGCCAAAATAAAAGCTAATGGTAGAATTGTCTGTCCAGACCTGCGGAATAGGGTGGGGGAATCTACCTGTAAATTGGATAAGTTAGTAAATACAAGGTTCAACATATGTCCTGCTATAAGTGTAGGACCTACCACTGTTTGATAAAGACGTAAAGAATCCAGATCCGAGAGTAGAAGCATCGTATCTGGGTCAGAGCTCATCTCTGCATGATGGATAAAATTAGCAACCAACATGAAGTTCTCTGATGCTAAGATGTGAAGTGCCAGTCATTCTGTCAACTTGGTACTAAAGTCCATTTTTACGCCTGGAATCCTATAGACTAATGCACCCCTCCAAGTTGACTTTGACGATGTCTCCAATTTAAAAATAGACAGCTCTACCCAATCAGTAGTGCATGATTCTAGGAGCATGATTTTAACTGTATTTTGGAAAGCGATGGCCACACCCCTCCTCCTGTTTTGGACTGTCAGTCGAGTCTAATTAGACTGTAGTCAGAGGTAAATGCTATAGAGATGCAGGGAAGTGCTGTCGGTTGCAGCCATGTCTCAGTAATAAGGCAAGTAGCTGGTCTTTCTGAGTCCAGAATGTCCCATAGTTCCAACCCGTGTTTAGGGATGGAACAAGCGTTCAAATAGAGACCTAGTAACCGGTCTGTTTTTGAATACTATGTATCTACAGCAAAAATATAGAAGACCACAATATTGTATAAAATAGATAAATATATTGAGTTTTAACTGTTATACACTATATTAAGTTATAAACATATATGAACTTTAAAAATAAAATTACATTAAAAAATACTTATAAAAATGCATTTTACAAACATAAATGATGTATTTAATAAGTAATTATAATTACAAGCACTACATATTAAAAAAGAAAAAAATTACAATAACATTAAAATAAAACATATATTAATAAAAATATTACTACAACAATAATCATTAAAAACAATTTACATTAAACTAACTTTTAAAATAAAACAAGAAATCTATAACAAAACATTACAAAAATTTTTAATGCATAGACTTTTTTTGACATAATTAAATATATAAAAAATTGTAAAGACTGTAGTACAGTATACTTGTGAAATATTGTGTAATACAGTGTTTTTTAAATTTTTATTCAGATTTATTTTTTACGTACCATGGTACTACCTAAGTAGTACCTTAGTGGTACCTTGGTACTCTGTAATATTTTTTTTAAATATATAGAAACTTATAATTATGCTGCCACATCTGTTACAACTTAAATTAAGTGGTAATAGGTAGGGAAAACATATCAAAATTAATACTTACCTATATTTAAGGCCCTAAGCTAAAACACCAGCAAAGAAGCCTTAATACAACATGGCTGCCTGGAATTTTTGTAAAGCCAGTCATTATCAAATTAGATAAATACTTGACATTGCTATGTACCGCAGTACTACCTAGAAACTACTGTGTTAACAGATCTCATTAAGTTTAAAACGATAATAATTCTAAAAATACTTACACTTTTTAGATGCAACTACAAAACGAATAATCTGCACTTCAAAATCTTCAATCCTGCCGAATTTCATCCAAATCCGACTGACCATTTTCACGCCACGTGAAATACAAAGTTTATGTAAAATGCATTAGATTTCAAGTGTGTTTTGGGACCCATCCCTTTTTTCTTTGCACCCCCTCACCAAACACCACAAAACTTTCAATCCTCAACTAATCTAATGGGTGCAATAGGTCAGCAAAGTTTCGCTGACATTCACTAAATGGGTGCAAAGTTATTAAGGGACAAAAATCTGAGGAATTCCAATCTCTGGGTAACACCAACTATAACTACTGCCACTCTATATATGTGCGTGTGTGTGTGTGTGTGTGTGTGTGTGTGCGTGTGCGTGTGTGTGTGTGTGCGCATTTGTGTGTGTGTGTGTAATGTAAATAATTTAGAAATAGATTTAAAATACTTCCCACTAATTCATTTTCAAATGCCAAAAGCAAAACAAATTAAATAAATAGCAGAAATAATAACATTTTAAATTATTTTTAAAAATTCTTACACAATAAAATTAATCATTGCACAAAAAAGTCAATATGAAACAGTTAATTAACATCCAAAATATTTTAAAAATAATTAATTCAATCAAATATCTTACCATGTAAGAAATATATAAAAAAGACCATCTTTTTAAAAGTAGCTATCAAATAAGTAAACACTTATTCACAATGTTATTGTCAAAATAACAAATTAAAATTTGTTAAAAACATTTTGTTATCATTCAAACAATAAACATTTTAAAAACTTCACAGCCCTGTTCCCATACAAACCCAACAACCCACTAATTAAACATACTTAACATACAAATAACAACTAATAACAAAAAATAATTAAACTCAACTAAATAATTAACAATATTATATACAACTATATTTTTAAAAACGATTTAAAAGGCTTAAAAAACAATATGTTTGCCTTCTAAAATTGTGTCCCACTATATTTTTGACATCATAATATTTATTTGTCAAAACAAATTTTATTTAATTTCTGCAATCCTGTTGTCCTGTTGACTACATCTTTACTTATGGGTATATACGCATAGTGTCATATCATATAGTTATAACAATGCAATTTTACAACAATTCAACCCCAATGCATTAGTACCATATCAGTAACATACAATATATCTTGATACAGACCATAGTCTAGGGATCATATCTCACAATGCGTATCCCATCCTTACATTATATGTCCAAATTTCAGAGTCAATTGCATCCGACATCATTGTCTGTTGTGGTAAGGCGAGACCCCGGTAATCCGCCCATCTCTGCCAGATTTTGGGGTGTTTCTGTGGGCATCCGCATGCCAGGAAAACCGGTATCTCTAGCCCCATACAGAAGTCCATTCCATTTTTCCATGCCCTGACAGTAGGAGGGATTTTGGATTTCCATAGCCTAGCTATGTTTCGTTTAGCGAGGGTGAGGCCGAGCCATAGGAGATGGCGTTTATACCTGTTGCCACCAATCCCATCCAGTATATGGAGCATTGTGAGTCTAGTGGATTTAGAAAGTTCCCACCCAAGGATTTCCATTAGGCATGCAAGTACACCAGACCAGAACCTATCTAAGGCTATGCATGACCAGACTGTGTGTAAGAATGTACCTTCATCGTTCTGGCATCGTAAGCATACCGGGGAGTCAATCAGACCAGCTCTCCATAATCTATGGCGTGTATAGTATGCCCTATGGAGGTACTTAAATTGGATGAGTCATAAGCGTGAGGAGATGGCAGCCCCAGGGGGGACTCCATAGCCTCGGTCCAATCATCCGAGTCTAGGGGACCTATGTCTGTTTGCAAGGTATCTTTTAGTGTCTTGAGTGTTGTGGCGCCATGTGTAATGAGGGATTGTTAGATTTTGGATATCTTATGTTCACCTTCTTCTCCCATTAGGAGCTTGCCCTCTAGTGGATTGAAGTCTGGGAGTGACTCCAGCTTGTCTATGTGTGGCGTGATAGCATGATGGAATTGTAAGTACTTATAAATTTGGGAGTTGTGCATGGAAAATTCGTCTTTTAGGTCCTGGAATGATTTGAGTACAGTGCCGTGCATGACATCCCCAATAGCAGAAATGTCCTATATTGTCCCATCCGTGAAAACCCTTGAGGTCTGCCAACTGGGGTAATAGTTTGTTGTGCCATAACTGTGTTTCGCGGGTAATGCACCCCCACCAGCCCATTCTTCGGAGGGATTGCCGCCAGGAAAGAAATAACACTCTGGTGGCAGGTGGCAATGAATGGAGATTCGATCTGCTGTACAGATATGATGTCAGGGCCGGGTCATTTATTATCCATCGTTCCACCGAATACACTGGATCATCATTGGGACCATATCTCCAGCCAATTTAGTACCTGGAGGTGCGAGGCTCCTTAGTAGGCCTGCACATCTGCAGCCACAATCCCACCACAGTACGTTGACTGGAAGCAGGTGCGAAGTGCAATGCGGAATGCACCCCCCCCCATAGGAACTGCGCCAACATAGCATTGATGTGGCGAAACCAGGATTATGGGATTGGATGCGGGTGGTTCTGCAAACGGTAAAGTAGCTGTGGGAGTGATACCATCTTGAATATCGCAGACCTCCCATATAGAGATAATGGTAGCCCCGCCCAAAGTCGTATGTTGGCTCGCACCTTTTTGGTGACAGCGCCTAAATTCGATCCCATGAAGTTTTGGGGGTCTCTGACAGAAATACGCATAAGTATAGCAGCCCTCTGTGGCTTGTGTCAAATTCTCAGCCCAGGTGTTGCGCCCTAGGGTGCCCCGTAGTGACCAGACGGTTGACTTCCGGAGATTCATATAGAGGCCTGATGTTTCTCGGACAATCCGCATTATCTGCAGAATTCTAGGGCCAGTTTTATGTGGATCTGTAAGGAAAAATAGTATATCAACCACGTATAGTGCCATACGAACTGAGATATCCAATGTGCAATCAAATCCCCTGATCAACGTATCTTTCTGGACCCATATGGCCAAAGGCTCAATGGCCACTGAAAAAAGGAGGGGGGGACAGGGCACATCCCTGTCGCGCCCCCGTCCAACGGGGAAGGGAGCTGAGACACCGTTTGCTACTCGAACTGCGGCAGTCAAATCAGTATATAAGAGCTTGATATATGCTGTAAACTGTGGGCCAAGGTTATAATGTGTTAGGAGTGCGAATAAGTAAGTCCAGCTAATGGAATCTAAGGCTTTATCCATATCCGCCAATAACACGGCAGCAGGTCTGCCTAGGCGGTCTACTGTTGCTATTGCGTTCTGGGCTCTTCTAATGTTATGGTGGGTGGAGCGGTGAGGCATAAAACCCGCTTGACCTAGGTGGTCTACGCCTGACATGTGTGGTATTAGTCTATTCGCAAGGATTTTGGAGAGCATTTTCGCCTCAGTATTCAGAAGGGATATAGGACGGTAGGAGGTGTGGTGTTCAGGTGGCCTACCAGGCTTGGAAAATACCACTATCTTGGCGTGTCACCAGTCTGGTGGCAGCCGTGCATGTTTAATCGCTTCCTGAATTGTGTTGAGGAGATGGGGTCCCAATTGGGCTATGAAAGCCTTATAGAATTCACTGGGGTAACCATTTGGGCCGGGGGTCTGGCCCACCCGCAACTCTGATATAGCTGTTGTTAGTTCTTCTAATGTAATGGGCATATCTAGGGATTTCCGTGTATCATCTGATATGGCGCATGGTGGTATATCATTGAGAAAGCTCTCTATTAACGAGATGTGTATGACTTCTCTTGGTCTGTAGAGTTCCCCATAAAAATGTGCAAACCTACACGCAATTTCTATCGGGTCTGTGAGGGTTGCCCCTTGTGCATTGCGGATAGGAGGGAGATGAGTTGGTGTCACAGCCTGGCTACATATGCGGTCAAGTAACTTGCCAGATTTGTCTTCCCACTGATAGATTCTGCTCTGGGATGCCAGCCATGTGCGTTGTGCCTCGTCCATTAGCTCATGCTGATACTGTTGTTGGATAAGCCATAAATTTCTACGAGTTGTACATGTGTCGCCATCCTGTCCCTGTCCCTCTAACATTATTATATGGGTTTCTAGGCGTGTGAGCTTACGCATCCAGAATTTACATTCTGCTGTGGTGTAGCTAATATCTATCCCACGTATAGTGGGTTTCATGGCCTCCCATAGTATTTCCGGGGAGGAGGCTGATTCTGAGTTGAGGGTGAAATATTCTGCCACTGCTTTATGGATGTGGTACCTATACTTCTGGTATTTTATGTGCCAGGGGAAAGTCTCCACCGAAATGGGTGTCAATGTGGGCCTATTGAAAGTAGTATCGCGATTGGGGAATGATCGGATAACCCCCGGGGCAGAATTGAGGCCTGTAATACTCATTGGAGATGATTCTCTGGAATAAATATATAGTCTAGCCTGGATACGGTATCATGTACTGAGGAGTAGTATTTCTAGCCGGTATCTTGTGGGTGGAGTGTTCTACAAGTATCGACCCAATCGACCATGTTCGTGAGGGAATAAAGCTTTGACTCCCTTGGCCTCTCCATGACCCTTGGAGGCCGCCCCGATCAACGGATATATTCATCACATCATTCCAATCGCCTCCCATGATTGCAAGACTCTCTGGAAGCAGTCCCCATACATCCACCAAGCAATCAATAAAGGTGTGAGAAGTTGGGGGGTAGCGTAAACACTACCAATGACCATATGTTCCTCATAAATAGTCCCTTGGACGATAATGTACCTCCCATGTGGATCGACCCAGTGGCGTGAAATTATGAATGGAATTCGGCGATGTATCAAGATGGCCACCCCCCTGGAGCCCTGTGAACCCAGCATGAAATACTTGATAATAGCCATATCGGGCTAGGCAGGGTGTCTTGGTGCCGAAAAAATGTGTCTCTTGGAGTAACAGTATATCAGCTTTAGACCGTTTTGCCTGACGGAGTATCGCACCCCGCTTGATTTTATCCAGCAGACCCCTTACATTCCAACTCATAATTTTCATTTGACCTTGTGAGGCCTCATTTGTTTGTGATGACATTGACATATGATGAGGGGGTCATATAAGTGTGGTCACATGATGGAGCATCTATCTAGCATATCAGCGTCTAAGCATTGGGTTAAAACAGTAAACAAAGAAACCCACAAACTACACTCCCCCTCCCCCCTACCCAATACCTCAGAACAATTGAAGCATCTGTTGCGGATGGGAACCCATATCGACTAACCCTGGGCGGTGAACTCCGCTCCACTCGCGGAGTTTGCGGAGTTTTCTGCACCCCGCGTTACGCGGAGATCGCGGAGTTCCGAAAAACTCCGCTTTGCGTTGCGGAGCGCAGTTTTTTTCCTCGCTCGTGTTCGTCAACGTCAAGTTGGCGACCGCGAGTGAGGAAAATCAACCACCCGGCGAGATTTTTCCTCGTTCGCGATCGTCAACATCAAGTTGGCGAGCGTGAGCGTGGAAAATCAACATCCCAGCGAGATTTCTCAACGCGGGGGGGTCAGGTTTCTCATTGCGAGTGGTCGCGTATGCTCACGACCGCTCGCGTTGAGAAACTGCCCGTTTGCTTTGAGAAAGCTGCTGCTCGAGTAAAAATCTACTCGAGCGGCAGAAAAGGAAAGCTTGCGCTGTGCATGGTGCCATTCGCAATGATTGCACAGTGCGGACAAGCATCCGGCACTGTGCAATCACCGCGAACGGCATTTTTCTATTATACTCCGCCGCTTGCGGAGCTCTGCGTAGTGCGGCGGAGTTTTTTTTGCACTTCACGGTGTTCCGCGTAGTGCAACTCTGCGAACTCCGCCCAGGGTTAATATCGACCCCAATGAGGGTTTGATAGTGCGTCCATCCAACTGATTCCCGAACACCCTAAAGCCATTGTTGCAACTTAAGATAAAAGGAACAGGTTCCGGTGTTCCAGTCGCTGTTGAATAGGAGTTGACTACTCTAAGTCATAATGTTAGTACTTCAGTCCAGTTCCCTTGGTCGACGTTTTGGTTCATTTATGCTGTGTCGAGGCTTCTGCTGCTGAGATGTGTCCTTATTCGTCATCCCGGATCTTGGAGCGCCATGTAGATCTGGAACAGTGTCGCTGTTTGCCCTTCGGTTGTGTTCGCATACGGTGGGATTCTCCGGATGACGAGTCTGAGTCGAGGCGAGGCGGGGTGTGTGGTTTAGTTTGTATCTGCTCATCTGTCCAGTTAAAAACTGCCTCTGATGTGTCAAAAAACAGGGTATGGGAATTGTATACGACTCACAGACGAGCGGGGAACTGGAGTGAGTACATGATTTTAAGCTCCCGCAGGCGTGCCTTGGCTGCTTGGAAAGATTGTCGTTGCTGTAGGACCATTCTAGTATTGTCCGGGAATATCATGATTCTATGTGAGTCGTAGAAGAGGTCCCCTTTCATCCTGGCGTGTTTAAGGACAATGTCGCGGTCGTGGTAGTTTAAGATGCGTGCAATTATGGGTCTTGGCCATTCCCCCGGTGGCGGGCGCTGCAGCAGGGCACTATGTGCGCGTTCTATGATGAAACAGGGGGAGAGGGCATCCGCCGCAATCCATAAGGTGAGCCATTTCAATATTAATTTTTTCGTGTCTTTACCTTCGCGGTACTCACGGAAGCCCACCAAGCTGAGGTTGTTTCTGCAGGCCCTCCCTTCCTTGTCCTCTACCCGTGTTGCTAGGCCCTTGGTTAGTTTCTCTAGGGAGGAAACTTTGGTCTGCAGTACGGAGACAGCGTCTTCCACTCCTAAGACCCTAGTCTCTGCCTCCGTCAGGCGCTTGACTGCTCCCCGGAGGTCTTGGCGCAGCAGCGACACCTCCGAGCCAACTGCGCCGATTTGGGTCTCTAATGCCATTCTTTTGTGGGTAATCGCTGCTAGTAGTGCAGCATTATCTGGCGGAGTATTGGGGCCACCCTCGGCATCTGTAGCCTTGGCCCCAGCCCCTGTGTATCGCCCCATAGTACTTTGTTTGGCGGCTCCCCCGGTTGTCTTATCTTTAGTCAGGTTGGATCAGTGTATTTAGATACCCCGGTGTATTAAGGTTATACCAACAATCCTGCCCTGTTGCTGGGCGGTGGAGTCCATCTTTTCCTGATAGAGATCACTATAGTGGTAGGCGGGGGTGGCCCCCCCCACGCCACAAGCCGCTTTTGAATCTAATTCAGCCATTTCAGTGAATGTAGGACACCCCCCCATTGGGCGCCCTCCCTCCATCGCATCCGTGCCCTGATGGATAGTACTCAGTGAGACGAGGGATGCTGTTTGCAGATTGGCTCCTTGGTGGGTCAGGAGAAGACTCACTGTATGCTTCTTATGGACATCCTTCGCCGCTGCGTGGGTGTGTCTGGCTGGGCCCAACACGAGAGGCTCTTATGTGACAAACTCGCCGCTCGTCGCCTCGATTCTGGGCAGTCTGGGACTCCCAGCCAGCCCCGTCCGATGTATGTGCACACGGTGTTATCGCCTACCTCAGATAAGGCCCGGATCCACAGCCGGTAGGCCTTGCTCACTGCGCGGCCCCGGGCCCAGTCCCGGCACGCTCCCGTTACAAGCGGTTGTCTCAGCCTGTTCGAGGCCCCCAAGCACAGCCGCGATGGTTCTGCCCTCGGAGTTCCTCTCACCTCCGATCCGCGTCCGCAGCTGGTCCCGGGTCCCCTGCCTCCCGGCCCGACACCTCTATCTCCCAGCTTGTTCGTACCTCGTGGCAGCGCCCAGGCCGCCGATCGCAGGCACTGTCTCCGCTGCTATATTGGGCTCCGGGGCACTGTTGCTGCACCACGTGAAGCACTGTCGGTCACACCTTCGTTACTGCCACGCCTGTGGGAACAATTTGTGGTGTTTTAGCAGTGACTGACTCGGTTTCAGCGGGATTACGTGTCGGGCTGGCGGAGCTGGTCTAGAGTGCGTCCGCCATGTTGAACCACTTAGCCATGCCCGACATAATATTTTTGAAAAAATATTGTGCTTCAGGATAGGCTTGAAATGAGTGGGAACCTAGCAACTTGTGGAACCAGCCACAGCCTAGTAAGCTTTGCATTGAGTTTGAGGGAACTTACATCTTCAGGGAATACAAGTTTATATAGTCCTGCAATAAGTGGAAGCCTAGCTACTTGTGGAATTATCTGGAGCCTAATGATCTCTACAATGAATGTGAGGCAATAGGAGTTAATCTCTTCCTGCAATGAATGAGAGGCTAGCTATTTTTACAGTGAATGAGGGTCCATCTAGGCCTGCAAGGAATGAAAGCCTACCTAACCTTAATAGAGTGGAAGCGGATTTCCCTCTGCAGGTAGCTGGAGCCTAGCGATGTGGGGCCCAAGTTTGAACAAATGTAACTTTTAATAGACTAGGATCCAGTTCTCCTGTGACTAGTTACCTCTACAATGAGTGGCATCCTACCTAATTATTACTGAGTGGGACATAGCTACTTCCTCAATGAGTGAACCTCTAACTACCTCTGAACCTAGCTGGAATCTGGTGACCTCTGAAATGAGAGGGAGGTTACATATCTTTGCACGGAAAAGGACTTTATCTAAGTCTGCACTGAGTGGAGCCTAAGTATGTATGTAATTCGATGGAACTGACCTCTGCAATCAGTGGGAGATGAGGTACCCTGTCAATGACCAGTGGTCTAGCTCCCTCTGCCATGAACAGAGGCCTGGCTGTCTCTACAAGGAATGGGGGTCCAGCTGCCTCTACAAGAAGTGGAAAAAGGAATAGGCCACTAGCTGCCTCTCATTCCATTGGGGAGCCCAGCTATCTCTACAAGGAGCTGTCTCCACCATGAGCAGGACCAGGAAACAAACTCCCACTACAAAGAGCAGGAGCTTAGCCGTCTCAACTAGGGGTGGGGGCCTAGCTACCTTTACATGGAATGAAAGACAGAGTGGGAGCCTTGCAGTCTCTAGAATGAACTGGATCCTAGCTGGCTCTACAAGGAGTTAGAGCCTAGTTGTCTTTGCAATGAACAGGAGCCTAGCTAACTTTACAAAGAGTTGGAGTCTAGCTAAGTCTACATGGAATTGAAGGCTATCAACTCTACAAGAAGTTGGAGCATAGCTGGAGCTTAGCTACCTTCACAAGGTGTGGAAGGAGGAGTGGGAACCAGTCTCTGCAATGCACAGGAGCCTAGATACTTTAACAAGGAGTAGGAGCAGGGATACCACTGCAAAGAGTGAGAGTGGGAGTAGGGGCCTGGCTGAGTTCATGATTTACAGGAGTCCAGGATTCCGTAGGACCCAGAGACCCCCCAGTTTGGATCCCACCCCCTCCCAAACTCAACAGAATATATGACAAAACAAGAATTGCTTGGGATAACAGGTCATGTTTATTCTGAAGGAACCACAAACATAAAACTGATCCATGTTACAAAATCATAAAGAATATTGTCAAATCATATTACACAAGAAACAACATAGTCATCCTGTGCAAGACAAAAGTGTGTACAAGGGTTTAACATTTGACAAGAACCATATTCAAAAAGATTGCATGGACTTCCTAGAAAGAAAGAATGATGCAGCACTGAGGACTACCTTCTCCCAATCTACTGGGACCACACAGGTGTAATGACCGGCATCATTGAGGGGCGGTCCCAGTCCTTGGTTTGCTGGCCGCCTTGTTCCTGGTGTTATTATTGAAAAAGTTGATGTAAATATGAAAAACGATACATTCATGTATTTGAAAGAAATTGCATCTTTATTGATGAATTCTCCCCTTATAAACTCCACATCAACCCAACTCGCAAATAGGTAGTTAGGCAGGCTCTGAGAGCTAGACGCAAGGTCACTGATTGATAGGTCACAGGTGGGGTGGCACGTAGCTGGTAGACAAATGCATGAACAGGAAATGCCAGATCAGTCCCACAGATAGGCTCAGCAACACCACAATGGTCCAGAGAGATTGGCCCCAAGAAAGCACACATGGCCAGAGGGATATGCACGCTCCTAAAAACACCATAAAGTCAGATGCCACACAAGTTAGGAGCATATAGCCAATCAGGACACAGCACACACAGTAATCATGCGCTCCCCATGCCGGACATCTGCACACTTTAACCACTGGCTGCATTGCGTCCATGCAAGGTTGAGGCCCACCTGTACTTTTCATTAGACAATTAATTTATGACTCCAAAGGCAGCAACTACATTCCTTACATTTCATGGACCTCCAGACATACTTTATTGCATACAATGAACTGTATAAAAAGAGGCAGCAGATCGATTGTAAATTGAGACAGTCCTCAGACCCTATAGGCCTGTAACTGATCTCCCGGCCTCAATGTTTAATTAAACGAACTGTTCCTGTTTTGCCAAACACCACTTGTCTCTTGTTTTTTCTAAGGTATTTCTTGTTCAAGCATCATTTTGGCAAGCCACCACCAAAGAATATTGGTACCTTGAACCCAACTGCAGCCAAGGGAAGGGGATGCCACCCAGACGGATTCACATTTGTGCAGCAAGGAAGGTGAGCAGACACCACAATTGATTGGAAGTTCTGCTGAATCCGCGGGGCAGAGGTCCGCCTCAAAGCAGCAGTCAGATAGGGTAAGAGACTACATCAGAACCTAATTTTAAAGCATTTGGCATATGGCAAACTAAGGAGAAGTGTAAAAAGATAACCTGAGCGCCCTGCCACTGACAGAATCTGGCATATTACCTATTTTACATGTCCTAGCTGAGTAGTCGTAAGGCAGCCTCGGAGGCGAACCTGCAGCAGTCACCTTTTTTCAATAGTTAGCACACTAGGAAGCATGAATATTTATTGTATAGCCCTTTATGGCTCCCAGGTCGCTATTTTTGTGATAAAGCTATCCTGAATGGGCGGAGTTGGCACCTGAATCTCAAATTCTTTAGTCTAAAAGGGTTTCTCAGTGCCACTGGTTTCTTTATATCGCTGGCATCTGAAAGCAGTGAAAGGTGGTGGTCACTTGGACCACAGGGCGTGACACAGATGGTACGCTTGGCCCCTGGGTGTGATACATGGTGCGATTTGGACATTTAGGGAAAGAAGATTTGGACCTGGGAAAATAGGTGTAACTTGTGTGTGGCTAAGAGGGGCCTGTGGTTCTCGAGTAATTCCCTTTTCCATATTTATTACCATTACCTTTGTCCTGGAGTTGATATTGGCAGACTATCATGCTCACTTAGTACTGTGTCCCGCACAGAGCTTCCCCTGCTTACAGGATAGCATGTGCTAGGAGCGGGCTAAGAGATGCCCAGTGCCCAGTGTCTGGGAGAGGGGGGATCCCCAGTGTTGGTAATGTACATGATGTTATGGTGCTACTATTTATTACCCATTTTATATAGTTGATATCATGCAGCTACTGTCCTAAGGTTTTGTGTTTTGTAGTCTATGTTTTATACTTCATGAGGGTGTTGTTATTCAATCGAACATGCATTTTGTAAAATGTTTACACTATGTAGATACTGTTTCATTGCATTGTTTTCACCTGTGTTGCAACCCTTCATATGCATTGTCATCTGTGTTTTTGAAATATTCTTATTGTATTGTTTGATGCATCTGTAAATAGCGCTGAGCTCATAGTACGTAAAACTGTAAGAGTGCACCACGTATATTTGCCCCCACGATTAGATCAAAACAAAGACTCCCAAAATAATTGAGTAGCATATTGTTTCACAAAATCACTACAGTTATCATGGACTCCCCATTAAAACACATAGAGACCAGGTTTCCCACACAGGCAAAGAAACTTAAGTTTTGCCAGGAATGGCACGCACACACGAAGGCACACACATTTTGCTGGCCTAAGGAGGAACCTTTTGACACTAATGCCATTGAACATGCGAGAACACACATACAAACTAAATACACAGGTCAAAAGAAAAAGAGGAGAGAGACTTTACTAGAGATATGGGCCATCTTCAAAGAGGCCCAGATCGATAACCCTACCCCACCGATAGCAAGCAAGGTGTCAGCGCCTTCCCCACCATATGCAGTAATGGAGGTGCTTAAACCAGCTCCCCCTGCATTAGGCTATTCCAATCCACCAATATTAGGAGCCGGCAGGCCCCCCCACCAAAAGGCGGGCAGTTAGGTCCAAGCATGAGAAACTAGCAGGCGAGCATGCCCAGACAATTCCAGCGCAACCCAAGTCCCTTGAAAATGTCCCCAGAAGTTCGACCCCCGTCTACCACGGCCAACACATTGAACCTCAGCAGCATGGAGAACACGCACTGCCACTGGTTCAGGCGAACATACACGAGTGACAGGAAGATTTGTGATAGTTCTAGACAGCGATATAGCAAGTGGGAGTGAGGAAGGGAGCCCCAGTCCCCCAGGAACTGATGATGAGGGTGAGGCTACAGTATTTCTCCAGTTAACCTTAACAAAGGGGAAGAACAGGAACTGATGCTTGAAGAGGAAAAGGCATACAACCGCACATGTTTTGTAGTCTCAACCAAGTGCCGACCCAAGGAAGAACCCGTTGTCACAGTACCCGTGAACAATGCACCATACAGCTTCTTAATAGACATGGAGGCATCCAGGTCATGCCTAAAGGAAGGGAGAGTCCCCTTATCAGAAAACACAATGGTCATGCAGGGATTTTCAGGTACAATGACAAGGTACCCCTTCATGAAACCCCTCGAACTGGATATAGGAGGTAGTCATGTAAGAGGACAGCTATTATTTTTTCCCTCATCCCCAACCAATCTATTGGGATGAGACTTGATGGCCAAACTAAAAATTGCCATCCAGTTCTCCGACGATGGGTCTATGGCCTGCTCCTCCCTTGGAGCCCCTTCCTTGGGTCTGTGTTATTAAAACAACCCTGCATCACAGGTAGACATGTGGAGAGGAGGAGTTACCTGCCAACCAGACTGCATTTCCTGAGGCAGTCTTGGAGAACATGAAAAAATTCTCAGATATTTGTGAGTTTGTTAGGAAGTGGGTACATCACACCCACAGTCTCCTACATTAGGCTACTAAAAGGGCAAAAGCCTTCATAGCCAATAAAGTATTGGAGAAGAAACAGTGCTGTGATTGTGCTACATATGCGCCCGCTGGGCCCCCTGTGACAAATCAGGAAACTGGGGTGAGGCACACAGGGACAATGGCTGTAACAGCTAAAGCCCACTCACCTTTAGAAATACTGAGCTCAGCCTATGCCACCTCCACAGCGTCCCCATACACCTGGAGGTGGTGAAGACAAAGGTACCTAGTGCTATGCAGGGCACTCGCCATGCCTAAGGACCCCTTTCAGCTGTCCAGTATTACCTTACACAAAAGCATAGCTGCAGTAAAGTATGCTGCCCATACGGGAGCCAGAAACCCATCGCAAGAAAATGTCCCTACTTGATGACTCACAGGGACGATCCCCAAACAGGAGCAGGCCCAGAGAGACGCTGATAATTGGTCCAACACAAATTGAAAAGGACCGCCCTTGATGGGGCTGTGTTGGCTGTGACTGTGTAAATGGCACCAGTCTCCAGGGGAACTCCACAACAGAACCCCAGAGGGTTCCAACACAGCTATAGCGGTAGAGACGAGAGAGGTTGGCAACAACCGGACCCTAGGGAGTGTTACTATTGCCACAGACTGCATCACCTGGCAGACAGATGCCGGTTATAGGCCTACCATGAGCAGAGATCGATGGGCCAGGGGCACCCACCACAAAACACCCTGAATTCATAAAACCAAGCCCAGAGGAATCAGAATGCACCCTACACTCACCCTCAGGGAGGTCAGCCATGCACCGCACCCCTGCAGCAGGGGTCAGGTGGTTGAACGAACATGTGGCAGCAACAACCGCAGACAGGGAACTCAGCCCAACAGGGACTGGGCCACAACCTCGGCAGCAAGGGTTAACTGTCTGGGGAGGTGGTGTCTTCACGCAATCACAGAGCTAAAATGCGCAGTTAGATAAACGCCGCATAAGTAAGCATCCATTCACCCTCTTCCCCCAAAAGACTGTACCAAACCAAAAGAAGGACCAATGAGACAATATTGGGAATTCAAACTTTTACTTGCTTTCAGAGTGACCAAGGGCTGCTGTATGTGTACTGTCGACTGGGTATCCTCACTAAAGATCGACATCAAAGGCGCCTTCCGGAGCCAAGGCCTCACTCTGCTGCTGGTCCCCCCTTGGTGGCTGACCACACTCTGGGGGGCAGCAGTCTAACGAGGTGGCGTGGCGGCTCCCAGCGAAAGTATTTAAAAATCAGACACCCAGATCCCCACGTCCAAAGTCAATCAGGATGGATTCCAATCGCCAAGTCAAAAGGTCCCAATTCTCGGGCAAACGGCCCGGGTCCCATGTTTCCTTCAGGCATTGGAATTTCAACAGCGCAGCCTAAGAGCTAGAAGCCTCCGCCCAAAGGAGGCCCCCTTTCAGTTCTAAAATGAAGCTGTCCTCATTAACGGGAACCAGGATCCTCATGCGCCTGGGATGGTGGAAACCCAACAGCACACGCACAAAGAGCCAATAAGCGGCAAGGCATCCGCATGGCGTCAAGTCAGTTGGAGGGTTCACCAGGGTGACTAGGCTCCTTAGAATTGCTGAGGCAGTCCCGATTCATCATCATCACCTGGCAGACTTGGTCAAAGGTTTCTGGTCAAAGCCCCGGGTTTTCCACGCTTTTTGTTCTCAGTCCAGTTATTTCCAAAGTCTGACCACCGTGCCGCACACCTACACAATATCGACGAGAGCATGCCAGTTCATTAGGAGATCCTAGCCACAAGCCAGGGACAGCAGGCCCAAATGCATCGAAAGGCAGAAGGATGTGGTCTAACGAAGAAGGGGGAACCTGGGAGAGGGGGGAACCCCAGTGTCCACTACAGCTCCAGGCAAAGGTAGGACACTGGATGCACTCATCCCCATAATAGGCCTAGCGACTAACAGATGATCCAAGCCTTGCATGCACCATTCAGAAAAAGCAGTAGACCCCGACCTTGGTCACCACAAGACAGCATAGGCAGGGATAAATGGGGACCACAGAACAACCTCCGATCCCCACCGCCTCATGACAAATGAAGTAGTAGGTCACACGAGACTTAGAGAAAATGCCCAAAACTAATGAAAACAGCCCAATATTATCCCAAAAGGAAGCTTCCAGAGTAAGGGCGGAGCCGAGATACCTGGCGCAACAGGGGAGGATCACATTGCACACCACATGACGGGAATGGGGAGATACATACACACGTGATCTCTGGGTATGCCGCAACCACCAACAACACTCAATTGCGACACGCCCTCTCATCGCATATTCCCGCACACATTTAGGTTGAAAAACACAACTCACACTGACGGTGCCTCCATGCGCACACCAGGTTAAACATGCTCTTAGGTAGCTAATGGCGCTCATGGAGCCCCTGCTAAAACATGATGCGATCTATCCCTGTGCTCACGAGAACACCTCATAAATATTGTGCACTGATCTAAGCATCCAATTAGGTACGAAGAAAGGGTGGGGCTCAATGGCTCATAAAAGAGATTAATCTGTCTGGTAATCAATAACCACCCTCAAATTCCCTTCCCCCCCAAAAAAACTTCAAAGGATACCCTAACTGGGGCCACCTTCCGGTGCCTCAATAAAATTGCGACTAGTGAAGTGTGGAGGACACACTCCTAAGGAAAATACAGGAACCCCAGAAAAAACCATTGACTACGGCGCACATGTAATGGATAAGAGCTTGGTTCATTTGTTAATTCGGAAACAACAGGTCAACAATAGAATGTCCAAGTGCACCACCACTCAGCTACCACATCAACACCCAAGCACAGATAAGAAGTGTACAAATCAAGACTTTTAAACTAAAAACACAAACTTTTTGTTTGAACCGATAAAGGAAATAACACCCACCGGAGGACCACAGACTTCTCCCAACGGATCCATACCAAGACCTGCAATTTCCAATAACAAGTTATGTATTATTGCATTGTTATTTACCCTATATCTATTATGGGTGCTACCACACCTATTCACTGTCGAGAAACTGCCTAGTCAAACGGAGTCTGTTAAAAAATTATCACATCGCTTGAGTAGGGATCTCTCCCATGTCACCTACAATTACACTAATCCAAACACTAGCACCCCACATGCACTACAGAGCGCCCTTTTGCACAATACATGGTATCAGCACATGACAGCAGTGGACTCCCAAACATCAGCCAGGTCATGTGTACGTCTGTTCGTTGATACCGCATGCAGTAGGTGCAGACAGACTTTACTTACCCCAAAAGTTAGTCCCCGAGAAAAAAAAAGCCTTCTTCACTTATATCTATGCAGAATTAGGGCCAAAGTCCAACCCAACAAAGTAGAACCCCACAAGGTAGTAGTGAATCTGACTCGATATGAAACCAACCCAATGGCTTTATACCTTTTCACCGAGCCTAGTGATATCCAAACCTAGCTGGACAGGATGTGCAGAAAGGGTACCATAGGAGAGGATACAGTTTGACCCCGAGACTTCCCAGAGAAGAGATTCTTGGAGGTCGCAAAACCCCCAACTCAATGCACATACACGTCTGCTCACGCCTCCAACTGTGGTCCAAGGGTGGCCCTCAGCGTATCTGGGGCAGTCTTCTTTAACAACAAGCGGACCCCGACATGGAGTTTCTGTGTAGGGCTGCCCAGCTTGAGGATGAGAAGGGGACTCTGTCACGGGGTGGGGTTGAATGAGAGCATGACCACCCCATGTCAGGAAATAGGGGATACCGAGGTGAGTGGAAACACTTGGCTAGAAGGGAAGGGGCAAACCCTAATTGTACGGAAACTTACACTGTATTCCTTGTGTTTCAGAGGCAAAAGAACGCTTCCAATAGGCACAAATGAAAACTGTGGCACGATCATGCACATTCCAGATATGCAATAGGGAACCTTCACGCTAATGGATTTCCACTGGCAGTGAGGCAAGTTCGCCTATACTCAGCTTGTGCCTGGATGGCACAGACTCTGTTCCCTAATCACCATACACACCCTGACCCTGGTCATTCCTGGAGAAGAAATATCTGACCTATACCAGCATCCGTTAAGGAAGACGACAACCTTGTTGCTCCAGGCTCATGAGCAAAGAACTGCGGACTATTTTGGCTGGGCTCTGTACAAGGACATTCCCAAAGAATTAAGATTGTTCACTGACACAGAAGTTTCAGCAGAAGGGTCGATACCCTTCTTCACTCTGCAGACAAAAGCTAACGCCCACTAATTGCAAATAACCAGGTGGGAAATGCTTAAAATGATGAATAGCACTGAGCTCGGCCTTAATTCAATCAAGGAAGAACTGCGAGCAATCCGCCTCATGGTAATGCAGCATTGATAGGTTTGGACTTGATGACCGCGATGGAGAGAGGGGTGCGTGTCAAGATCGGTGCTGTCTGCTGTACCTTTATTCCAGGGAACAACGCAGACAATGGGACATTGACACTTGCCATCCAAGCACTGCACCTTTTACAAAGAGAGATACGTGAGGAGGGAGGCGGCTCTGAGCAGGAATGGTTTTCGAATTGGTTCTCCTGGCTCCCCCGGTGGATCACTGGTTTGTGCAGATCGCTGTTGCCAGTTTTCATTGTGTTCCTGTTTTTGTGTGGGTCTATACAATTGGGGATTACTGCTCTAAAAATGCAGTCCTCAAAATAGGTAAAATGCAAGTAACTAGGAAGATAGTAATTGTTGAGAGCGATCATACGAAGCAACATATCCCCAATAAAGTAACTGTTGAAAATTATAAGTCAGATAGTGTAGTTGACAAATCAACTAGAGGGGGTAATGTTAATATTGAAAAAGTTTAAGTGAATATGAAAAATGATACATTCATGTATAATAATGAAATTGCAACTTTATTGACAAATTTACCTTATATAAACTCCATATCAACACTGACTCTCAAATAAGTAGTCAGGCAGGCTCTGAGACCTAGGCCAGAGGCTGCTGATTGATAGGTCACAAGTGGGGTGGCACGTAGGCGGTAGACAAATGCATGAACAGGAAATCCCAGATCAATCTCACAGATAGGTGCAGTGACACCACAATGGTCCAGGGAGACGGGCCCCAATAAATACACATGGCCGTAGAGGTAGGCGCGTTCCCAAAAACACCATATAGTCAGATGCTGCGTGAGTTAGGTACATATAGCCAATCAGGACACAGCATATTCAATGATCACATGCTCCCCATACTGGACATCTGGCTGCATTGTGTCCACGCAAGGTTGAGGCCCACCCGTACTATCCATTAGACAATTAATTTATGAATCCAAAGGCAGCAATTAAATTCCTTACATTACATGGAGCTACGGATATAATTTACTACATACAATGAACTGTATAAAAAGAGGCCACAGACCGACTGTAAATTGAAACAGTCCTCAGACCTTATGCCTGTAACTGATCTCCCGGCCGCAATGTTTAATTAAACTAAATGTTCCTGTTTTGCCAAACGCCTCTTGTCTCTTTTTTCCCCCAAGGTATTTCATGTTCAAGTAACACTGGCCCCACTCCTCCAACACTGTGATGCTGCTGGGGCCCAAGATTCAAGACCAGGGGCTAGAGCCCCATGAGCTCTACTGGAAAAGTGCAACCTATGCCCCTGGGCCGGTGTGTCTGTCCTTTGTAGAATAGTGATTGCTGCTCACCCCCATTGCTGACCAGTGAAGTGATTTATAGGAGAGTCTGTTCATCCATCAGCTTATCAGTACTCGCTACTTGTCACTCCACCACCATGTGGGCGACCAGGGCACTAAGGGCAATCACCCTCTCTACCATAAAAAAAAAGTATTGCGTGACGGGCCAAATACCCTCCACAAATAGAGTTGGAGCCTATACTCCTTTACAAGAAGTGAGAGCCAAACTGTCTTTACAATGAACAGGAGTGTAGCTCACTCTACAGTGAGTTGGAGCCTAGCTACTCTACAAGGAGTTGGGCCTAGGTGTGCTTACAATGAGTGGGAGACTAGCTTCCCTTCCAAGGAGTGAGAGATTAGGTGTCTCAACTATTGGTGGGGGCTAGCTTCCTCTGCATGCAGTGGGAGAAGGAGTGGAAGCCTAGCTGTCTCTAGAATGAACAGGATCCTAGCTGCCTCTACAAGGAGGCGAGCCTAGCTGTCTCTACAATGAAAACGATCCTAGCAATATCTACAAATAGCAAGGGCGTAGCTTTGTGGCGGTATTTGGGGTGTTACACCCCCCTAATAAATATATTCTATAGTAAATAGTTTGGCACAGGTGCATTAAGTTGGGTATGGTGAGGTGTTTGCAGGATTTCACTTGGGATTTTTACATACACACACAGATAAAAACACACACACACTCATCTCTGTTTTAAAGGTCTTAAAAAATGGGTATTTTACAAAATATTGAGTTTTAAGTACATCTCACAATCTTTACCCCTCTCCCTTCCTACTGCTCCTTAAGCCCCTCTCCTGCTCTGCTCAGCGGCGGCTTCTCTGTTAAGGTGGAGGAGCGTCGCCCCACTGTCCTCTGAGCAGTGCAAAAATTAAAAATGATAATAACACAATGTTATTATCACTTTATTTTTCAGTACGGAGCCAGGGCGGGGTGGGGCTGAGCTATCCTGATGGACAGCAGCAGTCAATAGGGAGGAGGAGTGCTGGGCACCATAAGTGCGCATGACAGTTTTGCTGGCTGTCTTAGGACAGCAAAACTGTCATGCACACTTAGCATTTACCAGGTGGAGAACAGTCCCAGGCACTGTCTGAGTGGCAAACCAGGCAGCTCAGAACAATCACGATGCTGCTGTCATGCTGGTGATACTATTACCAGCATGAAAGCAACATTGTGATTGGCTTATGGGAGTCTGGGAGCCTGAGTACTGGCGGGAGGAACAGAAGAGGACGGAGGAGAGGCAGGGGACGGCAGGTAGTCTTCTGTTCTTTTTTTCCCATACCCCCTCACCCCCTCGCAAGGGCTGGACTGGGAACACAAACCAGACCTGGAAATTCAGTTGGACCGACCTCGGTGGGGATGGTAGAGGCAGGGTGCTAGTGAGAAGCACTTCTGCTGCTTTTGTTACAGGGGGCCGATATTGCAGCACTGCTGCAAAACCAGCCCCCAGTAACAAAAACGGCCCCCACCACTCAAAAACCAGCTCCCACTCTTCCGCCCCACTGGGAAAATGCCTGGTGCCTGCTACAACCAGTCTGGCCCTGCCCCTCACTGCCCCATCACTTTTTTTCAGCAGCAGCCTCCACTGGCTCTGCTTCTCATATAATATATTTTAACCAGTGCAATTGTTGGGAAATCTGAAGTTCCCCCCCCGCCCCCAATTTTACTGAGCAAGCTACGCCCCTGACAAGGAATTGAAACCTAGTTGTCTCTGCAATGAACAGGAGGCTAGCTACCGCTACAGGGAGTTGGAGCCTCGCTTCCCTTACAAGGCGTGAGATAATAGTAGTCTCTGCGCAGGCGTGCAACGCCCATTGGGCTAAAAAGGCTTTATCCCCCCCTGCCCCCATCCCCCCTGTCATGCTCTCTAGCCCGGGCTGCTGCAGCCTCCTGGACACACAGGATTCTTTCAGCAGACCTGCACGTTGGGCTATTGTGCTTTGCTGGCCAACCAAACACCTACGAAAAATAGAGGAGGCTCTGTTTTTATTTTTACATTTCTTCTTGTGCTCCCTGCAGTCGAGCTCTCTTCAACCCATTTGTAAGTTGTCAAAGACTTGGTGGGGGACAATTGAAAGGCCAAATTTGCATCTCGCCCCTCTCCCCATTGACAAACACACTGCAGCTGTACCTGGTCAGAGCCTAACTTCTAAAAAGGAGAAATAATATACATACCTTTCCTTTAAAATGTAATTGAACAAGGCAGTTAGTGATATTGTGTTATGTTGTGATTTCTATAGCACTTTCCCAATGCTTGTGAGGCTAAAGGCGATATTACACTGGAAACAATTTAAGAAGGGTTTTACATTCAATTAAAAGTAAAATATTTATTACATTAGAAAATAAATGTTAATGAACTTTTTTCTTAGTGCCTTCAAAACTATTTCTAACATAAAGCACCAATTAAACAAAATCTTAAATGAAGAGTTGCATTCTGTCAGGAGGTTCTATCAATGATTTTAATTAATGGCCAGCCCTCCACATTTATCCGCTTGTTCCAGGTAATTGTTGATTTTAGCACAGTTTATTGTGTGTGCAGTAGGTTTGGTTGTACTGCAAAGTGCATCTGGAAATTTTCCTTCCATAGAGGCTGCTTTAGGGGTAATTGGGTAAACTTTTGTGCCCTTAAACTGCTGCAATCACTATCTTTGCACCCTTGAAGGACAGAACCTTTCATCTCATAGCAAAACATATGCCACAATGCACTCACTCAATTCTATCCATTAGAATCGGTTGAGAGCACTTATCTCTCACTCCTCTTCACTTCAAATTCATGCATAACAGCATTGACAACTAGAGGTGGGCAAGTGGGAAAGCTCGAGCCTGAAGCCTGGCTCTGGCTCAGCTTGTTGCCCTGTTGGAACCTTGAGCCCGTAATGAGTTAATCTTTAATGCGGATTCTGCCTTCCTCCCCCCTCTAGCCAGGATGTGGTGTTAGAGCCAGTGCTGCCGATTTTGGAACTGGGTAAGTGGATTCAAGTCTCGCATCAGCTCAAAATCCTGTAATTCTGGGCAAGTCCCTTAATCTACTCATGCTTATAAGCAATGAATGTGATCTTGCGTAATGTAACTCGTAGTCATCTAAAGTGCTCCAATTTGATCTTTGGGTGGAGGTCACGAAGAGGTAAAAGCAAAGCCTTAACATAAGGAAAGACAAAGCGATACCCGTTTCCTGGCTGATTTGTACAAAGTGAAACCATAAAACCTGGATAAATAGCAGCTTCACCGCTTAAATTGTGTGATCTTAAGAAAATATTGTATTTCACCAAAACTCTTTCTTCTACATATATTTTAATAAATACTTCTCAGTGCAGCACTATAATGTAATGTATTAATGTCAAAGCTTTACATGTTAAAGAAATACACTTTAAAAAATGTTAACAACGTTACCATATTTTTACGTAATATTTCTTGAGTGATTTACGTTGCAAACATTTTCAGGGCTCAGCTCTTGCACGGGCTCTACGATCTGAGCCAGGCCCTTAGCTTGGCTCTCCCTGTAAATTTACTGGCACCTCTAGCAACAACACATGGCAAGAGCACAACTGTGAACAGCATGCACAATATATTCAGAACCTTTATAGGTCACATGACAAACACACTTCATCCATACCACTCTCACAGAGAAGCGAGCTTCAGCGTCTCATAAGGAGTATTAAGCCTTATATAAATACAATTAAAATACAGTAAAATATACTTGAACCCCACAGCACTACTGGGCTATAATAATAGCAACACAGGCATGAACAATTCTCTAAATGATAATATATCCAAAGCACCACACAATTGGAAAATCTTGGTCTATCCATTCGACAGGTCCAAAGCAGATATGAAGACACAGTGTAGGTCTGTAGTTCCAAATGCTTTAATTTTCTAGATATTCAAATTGATTGGAATCCAAAGAAGAAATAGCCGACACATGTTTCATCATTTGATGACTTTTTCAAGGCTCAAAGATTTCACGAAGCAGAAATACTGCACTGGCATCTATCATAAAGATTTCCAACATGCCTCAGAGCCCCAAGGATGGGAATCAATTTGAATGATTTTCTCAAAGGCAAGTAATAAGATCCAATGATAATTCTAAATTGAAATACATCGAAAAAAACACTGAAGTCAAGTAGCAATGCTAAGATGCAAAAATTGCTTTGTTGGAGGCTATGATAGGCCCATGGTTACCGTATTCTCAAGTAGCGGCACCATCCAGAGTCCCATCAATGTAGACGCGAACCTTCTATAACTTTACAGACTTTACTCAGGCCCTGATTATAAGCTGTTTTTTTAATTTCCATCAAAGTGCAAATAGAAGTTTGTGCACCGATCAGATTCTGAATTGTGTATCTATAACTATGCTGCATAAATTTCCCGTGACAGATTTTGCCGCAAAAACTTGGTCAAATGTATTAGGAGAAAGTGCTCATAAATAAATGCTAAACACTACTTCTGTTTTGTTGGTGTTTAGCTTCAGATAGTCGACTTCATCCTTTGGGGACTTTGGTCAGACAGGCTGTGAACTTTTTCCAAGCGTTGTGGGTCTTGTCTGAGAGGGAGATTTTGAGTTGCATGTCATCGGCGTAGGAGAGAATGTTGATGTTGTGGGCGTGGATGACCATGGCTAGAAAGATCATGTAAGCATTGAAGAGGGCAGAGCTGAGAGACAAGTTTGAGGTCCTCCACAGACAAGTTTATGAGTTTCCAATGAGTATGGGGCCAGATTGACAGCTTATGTTCTGCCTGTCAGGAAGGAGCAGATTTAGTCGAGGCCAGGCCCTTGGATGCCAATCTGCTGCAGGCGTCAGATAAAGATAAGGTGGTAATTTGCATCAAATGCTGCAGAGAGGTCCAGGAGGAAGAGGGCTGTCGTGTCTCCTTTGTACAGGATCATGGGGATGTAATATGTGGCAGTGATGAGCGTTCTTTCTGTGCTGTGGTCTTTTGTGGTGATGCGTGGCATGCATAGGTTTTCAATGCGTTCAGTGGTTGCCTACAGGTGCTAAATGTGGGGCTGGTGGCAATGTTGGAATAAATCAAGCAGTAATAGTGGGTTGTGGCTCTTGTCTTTTGGTGAAGAAGCATTGTCCTGTGAAGGGTAGCTCAGGTGTTTGGAGCAGGAACTTAGAGACAGCTTGGCTATGTGAATACTGTATATAAAATGTATGTGTAACTAGAAAAACACAGCTGCTGCCTAAAGCATGAACCACTTTGATCTGTTTCTCATAGTGCAAACAGATGTGGAAAATGCTGGAATGGTGTCTATGAAAAGGCAGTACAGCATAACATCAGCACATCCCTTGTATAGGTATTGCATCACTGTGTCGTGCCTTTCTAACTAGTGTAGTGTAGCAGCAAAATACTTGTGAACCCTAACTCTGCTGCCAAACTAAACCAGGGCCTTGCAAATATAGCATGAATCTGTGCATAATAGATTACCAATACAAATGCATTACACAAGGAAAACACACTTTGTGCACAGCACATTTCAATGTGTACATCACACTTTTTCCTGTATTAACTACACACATTCAAGAATCACCATTACAGAGTAAAAAATTATGTATTTTATCAAACACATTGCCCATCCAAGATTTAACACTAATATATTTTAGTGGTGTTGACATGGTATGTGCTGTGGGTCTTAGAAAAGAATTGAAAACTGGTTGTTATAATGTATGTTACTACGAGACACGATTTCTGTTTCTCGCGGAGTGACGTCATCACAGGACAAAGCACCAGATTGGTGGCTTACTGCATGGATGCAGCTCAATCATGCCTTGCACATGAGAACAGCTCAATGTGGGGCACTAACAACAACTATGTTATGTTTCAGATAGTGAAGACTAATGGCAGGGCAAATAACATGTTAAAATATTGGCCATTGAGTGGTGTTCAGTCATTTTCATTAGGAATGAACAAAGATTCCGGAATTAAACCTGTCGCTTTCCAGTCATACACCCCAAACCCACTAAGCTCAGTTTTGTGAGAACTCTGCATGAGTGAAGCCTCTAACAAGCATATGTTGCAACGTCCTGGTAAGCAGGCAGTAAACATACCTTTGGCCAACAATCAGACAACTAGACATGCAATATTAAATACTTAATGGAGCATGTTATTCTGCCAGGAAGGAATTGTCGGAGAATTGGCGATAAGGGGCAACATTTTGAAATAACTTTACGAAAACTTGTTTCATGTGCTTTGTACTGAAATCTGTTCCAACTGCTTGTTACTTCACTTCTCTCAAACTTCTCCTTTAAAGTTCTTTGTAAGTAGTCTATAAACATTGTCAAATCCACCATTGCTTGGTTTGTCAGCCCCCCCCCAAAGTTCCAGTCTAGTTGTGTCCCCTGTCTCTACGAGATCCTAGCTGTCTCTATGATGAGCAGGATCGTAGCTCACTCAACAATGAGTTGGAGCCTAGGTACCTCTGCAACGAGTTGGAGCCTAGCTACATTGCAGAGAGTGGGAGCCTAAATGCCTCTTTAAAGAGAAGGTCCGCACTCATGGAGGTTTATTTCAGTGCGAAATAGAGCTACAGGTTTTAGACCCTGGGGCATGTGACGGTGGATACTGTGGGTGGGACTGGTCGTGGAGACAGTATGCAGGTCTACTGCTCCAGCGCTTGAATCACGCTAAACAGTCCGAATTGAGCGGCTCGAGCCTTCGGCCCTACAAGTTGACTTTCATTACATACTTTCTCAGACATGCCCTGCGCCGGCAATTTTCAGCCTAATGCCCTAAATATGCATCTTATTATAAGAGATGAGCGCGTCTCCGCGACTAGCACACCCTCCGAGGGCTTTGCGAAGTCCGAGAGAGCAGATGGTTTTAGTGCCCGCTCCCTCGCGCCTCAGACGGCGACTTGTGTTCGCGCTGCCGGCCGGGCAGACAGACGGCCTCACGCTGCGCCGGCGCTCATCTCCTAGCAACCCGATGCTACCCCGTTCGCGGCTGCCTTATTTACTGCCAGTTTCTGCTATTCCAATATGCGCAGCCGGTGAGGGCTGACTTCGTTTTTCCGTGCGCAGCTCTGCGTGTGCGCCGCTCCTACATATTAAATATTCAACGCCTCGTCAGGGGTAGTAAGAGGAGCTATGTGAATACAATTACAATATCGAAATCAGCTTCGTAATGTCTCCAGGTCAAGCATATAATGTTCTGCAAAACCGCAGAAACCTGAAAACAATAGGTTGCTGTCCGCTTTAACACAGCTATTTTCCACCCCGGCTGCTTTTAAACTATAGGTAATACGCAACGCGGTTAGGACATATTTCACTTAATACAATGATTTCTACGTTGTATGTGCATGCAAGTTCATAACGGGAGGTATAGGGGAATAGAAGCTTAAGAAACTTTATCAGCACAAAGCTTTCTCCAAAGAGTTTATAGAACTACTATGAAAACTTCAAATCGTTGTGTATAAAATATGAAGAACATTAAAAACGTGTTTTAAAAGAGGTTTGATTTACGGTATAAAATGTTTCCTACGAAGGCAGTTATTTTGCATTCAGCATCAGCACCAGTTGCGGTGCGTGGTAATGTACACGAGGCAACTTCAGACAATACCTGATAAATTCAGAGTTAAAGAAATGTTATGAAAGTTCGCTGAATCTCTGTGGCATATTTTTGTGGTAGAAATGAGTACATGTGATTCCGAGTTCATATAATGTCGTGAAATCCACTGTGAATAGAAACACGGCCTTCGTAATTTTTTGTATGAATGACTGTAAAATACTAATCTGAACTGCATTCACTCATATTATTTTCAGTACCCTGAGACCCATGCGGGTTAAGTGCACGCTTTCTAAGACAACTATTACAACAAATAGAAAAAGCAGTCTATACGTTGGAATGAGGCATGTGGCGGAGATAACAAGTTGAGAAAGATAACGTTTTATTTATTTTGTAAGAATAGATTGAATTTACGTCCTAAATGAAGGAGTAGACGTGTTAGGGCAGAGTCGATTTGTATTGTAAACTTCTTTTCTTCTTTCACATTAAAAAAACCTCTGTTTTCAGGCGCTGTGTTGTTGCTAATAACATGTCACCTGAACAGGCGGTAGGTGAATTTTGAATTTGGTGGCCTCGTATCGAAATTATAACAGTCTCCCGCTGCGCGTGGTACCCGGACTCGGAGCACAGCGGCCGCGTCGTCCCCTGCTTGCTGCGCACTCTCATTAGCCCTCCCCGCCTCACAGGCCCGGGCGTTTGCTGGGAAGGTGAGTGCCCCTGGGAGTCATGTTCACCTCTGACCCTGTGATTTATAGAAAGCATAAACAACGAATTTGCAGCTTTCGAAGGAAAGGTTAGGAGGGCAGCAATTAAATGTGACGGAGAGCAGCGTTCACACCTACCCCTGTACCGGGTCACGAGGCCATTTATTGCCGTTTTTCAGACACTGCAAAACATCCCTCCAACGTTTGCTTAGTTCGTGTAGAGAGCACACCTCAAATCAGCCCCAATGTCTCTTTTTCACTCATGTGTGAATCGTTTCAGAGGAGGAGGGCAGATTCATCATTCACTAATGTGTACTATTTGTATATCCGGTGCATGAAGCAAAAGCAGCTCACCCAATGGGTTCACAGACCTATTAGTAGCAACAAAAAGTAACATTATGTGGATAGTGTGCTTGTGCTCGGTGCGTATGTACATTCCTCTCTCTTCTCTTGCTCTTAATGTGAACCGTGAAATACGGGCGATATTTCACACTTCCCTGTGAAATACAGATTTCATCATTATGGCAGCCCCTAAATGACTGCAAAGTTTTAAAATTCTCTAGGCTACTAGGATTATGCAGCATGGAGGATCACATTAGACAGTAAAGTTTTCTTAATTATGCAGCACATTCTCTGGCAGTTTTATTTTCGTCTATTTTATATAGAAACAACATTTTTAGTAAAATCAGCAAATTTCGCAAACTATGTTGTCAATGTTGTAAATTTATAACTATGGTGAAAATGTTGCAGCCAAAAAGTTATTTAAATACTCTGGTCCTCACCATTGTCCATGGTTTTATCAACAATTTATTAATGGAGCATAAACCTAAATATTCTAATTGCAATATTCTTACTGCAATTTGAAGAAAACTGCCTTTTCTATACAACTAACCCAAAAAGTAATATAAAAATGCACATTGAGTAATGTGGTCATATGTTCTCAACTCAGGGATCCCGTGGCATTTTCAAACCACTCTACCTTCAGCCTTGCGGTTTATGATGAACCCGACCTCTTGATGGCAACATCCCTATATAAATGATAAATATAGGGCTGTGCTTGTTCGGGTTCTGTATATATACACACACACACACACGCACACACACACATATGTATATATTGACAATAAATGCACACCTATATATCTCTTATTGTATATATTATACATAAATGCATACACACACAGACACATGCATAATACAAATATATCAATAAATATAGTGCCCTGCAGCCGCCACCAGTACACCATACCAGGGTCTTCACCAAAACACAGTCATGATTGGTTTCCTTTTTTGGGAATTAAAAATAACAATTTTTCTGAAATTCACGCTTTTTGCACCATTTCTGAATACAAAATGGTAGATATTTGATCTAGTTTTGTGGTTTAAGGGGTGAAAGGTCCCGATCCCTTACTGGCCGAGTATTGAGCGGAAAATTCTTGTGCTGATACTTGCCCTTGACAGGGGGATACCCCTAACCCCTAATGTAGATAAGGTTCACCAAGGCTGTAAGGGAAAGATGAGTTTCTCTTATTTTCTAGGAAAAAATTCCAATCAGACCATAGTTCATTTTATAGCGTGTTTATGATGGTGTTGTCACTCTATCCGTGAGAGTGGGTGAGAGAACAAAACTGACAGCCAACACGTGTTTCACCCCTTACACGGCCATCCGGCCTGGGGCTTCTTTAGGGCGTATTTTTGGGTGAAGGAGGGTTAAGTCGTCTGGGTGGTTTAGGGTCCTTCCGGTTGCTATAAGTAACTGGCGTAAATGCCGCAGTAGTGGAGTCTACGTTCGTCGGTCTTGCAAGACCGACGAACGGAGGGGGACCTCAAGGGGACACGGACAGGCCTGCATTCCAGCGCTTCCGGGAGTCACGCGGGTTCGAGCAATACTCACCTAACCCACTGGATTAGCTGGTTGGCGTGGCTCTGGTTCCGTGGGTGCTTGTGGCCGGTCGTGTACCCCTTACGAATTGCACGGTAAGGGTCTGGGCAGTGTCCCAGGCCACGGTGGGCTGTTGGGGTGTGTTATTGTAGGCTGCTCCAAGGGTGCCTTTTAGTTTGTGGGGAGGCACTCTCAAGTTGGGGTAGTGGGTTACACATTACACACAAGTTTTTTTCAAGCGTCTTACCGTTGAAGGTACAATGGCCAGTAAGGCTAAGCGGGGCAAGCAGCGCTCTCGCATGGAGAACTTGATGGAGGCAATGATGCAAAAACTGGTTGCTATGGAGGATAGATTAAAAAAGGTGGATGAGATGGGACAGGCCATTGCGGACCTCAGAGAGAAAGTTGATGGGCACGACGAGGTTGACGACAGGCCCAGACTGTCCAATGTGGCTCCCAAGGCAGCATTCCCTCCCCTACCCAAAAAGAGTAGAGCTAAAAAAGGGGGGGCACCGAGGGGTGAAGGGGCAAATGGCCCCATTAAACCAGTGGCCCCTATGCCGGTTCCACAGACAGGCGGGGATGGGGGGGATCCGGGGTCCTCTGGGGGTAGTGAGCCACCGGTCAGTGGTGGGGGTGTTCCTCCAGCAGGTACAGGAGGGCAACCGGAAACGGCGGGTAGTAGCCCTCAGGCCCCAGTTGCCCCTATGGCGGTGGGGCCCGCAGGGGTTTCCCCAGGATCTGGTATCCAGTTTAGCGGCGGTTCTCCCTTGGTTGGGTAAGGTTGGGAACTGGTCCCTGGCAGCTGGGATGTCTGGCAGTGGGGAGGACTTACTTGGTAAAGCCAGGCAAGTAGTGGCTCAGTTGGATGGGGCATCGGGCGGTACGCCCGGGGAAGGGATGGGTACCCCAACCCCGGTCACTCCAGTGGGGGATGCAACCCCTAGTGGGGCCAGCAAAGAATTGCCAGCAAACAGTTCAGGTGTGGACTCAGCAAAGGAGAAGCCAGCAGAACCAGCGGGGGCATCCGCAACAGGTAAGCGGCAGACTTTGCCCGTGTTAGGTGTGGAGGAAGCGCGCACCGCTAGGGAACAGCTGGCAAGACATGTCACGCAGGAAGTGAAAGAGAAGATTTGGAAGGGGAGTTATATCAGTATGTTTTCTCTGCTGCTTGATGAAACTGAAAGGGAGGAGGCCAAGAAAAAGAAGGATTGGATGCTTCCTAGGGAGTGGGCAAGCGAATTGCAAAAATATAGGATTGAGGAAACTTTGATTAACTGGGTGAGGGGTTTCTCAGTTTACATGGCTGTTATAGCAGAGCGTTTCCCAAATTTGGCCACAGAAATGGCATGCTACCAGAGCAGGATCACTGGGGCACACAACAAATATGGGGGCATAGGGTGGAAGGAATATGATAAAAGCTTCAGAAGAGCTAAGGCCTCAGATCCTGCCCTCACCTGGGACCAAATTGATATGATTTCATGGTTAGACCAATTTGGCTGTGGGTCACAAGACAGTGCAAAGGGCCAGTCCTTTCAGTCTTTTCGGTCATTTCCCCCCCGCTACCTCCAGTAGTGGGGGAGGTAAAAAAGGGGTGTGTTGGGACTTCAACAGGCGCACATGCTCTAGGGCTTCAGGCACGTGTAAGTTCAAGCACGCATGCTCTTTCTGTGCCAATACATCACACCCTGAATCCAAGGGTTTTAAAAAATCAAAAGATAGAGGGAAAAAGAAGCAGGAGTGATGATATTTCATTGAATAAAGCACGTTCTCCCATTAAAACAACTGCATTGATCCCATGGTTAAACAGGTACACTTGTCCTTCATCTGCCAGGTTGTTGCTAGACGGTTTCAGGTATGGTTTTCGGATTCCCGCCCCAGATTATGTAGGGACACCCGAGTGCAGGAATCAGCTATCGGTCAGGGCCAACCCAAGTGTGGCTGCAACAAAAATAGAGAAAGAGCTGCGCCTGGGCAGAGTAGCAGGACCATTTGACACCATCCCAGTTAAGAATTTTGTCTGTTCACCCCTGGGGGTGGTCCCTAAAAAAGAAACAGGGGAGTTTAGTTTGATTCATAACCTGTCTGCACCCAGGGGGAAATCCTTGAATGATGCTATTGACGATGAGCTGTGTACAGTCAAATACGCATCTTTTGATCAAGCTGCTGAGATGCTCAGGGGATTGGGCCCTGGCGCGCTGCTGGCGAAGTCAGACATCGAGTCAGCTTTCCGCCTGTTACCAGTCCACCTTTTAGACTTTCATTTACTGGGTTTCCAGTTCCAGGGGAAGTTCTACATGGATATGTGCATGCCTATGGGTTGCTCGGTCTCCTGCGCCTACTTTGAAAAATTCAGCTCGTTTTTGGAATGGGTTTTTAGACAGGTGACTGGGCACCAGTATGTATTGCACTACCTGGATGATTTCCTCTTCCTAGGGTCAACAGGCTCTCAGGAGTGTGAGAGGGCACTGCGGGAGTTTTGCACGCTCATGCAGAAATTTGGGGTTCCATTAACGCCAGGGAAGACGGTCGGGCCATCCACAATGATTGAGTTCATGGGGACAGAGTTAGATTCAACCCAGGGTTGTTTTCGGCTGCCCACAGATAAGGTCATTAAGTTCAGGTCAGCCTTGCAGCAGTGCTTGGATAAAGAGAAGGTTACGCTGCATCAGCTGCAGCAGACAGTGGGTCAGTTGAACTTTGCGTTGCGTATCATCCCAATGACACGACCATTTTCGCGATCCATCTCACAAGCCATGTCAGGTCTCAAAGAGAAACACCACCACACCAGGCTGTCTGCTGAGGTTAAGCAGGATATGCGGATTTGGATGGCATTCCTGCGTGACTTCAACGGAACGGTGATATGGCCCGTTCCGCTCACTTCTTCCGCTGAGTTGGGTTTAATGACTGATTCTGCGGGTAGTGAGGGATTTGGCGCTATACTGGGCACCGAGTGGGTGGCGCAGCGGTGGCCGGCATGGTGGTTGGACAACGGTTTGACGAACAACATTGGGTTTTTAGAACTTTTCCCTATCTTTGTGGCGTTGTCAGTATGTCCAAGGCAATTACGGAATCAGTCAGTCGTTTTCTGGTCAGATAACATGACAGTAGTGGAATGCATCAACCAGCAGGCAGCGAGGTGTAAGATGATCCTCCGTCTGTTGAAAGAAATAATCTTGTTATGCATGAAATTAAATATGCCATTTAGGGCTAAGCATGTCCCAGGAGTGTTAAACCATGCTGCTGATGCACTCTCTCGCTTCAAGATGCAGGTATTCAGGGCACATCTCCCGGCTGCGGCAGAGAACCCGACACCCTTCCCAGAACGACTTTGGCAGATTGGTGCCCCCAACTACCGGACCTCGTGGCAGCTAGCCTAGCACCCAAGACCAGGAGGGCCTATGAAGGGGCATTTTGGGCATACTGTACCTTTTTGGGGAAGGAGTGGGTGGAGAGGTGGCATGACACTGGGGCTGTTCTCTCTTACCTGGGGGCATTGAGAGATGAGGGGCGCTCAGTGGCAGCAGCAAGGAGGCATGTAGCAGCGATCTTTTTCTTCGCGCAAGCAAAGGGTAGGGGGGACCCCGCGAATAGTTTCACAGTCAGGAAAGCTCTGAAGGGTTGGCAGCGCCTCCAGGGGTCACAACCGGACCAAAGGCGGCCTATAGGAGTCGATCTCCTGGCATCAATACTTGGGGCTCTTAGCCAGATTTGCAAAACTGAGGCGGAAGCCTTTTTGTTCCGCGCCGCGATTTCACTGGCATTTTACGGCGCATTCAGAATTGGAGAGTTGGTGTCCAAAAACAAGCAAGATCAGCAGGGTGGTCTGCAGTTTAGCCATGTTAGGATCCAAGGCGACTCTTTGTTCATATCTATTCAGAGATCTAAGACCGACCAGGAGGCCCGCGGGGAAGGGGTGGTGCTGCGCCGAGCACAGGGGAGCACTTGCTGCCCTATCACCAACCTAGAGGCCTTTTTGAGGCAAAGGCCCAGGAGGACAGAGGGGCCATTGTTTATTCATGCTGATGGTACCCCACTCACGAGGTTTCAATTTAGGAGGATCATGGACATGGCAGTGCTGAAGGCAGGTCTAGATCCCAGCAGCTTTGGAACACATTCATTCAGGATAGGGGCTGCCACCGAAGCAGCGGCAAGGGGTTTCACCAGGAGCGAGGTGCAGAAGATTGGCAGGTGTTCCTCCAATTGCTATAAGCGCTATGTGCGGCTGCATATGTTATGAGAACTGCTCAGATAGTTTGTTCTGATGCTGGGTTTCTTTTCTGCTTATTTTACAGTTTCTCGAGCCTGTCACGCAGGAGGGAAACTGGCGGCGGCACAGCACCACCCTGGATCAGCGCAAGAACGGGTGCATGCCCGGGCCCGAGGAACACACGTCGTGTGGGTTATTGGTCATTCATATGTGAGACGTCTAAGTAACTTTTTTCCTTCAGGCAACTATGAGAGGAGAGCAAGGGAGGCAGGTTTTAGGTTATCATTCCATGGACAGGGGGGACTGCGCCTGTGTCAATTCAGAGGCTTAGTGTTAGATCTCCTAGACAGGGAAAGGGCTCGCCCCAGCATTATTATCCTGCACTTGGGAGGGAACGACTTGGTACACCTGGGTAGAAGGGGGCTGGTTGAAACACTAATCACTGAAGTGGTTCAGCCCCCATGGGATTCGAGTCTGGAAATCCACAATGTATCTGGACTCTCTCTGTCTAAGTCTCAGTACTCTATCTCCCCCTCTGTGACCCAACCTGACCTGTTCCAGTATGAAATATTTCACGAGAGCAGAATCCGAGAAATGGTTATCCTGAAAGTGTCGTGCCACAGGATATTTGGGATCCTTGTTGGTAATGGCCCTTTTATGCTCCAAAATTCTCTTTTTCGCCATTAAGGGGGAGATAGAGTACTGAGACTTAGACAGAGAGAGTCCAGATACATTGTGGATTTCCAGACTCGAATCCCATGGGGGCTCAACCAGGATGAAGAACTTGCCATTCACCTGAAGACAGAATGATTGACGTGACATTTCCCGTGGTTTCTGTACTTTGTTACTATATGCCTTATTTAATTGTCTCTCTTTTTTGTCTTTTTTGTCCTTTCTCTTGATTCCCTTAACCTGTAATCAGACACAGTATCCATTTACAGTCTGTTGTAAAGCAGCTGATGCCAATACATGTGTCCTGCCCTCCGCAAATATGTGCATTAGAAACTGTCTTTTTAGAGATTTACAGTGGCACATTCGCGCCACAATGTTGAACATCTTTTTGTATATAATTGTAACTCTTTTTTCTGTTTGTTTCTTTTGCAGGAGGGAAGGAAGGAACCCACCCACGCACACGGGCTACCTAACCTTCTCTTCGAATTCACTTTGGGACATCACTAATGGGGTGTTTTTAACAGAGGTTTGGGACTCACAAATAGACAGAGTATTTTGAGGACAGATCAGAGAACAGCGGGTCTGTATAACCATGTTTCCTTTGTTTACTTTTGTCAACGTTATTTGAACGCTACCTGTGGGTACCTATCTATCGAGCACCATGCAGACTTAGATTTTGAGCACCAGGCGATTACCTTAGATTCTAGGGTTATCAGTTAACCACTGTCAACCCTATGTGGGGCATACATACAATGTAATTATCCTTTGAGCGCCATGTGAACATAGACTTTGAGTACCAGGTGATTACTTCAGTAACAAGGGTCAGTAGCTGGTCATCGAGCACTATGCGATTATCCGCCATATGACGCATTCGAGATACTCATAGAGGGAACATCCATTAGTAACTTGGACTTTCACTTCTCTCGTTCCCATGTTTACTTACTATGCACTACATGCCCGTAATAGAACCGAGGAACAATGTCACTTGCCATGGTACACAAAATTTGGTGCTAATCCACACCACTTTTGGAGACTTGTAATACCTGTGTTGCATTTCAGCAATATTATGCTTTACTTATGATTTCATGCAGTATATGATCACTTATTGCATAGTCAGTTAACTCGCTAACATGATTTTGTTTTGGATTAACCATTCAAGTATGGCCGCCAATGCAGGCTACTTACAATGTCCTTTCTCTGTTTTGTTGACTTTCAACTCTATGTTATGTACACTCCTCTGATTGTGCACTCAGTACACATGAACAAGGCTGCGGACGCAGTCGAAACGCGTAGTGGAATAAACTTGGTTTGCAACGGCATTTGGATTGTGTATCTATTGATCCTGAGAGCGCACTTATTTTGATTATTGCGTGATAATATATATATATATATATATATATATATATATATATATATATATATATATATATATATATATATGTGTGTGCATCTAGTTATATGTATATATGAGAGCATATGTGTGTGTGTGTGTGTATATATATATATATATATATATATATATATAGACACACACATATGTGTCTGTGTGAGTGTGTGTGTGTGAGAGAGAGAGGGCAGCGGGACTGTGCCTATTACATAGTATACACAATAGTAGAAATATACATGTGTGTGAACATGTTTTTACATGTATGCACAATACTAGATGTTGAAACTAGATATGAGTGTATAAGTAACCATCTAAACAACGCCTGGCTGTTATCTACATTTTTGCAATTTAAAGACACCTTTAGAAAAAAGTGCCTCTAATGACATAAATTATATATGTGGCCTTGAACTTTTGAGTTCGTTCAGACCAAGTGACAGCTCGGCCAATTACCTCTCCCGGCTGAAACAAGGGTTCTGGATATCTGAATACACACCACAGCGAAGCCCCCTGCACATAACGCCAGATTCGCTTCACATTGAGCCACTCAGGCGCCCGCTGCGCCAGCCTCTTGCCCGAGGCGCATCTTTTGGGGCCCAAACTTCAGAGCGCTTAGCGGGTGCTGTGTGCACGCTAATGGCTATATTCTTTGCTGAGTGAAATAATTTGTTCCTTGTAAACAGACACTAATAGTTTGTTTTCATTTCATACTCACAATTTCCCTGCTTCCCCGGTGGAGTGCTGATGGGGTAACCAGTGTAATCTCATTCACTTCACCTCCTGTGGATTCCAAGTGACAATCGTGACAGACAGAGGATTCTGCAAATAACATGGCTGCCAGCCACCAGGAGAGTCTGGCCGCTTAATAAATGCAAAATATGTGGTCACATTTAGAGGATTCCGGCTCCACGCCTGGATATATGCGGATGCACAATAAAGGGAGTCAGTTGCGCCTGAGGTTACAGAAACAAGTCTGCAATATTCCCTTACACTGTGAGAACATATCACTTCTGAGGCACTTCTGTGGCAATGCCTGTCCCATATTCCGACATATTGTGGAAACATTCCACTTTTGAGACACTGAAGTGTCACTGCCTGTCATCAATATTCTCCCACACTGCAAAAACATTGCGCTTCTGAGACACATTGGTGGAGCTGCCTGTTTTCCACATTTCTGCACACTGTGGAATAGGAAAAATGTAGTTTTGAGCAACAAATCTGCACTGACCACGGGCCCCATTGCAATCAAGGAAAATGGTCCTCTAACTGTTGATTAGGTAGTTAAATACACCATTAATCAGGGATTCATGGGGCCCTCTGGCAGTTGGGCCCAGGTGCCACTGCACCCTTCTGCACCACTGGTAGCTGCACCCCTGATCTACCTGTCGAAAATGTTCACTAAAACTCTTCAACATTCCATCACACTGTGGAAACATTCCATGTCTGAGACACCTCTTCACTATTCCCTCACACTATGGAAAATTTCCATGTCTGAGACACTCGCGTGGCACTGCCTCTCTCCCAAATTCCCCTCACATATTACAAGCATTCAACTTCTGAGGCATGCAAAAGGCTGCCAAGGCACAGCTATGTTTATTCCACCCTCCATAAACGGGAGACAGTCAATGTGTTTTGGAAACAGAAGGCCTCTTTTTTATTAATTATTCAACAAGGAATGCACCCTGAAACGACACATCTCCGTAAAAACATTCGTCACTTCTATGCTAACCATCTATGGGACCATGTTGCCTGAAACAAATTTGTGCCATGTGTAGGAGAGTAGGATCTGCTTCACATGGGTACCCCCACTTTTTGCTGATGCTTCACTGTTTTTCGACATTAGTCTGGCTGGGGCCCTGCTAATCAGAACCCCAGCCTAGCTGCTTCCTCTCTAAAATGGTTTCCATGTGCCTTAGGCACATCACTGATTGGAATCTGGAGTGCCCTTATAAGTCCCTAGTATATGGTATACTATGTACCAAGGGCATAGGTACCTCAGAGGCCTCCCAGGGGCTACAGCATGTATTATGCCACCCCTGGAAGGCCATCCAAACTGACACCACAGGTCTGCTACTGCAGCCTGGGTAAGGTGGTGCATGCACCCCTTACTGTGATATAGGTTACCTATATCACTAAATACATACACACATATAAACCTATAAGTCACTCCTAAGGCAGGCCTTATCAATCCTGAAGGCAGAGTGCATGGTTCCTATGTGAGAGGGTGCCCCTGCATGAGCAGGGCCCCTCTGCAGTGTTCGGAGACCCTTCTCTGATGCTGTTTGTAGTGCAGCCTGACCATATACTCTTAAGCGCATTATAACCTCGCGTTAAATGCTAACTTTGGAATGGCTGCACCTAAACATGTCGTGTTTGGTGTCAAACATCTTGGAATACTACCCCCCGCCAATTCTGGCGGCGGGGGTAGCATTCCACCCTTCTAGAGGGAAAGACATGTTAACTCTGGCTAGCCCTGTAACTTCTTTCTAAAGCCCTGGCATCACAAAATGGATGCTGCTGCCACAGACACGAGTCTGGCCTCCTGCTGCTGGACGAAACTCCGGCAGGGGAGGCCTGGACAATAGGTTTCCTGTCCCAGGGAGGTGTGACCACCTCCCCAGACAGGATAATGTGTATTGGGGCTGGGCGGGAGCACTTTCGGGTGCTTTGAAGTCCTGCACTGGGGGCACATTTGGTGTCCCTGTGCATACCCCAGTTCAAACCGGATCAGGGGCTTGCAGCCCCTGCTTTGGCGTGAACTGGACAAAGGGAAAGGGGTGTAGCCACCCCTCTGCCCTGACCCACCCATAGGTGGGGCCACAGAGTAGTCCAACCCCTAAACTTGGTATAAGTATAGGAACCCAGTCCTTAGGACTTTAGATTATCCCTGGACGAAACTCTGAAACAGAATCCTGGACCTTCGACGCTCTACTCAAGATTAGAGGACAGAAGAATCTCCCTTGGGGTCAAGGAGTGACTCCGCTGCTTGGCAGGCACCAAAGATGCATCTGTCCGGTCTGCATTTCTGAAGCTCCCGTCGGACGCCGAAGTCTTCACATCACCAGAGGTGGATTCTCAGACTTCTCCGAGGTTTCCCTGAGTCCCCAGCAAAGCTGAGGCCCGTAGCTATCGTGGGTAACGTGAGACCATGACCCCTGGACACCGAGCACATTTGCAAGTGCATCCTCTTCTGGGTCTCCCACGAAGTCGTGCTTTGAGCCTCGAGTAGCCCTAGCCTCCAGCACCAACTGCACCGAAGATCACTGGCCTCCACTCCACGAGTGTCCTGTGAGCCAGATCCACGTGCGACATCTCGAGGCTCCTTTGCGGTCGCTAGCCCATTGGCTAGTAGCCTTTCACAAAGGCCAATCTTTTTCTTCTTGGGCATCCTGGTTGCTCCAGGCCTGCCCTCACTTACCCTCGCTGGGTGAGTTCCCCAGACCTTGCTGGTCTGCACCATTGACGATCTTCATCTTCATCAAGACTTGCCGTTGCCAAGGCTTGTTGGGTCCAATCCGGTCGCCGACACCTCAGCACTCGACAGACATTGTGTACCAGCCCGAATCCTGCTCCTGGTCACCGACAACGCCTCCTGGACCTCGTGGCTGAAGAGTCAAGATGACCGTCAATGCACCTGAAGCACTCGACATCGGTGGGCATCTGTCCATCGCCTTCCTGGTCACTGGCTAGTGACCCAGACTCTGTCCCCTCTGCTTTCAGGTTCTTCAGATCTCCGATCCACTCTTGGATCCACCCGGACACTTTCCACTTGGTCGCCAGCAGCACTTTGCAGCAGATCGCCATTCAAATCGACGACGAAACCCGACCCCGAAAGGCACCTATGCACCCGGCTTCCCTGGGTGAGGTAACACGAGTACTCCGGTGCTCCCGTGGGTAGAGACTCTAGAACGACCTAGTTCTCAAAGGGTTTGCTCCAAGTCCTCCTTTAAGTGTCCCTTTTCTTTAATTTCCTGATCGCGACTTTCTCCATAGAAGTTAACGGCGTATCGCGGTTGTGTATTTACACTGCACGCGTCCCCCGTGGGTCCCCTGTGTCACTACCTTGGGTGGTTCCTTGTGGTCCAAGCACTTCTAGAGGCTCTAGGCCTAGTGTCTAGTTCAGTCGTGGTTCTTATACCACTTTATTGGTATATGGTTTGGTACGCCCCTAGGGCCCAAACGTGTATTTGTGCTATTACTGTGTTTAAATAACTTATAACTTGTGTACTTCGAACTCTAGCCTCATAAAGAGACTAGAGGGGTGTGTTTAGCAATAAATACATATATTTTGAATATATACCTGGTGTGGTGCTCTTTTCATTTGATCACTCAAGAGATTATAGACTGGTAAAACAAGCTGCTTTACATTCCTTCAAGACTTAGCCTGAAGGCTGCTCTCCATAGCTACCACTAGGATAGCTTTCAATAAGGTTGTCTTTAACCTATCTCCAATAAGGGGTTGTTTGGACTTGTGCAGGGTGCCCACTATAATTAGTGGACAGCATATACCAGGCCAACTTCTCACATTGTTGTGCAGCGTGTGGGATTCCAGCTTGCTATTGTTTTACCAGATAATCTCAATTGAATTGATCAACTGAAAACCACTAAAGGTACCTAAGGTACATATAATTTAAGCTTAGAATACAGTAAGTTCTACTGAACTTAGAGTTGTGTGTTAAGGGATAGCACACCCTTTCTACAACTCAAGAGAGTTTAGTAGGCCACACTAGAGTAGGTAGTGCATACACCACACCACACTAGTAATGTCTTTAAAGGTAGGATCTAGAGAATCCTTGCCAGAAGCCACTGGGCTTCTTCCCTCCAAGTATGATACACTCCCATTCTTGGAATTGAGAGCATTATGTAACTTGAGGAAATTAAGGACAGGCCAAAGTCCCACCACCCAACACCTTAAAGAGTTGTTGGTAGCTTATGACCTTAGTAAGCCCTTGGGGACTGAAGGGGTAGGAGCAGAGGGTGGGGCAGAAGAAGAGGAAGGGACCAGGGGTAACAATACCCCCAGCCCCCCCTCTGAAACTGGCCAGGAGGGTGACAATGACCCTGACCTGGATAACCCAATCCCTCCTGTGGAAGATGAAGAGGATGATCAGAATGATAACCTCTTTGTCCCCCCAGGAAGGATTATGAGTGTGCCCAGAAAGTCTAGATCTCCTTCTCAGGAGTCTAACCACTCTGGCACCTCAATAGGGAGCTCTGTCTCATCTCATAGGAGGGAATCCTCTCATGAGAGGAGAACGAGGCTGATTCAGTATGAGGAAGCTCAGCTTGAACTCAGAAGGAAGCAAGTAGCCTTAGACAGGGAGTCCCTAGATCTCTTTAGAGAGAAAAGAAAGTTGGGACTAGAGTCCCATGGTGGGAGCCATGTCCCTAGAGATAGGGAAAGGTCCTATGACCATAGGAACCTGAGCAAGATTGTCCCTCCCTACCAGAGTGGGGATGACATCCACAAGTGGATGACTGCTCTAGAGAGGGCCTGTAAAGTACAGAAGGTCCCTCAGGAGCAGTGGGCAGCAATCTTGTGGCTCTCCTTTGCAGACAAAGGTAGAGATAAGCTCCTCACTGTTAGAGAGGAGGATGCTGATAATTACAAGGTCTTGAAGAGTGCTCTTATTGATGGGTTTGGCCTAACCACTGAACAGTACAGGTTGAAGTTCAGAGATACCCAAAAGCACAGACTCAAGACTGGGTAGACTATGTGGATTGTTCTGCCAAGGCTCTGGAAGGCTGGTTGATGGGCAGTAAGGTGTGTGACTTCTCAGGATTGTACAATCTGATAATGAGGGAGCAGATTCTTAATAACTGTCAAAATCAGCTGTTGCATCAATACCTGGTAGACTCTGATCTGACCTCTCCCCAAGAATTGGGAAAGAAGGCAGACAAATGGGTCAGAACCAGGGTGAAGCAGAAAGTACAGAACCAAGGTGGGGACACTAAGAAGCAAGATGCTAAGAAGTCTGAAAAGGGTGGGGAGAAGGGTAAAGATCAAAAGTCTTCATCAGGCCCCCAAAAATCTTCTTCAGGTGGGGATTCACAGTCTACAAAGGGAAAGGCCAAAGAAAACCATGGTGCAAGGTCTGTAAGCAAAAGACCCACTGGACCAGTGATTGCACCAAGTCCAAAGACTCAAGTCCAGCACCCACCAATGCCCCTAAGGCACCTGTTCCCCCTAGTACAGTTACAGTTGGTGGGAGTGCTACAGCCAAGGGTTTAGTAGGGTTCACCCTGGGTACTGAGTTGGGCTCTGACCTAGTCAGAGAACTGACTCAGGCTGTGTTAGTCTGTGATGGAGGCATGGATGTGACCTCCTCTGTGAGTCCCAGTAATCTGGGCAAGTACAGACAACAGCCTTTAATCAATGGACGAGAGGCTTTGGCATTTAGGGACACAGGGGCAGGTGTCACAATGGTGACACAAGACCTTGTGCATCCTGGGCAAGTTATACTTGGTGAGATGTACCAAGTGACCAATGCTAGCAACGTCAGAACAGACCATACTCTGGCAGTTGTTAACTTCTCCTGGGGAGGGGTAACTGGCCTTAAGAAGGTTGTGGTAAGTGCAAACCTACCAGTCGAATGCTTGCTTGGCAATGACTTAGAGACTTCTGCTTGGGCAGAAGTGGAGCTCAGGACCCATGCAGAAATGCTGGGGATCCCTGCAGATGTGTTTGCTGTGACCAGGTCACAAGCCAAAATGTCTAGCACTGAACAGGCCTTGGATTCTGGAATAATGGACCAAGTGCTTTCCAAGAGGAGGAGTAGTAGGGTTAAGGCAGTGCCTTCCCCTTGGCTCAGGAAGAAGATCAGTCCCTTGAGGGGATGATCTCAGTCCTGAAGAAGGAACTGTCCCAGAGGAACTTGAACCTGACCAGGTTGAGTTCTTGGGGACAGGGGGACCTTCCAGGGCAGATCTGAGCCAGGAGCAGCAGAGCTGCCCCTCCCTTGAACCCCTCAGACAGCAAGCTGCTGCTGAGGCTGCTGGGAAAGCTAGTGGTCCCCATACAGTGTATTGGGATGATGGACTCCTATACTCAGAGAGTAGAGACCCCAAGCCTGGTGCTACCAGGAGGTTGGTTATACCTCTGAAGTTCAGGGGCTTCCTATTGACCCTAGCCCATGATATTCCCTTGGCAGGTCACCTGGGCCAGAACAAGACTTGGGACAGAATTGTCCCTCACTTTCACTGGCCCCACATGTCTGAAGACACCAAGGAGTTTTGTCGCTCCTGTGTAACCTGCCAGGCCAGTGGCAAGGCAGGTGGCACTACAAAGGCCCCCTGATACCACTACCTGTGGTGGGGGTGCCCTTTGAAAGGGTAGGGATTGACATTGTTGGTCCCATGGATCCCCAAACAGCATCTGGGCACAGGTTTATCCTGGTGGTAGTGGATCATGCCACCAGGTACCCAGAAGCTATTCCCCTCAGGACCACTACAGCACCTGTGGTGGCAAGGGCCCTCCTGGGAATTTTCTCAAGAGTGGGCTTTCCTAAGGAGGTAGTATCAGACAGGGGTGCTAACTTCATGTCTGGGTACTTAAAAGCAATGTGGAAGGAGTGTGGAGTGACTTATAAGTTCACCACACCCTATCACCCACAATGCAATGGTTTAGTTGAGAGATTCAACAAAACCTTGAAGGGCATGATTAAAGGGCTCCCAGAAAAGCTTAGGCGAAGATGGGACATACTCTTGCCCTGCCTTTTATTTGCATATAGGGAGGTGCCTCAGAAGGGGTTGGTTACAGCCCTTTTGAACTTCTGTTTGACCACCCTGTCAGGGGTCCACTGTGCTTGGTGAAGGAAGGATGGGAGTTACCTCTCAAGCCCCCAAAGCAAGACATAGTGGACTATGTACTTGGTCTCCGCTCCCGGATGGCTGAGTATATGAAAAAGGCAACCAAAAACCTTGAGGCTAGCCAGGAACTTCAAAAGGCCTAGCATGACCAAAGGCTGTTCTGACTGTTTACCAGCCAGGACAGAAGGTGTGGGTGTTGGAGCCAGTGGCCCCAGCAGCTCTCCAAGACAAATGGAGTGGACCCCACACTATTGTTGAGCAGAAGGGTGAGGTTACCTACTTAGTAGACCTAGGAACACCCAGGAGTCCCCACAGGGTTCTCCATGTCAACAGGTTAAAACCATATGTGGACAGGGCAGACATGGGCTTGCTCATGGCTACTGATGAAGGGCAGGAGGAAGAGAGTGACCCACTCCCTGACCTGCTCTCACAGAACCCTGACAATGGGTCAGTAGATGGTGTAGCCTTGGCAGGCAGCCTCACTACCCAGCAACAAACTGATTGTAGACAGGTGCTCAATCAGTTTAGACACATGTTTTCACTGACACCCAGTCAGACCACCTGGTGCACTCATGAAGTGGACACTGGGGACAGTCTACCTATTAAAAAAAATATTTATAGGCAACCTGACCATGTCAGGGACTGTATCAGGACTGAAGTCCAGAAAATGTTGGAGTTGGGAGTTATTGAACCCTCAGATAGCCCTTGGGCTAGTCCAGTGGTCCTTGTGCCAAAACCTCACACCAGTGGTGGAAAAAGAGAGATGAGGTTTTGTGTGGACTACAGGGGTCTCAATGCAGTCACTAGGACTGATGCCCATCCAATACCAAGGGCAGATGAGCTCATAGATACTTTGGCCTCAGCCAAATATCTCAGCACATTTGACTTGACAGCTGGCTACTGGCAGATCAGACTAGCTGATACTGCAAAGCCCAAAACAGCATTCTCAACCCCTAGTGGGCATTATCAATTTGTGGTGATGCCCTTTGGTCTGAAGAATGCACCTGCCACTTTCCAGAGGTTGGTGAATACAGTTCTCACAGGTCTGGAAGCCTATAGTGCAGCATATCTAGATGATATTGCTGTCTTTAGCTCCACCTGGGAGGATCACCTGGTCCACCTCAGGAATGTTTTACAGGCCCTGCAAAAGGCAGGCCTGACTATCAAGGCCACTAAGTGCCAGATAGGGCAGAGTCAGGTTGTGTACCTGGGCCACCTTGTGGGTGGAGGCCAGGTTCAACCTTTGCAGAGCAAGATCCAGACTATCATGGACTGGACTGCTCCCACTACCCAGACTCAGGTGAGAGCCTTCTTAGGCCTGACTGGGTACTATAGGAGATTTGTCAAGGGGTATGGATCAATAGTGACACCCCTGAATGACTTAACTTCTAAGAAAATGCCCAAAAGGTTCAGTGGACAGTTAGCTGTCAAAAGGCATTTGATGACCTGAAGCAGGCCATGTGCACTGCTCCCATTCTACAGAGTCCTGATTACTCCAAGAAGTTCATTGTTCAAACTGATGCATCTGAATTGGGGGTAGGGGCTGTACTGTCACAATTGAATGAAGAAGGTCAGGATCAGCCAGTAGCTTTCATTAGCAGAAGGCTGACCCCTAGAGAGAAACGTTGGTCAGCCATAGAGAGGGAGGCCTTTGCTGTGGTCTGGGCTCTGAAGAAGTTGAGGCCATACTTGTTTGGTACCCACTTCCTGGTTCAGACAGACCATAAGCCCCTCTTATGGCTAAAACAAATGAAGGGTGAAAACCCCAAACTGCTTAGGTGGTCCATTTCCCTACAGGGGATGGACTTTACAGTGGAACATAGACCTGGGAGTAACCATGCCAATGCAGATGGACTCTCTAGGTACTTCCACTTAGAACATGAAGACTTAACTGGGCAAGGTTAGTTTAATGTCCCTACGTTTGGGGGGGTTGTGTAGGAGAGTAGGATCTGCTTCACATGGGTACCCCCACTTTTTGCTGATGCTTCACTGTTTTTCGACATTAGTCTGGCTGGGGCCCTGCTAATCAGAACCCCAGCCTAGCTGCTTCCTCTCTAAAATGGTTTCCATGTGCCTTAGGCACATCACTGATTGGAATCTGGAGTGCCCTTATACGTCCCTAGTATATGGTATACTATGTACCAAGGGCATAGGTACATCAGAGGCCTACCAGGGGCTGCAGCATGTATTATGCCACCCCTGGAAGACCATCCAAACTGACACCACAGGTCTGCTACTGCAGCCTGGGTAAGGTGGTGCATGCACCCCTTACTGTGATATAGGTTACCTATATCACTAAATACATACACACATATAAACCTATAAGTCACTCCTAAGGCAGGCCTTATCAATCCTGAAGGCAGAGTGCATGGTTCCTATGTGAGAGGGTGCCCCTGCATGAGCAGGGCCCCTCTGCAGTGTTCGGAGACCCTTCTCTGATGCTGTTTGTAGTGCAGCCTGACCATATACTCTTAAGCGCATTATAACCTCGCGTTAAATGCTAACTTTGGAATGGCTGCACCTAAACATGTCGTGTTTGGTGTCAAACATCTTGGAATACTACCCCCCCGCCAATTCTGGCGGCGGGGGTAGCATTCCACCCTTCTAGAGGGAAAGACATGTAGACTCTGGCTAGCCCTGTAACTTCTTTCTAAAGCCCTGGCATCACAAAATGGATGCTGTTGCCACAGACACGAGTCTGGCCTCCTGCTGCTGGACGAAACTCCGGCAGGGGAGGCCTGGACAATAGGTTTCCTGTCCCAGGGAGGTGTGACCACCTCCCCAGACAGGATAATGTGTATTGGGGCGGGAGCACTTTCGGGTGCTTTGAAGTCCTGCACTGGGGGCACATTTGGTGTCCCTGTGCATACCCCAGTTCAAACCGGATCAGGGGCTTGCAGCCCCTGCTTTGGCGCGAACTGGACAAAGGGAAAGGGGTGTAGCCACCCCTCTGCCCTGACCCACCCATAGGTGGGGCCACAGAAGTAGTCCAACCCTAAACTTGGTATAAGTATAGGAACCCAGTCCTTAGGACTTTAGATTATCCCTGGACGAAACTCTGAAACAGAATCCTGGACCTTCGACGCTCTACTCAAGATTAGAGGACAGAAGAATCTCCCTTGGGGTCAAGGAGTGACTCCCCTGCTTGGCAGGCACCAAAGACGCATCTGTCCGGTCTGCATTTCTGAAGCTCCCGTCGGACGCCGAAGTCTTCGCATCACCAGAGGTAGATTCTCAGACTTCCCCGAGGCTATCCTGAGTCCCCAGCAAAGCTGAGGCCCGTAGCTATCGTGGGTAATGTGAGACCGTGACCCCTGGACACCAAGCACATTTGCAAGTGCATCCTCTTCTGGGTCTCCCACAAAGTCGTGCTTTGGGCTCCGAGTAGCCCTAGCCTCTAGCACCAACTGCACTGAAGATCACTGGCCTCCACTCCACGAGTGTCCTGTGAGCCAGATCCACGTGCGACGTCTCGAGGCTCCTTCGCGGTCGCTAGCCCGTTGGCTAGTAGCCCTTCACGAAGGCCAATCTTTTTCTTCTTGGGCATCCTGGTTGCTCCAGGCCTGCCCTCACTTACCTTCGCTGGGTGAGTTCTCCAGACCTTGCTGGTCTGCACCATCGACGATCTTCATCTTCATCAAGACTTGCCGTTGCCAAGGCTTGTTGGGTCCAATCTGGTTGCTGACACCTCAGCACTCGACTAACATTGTGTACCAGCTCGAATCCTGCTCCTGGTCACCGACAACGCCTCCTGGACCTCGTGGCTGAAGAGTCAAGACGACTGTCAACGCACCTGAAGCACTCGATATCGGTGGGCATCTGTCCATCACCTTCCTGGTCACTGGCTAGTGACCCAGACTCTGTCCCCTCTGCTTTCAGGTTCTTCAGATCTCTGATCCACTCTTGGATCCACCCGGACACTTTCCACTTGGTCGCCAGCAGCACTTTGCAGCAGATCGCCATTCAAATCGGCGACGAAACCCGACCCCGAAAGGCACCTATGCACCCGGCTTCCCTGGGTGAGGTAACACGAGTACTCCGGTGCTCCCGTGGGTAGAGACTCTAGAACGACCTAGTTCTCAAAGGGTTTGCTCCAAGTCCTCCTTTAAGTGTCCCTTTTCTTTAATTTCCTGATCGCGACTTTCTCCATAGAAGTTAACGGCGTATCGCGGTTGTGTATTTATACTGCACGCGTCCCCCTGGGTCCCCTGTGTCACTACCTTGGGTGGTTCCTTGTGGTCCAAGCACTTCTAGAGGCTCTAGGCCTAGTGTCTAGTTCAGTCGTGGTTCTTATACCACTTTATTGGTATATGGTTTGGTACGCCCCTAGGGCCCAAACGTGTATTTGTGCTATTACTGTGTTTAAATAACTTATAACTTGTGTACTTGAACTCTAGCCTCATAAAGAGACTAGAGGGGTGTGTTTAGCAATAAATACATATATTTTGAATATATACCTGGTGTGGTGCTCTTTTCATTTGATCACTCAAGAGATTATAGACTGGTAAAACAAGCTGCTTTACATTCTTTCAAGACTTAGCCTGAAGGCTGCTCTCCATAGCTACCACTAGGATAGCTTTCAATAAGGTTGTCTTTAACCTATCTCCAATAAGGGGTTGTTTGGACTGGTGCAAGGTGCCCACTATAATTAGTGGACAGCATATACCAGGCCAACTTCTCACACCAGTGCTCCAATTTCGAGAACTCTCTCAACCCATGGAGCCTTCTGCACCCCTTGAGGGATGGTTCTGGGCCCTCCAATGGCTTTCATTACAGCCCAAACCTGACCTTTCCATCCCACTGACAGAGCCCAGGCCACCATTGCCAGTGTGGCCGACTAGCCTTCAGCCCTATCAGTTAAGCCCTAAAAAGAAGGATAATTATAGTACACCATTCTTGGCAGGATTCTTAAAATTGTATGTGACGAAAAAGAGCCCCCGGATTGTGACAGGTCAGACTTCGGGGCTGGCAGCAGGGTAAAGACGGCCTCCCTTTAACTCAGATGCTCATATAACCCCATGCTCTTGCCGCAACACCACAAGATCTAATTTGCAGGCGGCATGCGTGCGGCCGCTGGCTCACTTGACGTCATATCACAGCCGCCGACCCGCCCGAGCTGAAAGGTCCTTCCCACCAGGCAGGTCAGGCAGGTGTGGGCTGGGGAAGGAAATTCGGTCTCCTGCAGTCGGCCCCTTATGTGCACTTTTTTTTCAATTCTGGAAGCACACTTCTCACTATTCACTCACTTTGTGCAAACATTCCACTTATGAGACACTTCTGTGACACTGCCTGACTTCAATATGTGTCATCACTGTCGAACATTTCAAGTGCGAGACACTTTTAAAACCGGTCTTCAATTTTCCTCCACCAACTTGGAAACATTCCACTTGTGAGACACTCAGAAGGCACTACCGGGTTACAGGCACCTCCACTCGTTAAGCCAGTGCAAACAAAGATGATTACCAGTTTAGTGATACATTTACTTCACAGCTGGAATTCGGCGGTGGCAAACAGCTACTAAGGTCTACTAGTATTGGTGAGTTTTCATTCTTGGTTTAGGCATTCGCGTGTTTCAGAACTTTTTTACGGGTCTCCATAAGCAAACCAAGCATCCGCATGCTTCATAAAAGTACATAATTAAAAACTAAACAGGAAATGCCAAGATTCAAAGCTTAGAGCGCAATATACTCTAATGCATGATAAATAGAACGGTGGAAATTATAGTTGACTAGTTGTCCGGTTACAATTGGGTACCACTTCGTCATATTGAGGCATACGTTTTTGGAAACATAATTATGAATATGGAAACTAATGGAAATTCTACTGCTTATATAAAGAAGTTCTTGAAACTAACAAGTAGCATCAGATACCAATAACCAGTTATAAAATGCAACTGAAAAAACAGATTTGTTCTCAATAGCATTTCACTGTCAAGAACTAGATAAAGTTCAAACCAGGCCAATGCACAACTGGAATAACATGTATCCTATCTACCTGGTTAAAAAGTGAAAGGCATGAATATACTGGAATAAACAGAAAACCAGCTGCGATAAACAGACAGACAGACAAATAGATAGATAGATAGATAGATAGATAGATAGATAGATAGATAGATAGATAGATAGATAGATACAATGTTGCCATTTAGGGGTTTGGGTAACAACATGAACCAGTAGGCTGAAGTCTGAGTAGTTTATAAATGTCAACAAATCCTCATTATGGCAATATAGGACAATATATTAGGCATGTTATCCGTTATGTATTTTATATACTACATGCTAATTTTTTGGCAGTCAGCCTGAAAAATGAATTTCTTCAAACCGGGGTAATGTTTATTGAAAATAGTAAGTGAAATACTGGACTGCATCATTTGGTTGTCATCAACACAAAGAAGGCAACAATACTTAATTATGCAGTTAAGAACAGAGAATTTTAGTGGAAAAATCTTTTGACTTGCTAAAAAAGACATTGAGTCTCAAGAAGTGAGAGACTGTCGAAGTTGTTCTCTTTAAGGTGCAACTAACAATGGGCACTAATAAGAATTAAAATGTTTAGGTTCTGCTTATCTTTCATGAATATTATTGTTCACAAAACAATGGTCAGTGGTCATAGTGGAATATTGTAATTTGTGACAGCAGCATTTATCAAAGAATAATGAATGCATCATGTTTGCCACATGATTTGCAGTATGATTTGCAGATTTCAATAAGACATGTTGCTTCTAGCTCAACTGGATCAAACAAATGCTGCAACAAATCGTGCAAAATAATTGATCTTTTCATGCAGCATAATTTATATAATATTTCTATATAATTAGATCCTTCATTGCTGTATCATTGTAGTGGTGTAGGTTTATAGAGTGATTTGGGGCATGTCATTATGATGATGAAATCCAAATTTCAGAGGGTACATTGAATAATTTCCATATTTCATGGGACCAGGTGAACTGTGGGTTATTACTTCGCTGTATTTTGTGCAAGAAAAGCTTCCAAACATATATTTACATATGTGTGTGCATGTTCATTTACATGTGTATGTGTGTGTATATACACACAGAGTATTGGAAGGTAAAGTCCCCACCTAGTGGGTGACACAGTTAGACTTGGTATGGTGGCAGACACCTTGGCCTCTGACAAGCCATGGGGAAATGTCCCATTGAGGATGAGGTTGCTCCTACTTGCTCTTCACCAGTCGGAAACGACTTCTGGGTCATGGTGGTCAGGCAGAAGTAATGTACATGGATCCAGTAACTTCCAGAGGTTGGAGAGGGCACTAGAGTATAAAAACCAATGTGCAAAAACTGCAGCTCCTTTTTTGCTCTGGCTGCAACAGCCTCTGGAGTCCTGCTCTCACATCCACCCAGCCTATTCCTTAAATGGTAGGTGAGGTGATTACGTGATTTAAGTTCTCAGGTTTTCATGTAAGCTGGATGTCCTTCAGCCATGTTGGTCGTGTGAGGAGGATAGGTTTACTTGACGGGGTATCGGCAGCAGTAGCGGTCCGTGCAGGGCGTGCTTGCCGGGCGGTGACGTGGGGCGGGGGAGGGGCAGGGTGGGGGTAGTAAACACCGGAATACGGATGAATGCAGATAAGTAGACAATTAAATTACCAAAGCAGATTTCGTTGCGCGCGCTGCATCGCCAAATGCGATGCAGCGCGCTTAACGAAATTCGCTTTAGTAATTTAATTGTCTACTTCCTGCATTCATCCGTATTCGATGTTTACTCCCCCACCCTGCCCCTCCCGCCCCACGTCACCGCCCGGCAAGCACGCCCTGCACGGACCGCTACTGATCGGCAGTCTCTTCTTTGGTTTTTAATATTGCAATTGTATTGTTATTTATGATTAGTAATGTGGAAAAACTTCTCAGGTGTGGGCATGGGGTGTTTGCTCTCATTTCAGAGGGTACTGCATGCAGGCCCTTGAGAACAGAGTGCAATCCTTATTGTCTACTGGATAGGGTGTAACAAATCTAGGCCAGGGTATGCAGAAGTGATGGTTGCCCAGGGCTGTCCCTGAAAGATGTGAGCAAGAATAATCTAAGCACTTGAGCAAAATGAAACAAGTCTGGGCCAGGGAGTGTAGGATTGGTGGTTGACCATAAATGTCATCCAAATGGGTGGGTGAAGGTGGCATGGGCACTTGGGCACATTTTTGAAAACAGTAGTTTTTCTTCAATATTTCTGGACAGTTTAAGATGTTAGTTAATGGTCAAAAATATAATTCCTGAATTTCTGTACATATGTTGAGTTGTCAATGCTAACATAACAATTTCTTATGTATTGTCTACCTTTGTTTATTAAACAGGGACCAAAACGTTTTGAGAATTGTTTGGGTAGGGCAGAGGGTTCACAATCTTCACACATATATTACCTAGTGCCATTGCCACAGGGTAGTTATAGTTAGGATTGTGTTTCCATAGGAAATGCATGCATTGTGTTGCTAATAACGTTGGCACTGTTCGACGAATCCCCAGAAAACTTTCCAAAAAACTACAACTTTTTGACTTGTTTGCTCAGGAAGGTTCCAAGGTGATCTGTCAGGTAGGGGCCGAGAAAAAAATGGGGGTCCCAAAATGCGTTTTCCCCATTCATTTTTCAATAGGAAATGTAGGTACAGCTACAGTCTAAACCACTCAACGAATTTACACCAAATTTGGCAGAAAGCTAGATCTTGGTGCAGGAATATGGCCAGGTATTGCCGAGTCCCCTACCATCACGTTGACCCCAACCTCCCCTCCAGAGACCCGGGGTATTTCCCATCTCCCCCTTTTCCCCGAGGCACAGATAATAAAACAACATCCAACACAGATATTGGAATAGGGGTCGAATAACCCCGGCCGTATTTCATTAAAATTAAAAAATCATATTTAAAATGTTTTAATCATTTTCTTAATACGCAGAAAACCCACATATATTCAATAATTTTATATATTTGATATACAGCGTACTTACACATCTTTATGGCTATGTTTTCTGCGTATCCCGGATGAGCCTACGTGCAAGGTCATGACTGGTCCCAACTACTTGCTAGGTCCCCCTTCTTACTGGAGTGACCTTGCACAGGAGGCCCGGTTGCTCATCAGATTCCTTCCCTCGGGCACCCCCTACGATATCCAATACTGCCTCCCAGGGACTGCTGTTATGCCAACTTGGCACCCATGCGCCTGTGCGGGGATTGGCCCAAGAGCCTGCCGGAAGCGGAACTTCCTACCCCCGCACCCTTCAGCCTACAGGCCGTAAACGCCCCCTGGAGTATGATGAGAGACCACTGCCCCGCCCAGGCGTCCCCATTAATAATGGGATGCCTACTAAAAGATGGAAAAATTGACCGACCAATCATGACCTTACCGCAGACCAAGGGTACTTAAACATAAAATACGACAAGCAGAATGACGTTGTCCTGTAATACAAAACATACCAATATGACTTATTTGGCAAAATATTGCAATACCTGAAAAGAAAAAAACCAACAAAATTCAAATCTGCAAGAGGAACCATTACACAAAGCCTACACATGAACATTTACATAAATTGCTGCATCAAGGGGTGGGGAAGCAAAGAGAGTAGGGTTAAAAAGTTGACCTCTGTCGCGTGGGCGGAGGCGTGCAGATATCCCAGCGGAGCGGCAAGAAAAAGACCGTGCCGCCGCTCCGCACTCCTTTTAAAGGAGAGAAAAGCCCAGAAATCCAGTTCTAACAGATCCCGGCAGGATCCGGGACCTGTTCTACCTACGTTGCCCCGGAAGCACTTGTTCAGCTTCTGGGGCATCACATCAGTCCACCAATCACTGTCCGGGGGGGGCAGGCGCCGGCCGCGTCACTGGCCGTGCTAACCCCGCCCCCCAGGAAGCGTCCCGGGGACCGGCACAAACCGCCATATTTGCGGCGTGCCCGAGTTCCCGGTGGCGCCTGTTCATATGGCCAGGTATTGCTGAGTCCCCTACCATCACGTTGACCCCAACCTCCCCTCCAGAGACCCGGGGTATTTCCCATCTCCCCTTTTCCCCGAGGCACAGATAATAAAACAACATCCAACACAGATCTTAGAATAGGGTCGGATAACTCCGGCCGTATTTTTATTAAAATTAAAAAATCATATTAAATTTTTTTAAATCATTTTCTTAATACGCAGAAAACCCACACATATTCAATAACTTTATATATTTCATATAAAACGTATTTACACATCTTTATGGCTAACCTTAACACGTATCTAATACATAGCCATACCTAACCTAAAACTGCAATATGTACAATTTGTTTTTTTGCGTATCCCGGATGAGCCTACGTGCAAGGTCATGACTGGTCCCAACTACTTGCTAGGTCCCCCTTCTTACTGGAGTGACCTTGCGCAGGAGGCCTGGTTGCCCATCAGATTCCTTCCCTCGGGCACCCCCTACGCCCTCCAATACTACCTCCCAGGGACTGCTGTTATGCCAACTTGGCGCCCATGCGCCTGTGCGGGGATTGGCCCAAGGGCCTGCCGGAAGTGGCACTTCCTACCCCCGCACCCTTCAGCCTACCGGTGGTAAACGCCCCCTGGAGTGTGATGAGAGACCACTGTCCCCCCCCAGGCATCCCCATTAATAATGGGATGCCTACTAAAAATGGAAAAATTGACCAACCAATCATGACCTTACCGCCACAGGCCAGGATAGTTGACCGACTATCTGGCCCCCCTTCCGCCTGCTGACAAAAGGTCATGCCCTGTCCTTTGCCCCTAACATCCAGGCTAGCACATTTTCAATGAAATACTCATTGCCCAACTTAGAGAGGTGAACCCCGTCCTGGAGAAAAAAAAGCTCCCCCCGGATGCACCCATGCGCAATCGTCTGCAGTCTGGGAGACCGAAAAAGCCTATCAATCCTGTTATTCATTCTCTTCACGGAGTGATTTAAAGCCCACACCGACTCACCCCCGCCATTGAAACCTCAGGCTCATGTGAGACCACACTAACACTGCCTGTGGGCACTTCTTGGCCAACCATCCCATTTCCGTGATCAGCGCCTCAACCACTCCTTTCCTGCCCTGGTGTACCAGGTCATTACCTCCCAAATGCACTATTACTATGGCGGGTGCCGCCGGAGTCCTAGCTAACAAAGCACCAAAAACATTACGAAGCTGGCACAGTCGCAATCCCCCTTGTCCGTGCAATGACACCTTGAAACCCGCCTGGCGGGCCCTGTCCGCGAAATTGCCTGTGAAAAAATATTGTTTCAACCTGCTCACGTATGAGTGACCTATGATCCAGACTTCTCTTTAACCTGGCCCCCAGGCAGGGACCTGGAATGGGCGAGACTCCGATGACCGGCGGATGACGGCTAGCTCCCCTCCTGCGGCACAGGACGTGGAAACTGCGAGAGATTGAAACAAAACCAACCATTAGCCAATAATACTTAAAGCAGGTGTAAACGGACATATCGTTTGTAACAGTCAGAAGACCAACGCCCTATTCTCTGAACTTCATGTCCCTGCAGTCTCAGAGCCGTGGCTTCAGTGGCTGCCCCAATCCTAAAAGAATGGGTACCAAATTTGGATGTATCCAGGCCTGCCGCCCAAGCGCCAATGTCAGTATCCTGCCAAACTGAAATTTCGTGAGTGGGGTCCCATCCTGGTGAATGAATGGTGACCCTCCCGCGCCTTGTGGCCTCTAAGCCAGAAAAGCCTCCAAATTGCCTACTGGACAGCATGTGCTCCCTTGAGCCTTGTGCAGAATAACATGGTCACCCCTCCCGTTCTCATCCGTCTTGGATCTGGGAATTGATAAGGATACAGATCCCACCTGTAGGTGAACATGCGCAAATTGCATCCTACCATGCCAATCATGCTTGTTACGCGCCACCAATTCTCCCACCCTGAAGGCACCATAGAAGGCGAGGGAAAAAGCAGACCTGAAAAGATGGACCTCCCCAGTGGATCTACATACTCTCCCCACTGCTTCCATGAGGGCTGACAATACTTCCACACTAATCGGGTGCCGGACATCCGGCTGGGAACCTTGAAGGCGCTGTCACCCTTTCAGAGCCCTTTGAACTATAAAAGAGCCTGTGGGATCCCTATGTCCCTGCATCTTTGCAAAAAAGGCGATTGCCGCCACGTGGCATCTGGCGCACGCCACAGAACGCCCCCCCATCCCTCAATTGCTTCACGAGTGATATGACAGACGTTGGCTCGTGCCATACCCCCTCCCAGCCATCCCCCAGAAAATTGCAGTAGGTGGTAAAAGCCCCCTCATAAGCCTGGTCCTGGGTGCTAGGCTAGCTGCCATAAAGTCCGATAGGTTGGGGCACCAAGTTGCCAAAGATGCCCTGGAAAAGGCATTGGACTGTTCACTGCTCCTGGATGGTACGACCTGAAAACCTGCATCTTGAAACGAGACAATGCATCAGCAGCGTGGTTGAGTACTCCTGGGACATGCCTGGCCCTAAACATCATGTTTAATTTCATGCATTGAAGTACTATTTCTTTTAACAAGCGAAGCATCATCCTACAATTAGCAGACTGCTGATTAATGCACTCCACTACTGCCATATTATCAGACGAAAAAACCACTGATTGATTGCGAAACTGGTGCGGCCAAATGGTTAAGGCCACCAAGATGGGAAAAAATACCAGAAATCCAATGTTACCTGTTATACCAGTGTCAACCCACCAATCTGGCTAACGTTGCGCTGCCCATTAGAGGCCCAGAATGGCACCAAAGCCCTCACTCCCAGCAGCGTCTGTCATTAGGCCAAGGTCCGGGCTGGACTTAGCAGGGCTGGGCCACACTACAGTGCCATTGAAATCACGCAGGAATGCCATCCAAATCCACATATCCTGCTTAACCTCGCTGGACAACCGAGTGTGGTGATGCTTCTCTTTCAAACCAGACATTCTTGTGCAATGGAACGCGAAAATTGGCGGGCCATTGGAATGATTCTTAGCACAAAATTAAGCATTCCTACTGCCTTCTGCAGTTGGTGTAAAGTGACCTTTTCTTTGCCCAGGCAATCTTCCAGTGCTAACGTGAAACCCCTTACCTCACTCAGTGGCAGGCGTGATACACCCTCCACTGAATCCAGTTCTATGCCCAGAAACTCAATTTGTGTGGCCGGTCCAACTGTCTTTCCTGGCGCCAGGGAAACCCCAAACTCGCGCATGAGTGTGCAAAATGCCTCTAAATCCCTGCCACAGTCCTGGGACCCTGGCGCCCCCAACAACAGGAAGTCATCCACATAATGCAATACCCAGTGGTGCCCAGTCACTTGCCTGAAAACCCACTCCAGAAAAGAGCTGAATTTCTCAAAATAGGAGCAAGAGACAGAGCACCCCATGGGCATGCACTTGTCCATGTAGTACTTTCCCTTTAGCTGGAGCCCCAAAAGATGGAAATCTTGTGGGTGAAATGGCAGTAAACGGAAGGCAGATTCTATGTCAGATTTCGCCAACAACGTGCCTGGGCCAAGTGACTGCAGCATGGCAATCACCTGATCAAATGACGCGTATGTCACAGTGGACAGAGCCCCATCAATAGCATCATTCAGTAATTGACCCCTGGGAGCGGATAAGTTATGGATCAAGCGGAACTCCCCCAGGTCTTTTTTGGGTACCACCCCCAGTGGTGAGCAGACAAAATCTTCAACCGGTATTGTTTCGAAAGGTCCAGCCAGTCTCCCCAAACGCAATTCCTTCAACACTTTAGCTAGCGCCACTGACTTGTTATCCCACACTGATTGCTGATTGCGGCAGTAGGAAACCCCAGAATAGCCAGGTGCAGGAATCCTAAAGCCATCCCTGAAACCTTCTAACAGAGTCTGGGCAGTGTTTGGGCAACAGTATTTATTTAACCAGGGTATGAAAGCCATTATTTTTATGGGTGAGTGCGCCTTGCTAAGCAACAAGCCCTCATTCCTGTTATTTACCTCCCTCATCTTTTGATTTCTTGAAACATTTGGATTCTGGATAGGAAGAGAGGCCACAGAAGGAACAGACGTGTCTGAATTTGCATGAACCATTGGGCCTGGTGCAGGTCCGCCTGTTAAAATCCCAACATGCCCCCTTCTTGCCACCCCCTCCCCCACTATGCGGTGTGCCTGACCGAAAGGACTACATTCTTGATGTGTCTTGGCTGGGGGTTTTCATGTGCCGCAACCACATGATGACATCAATTTGATGTAAAAAAAGGGACGGGGACACTGTTCCTAGGGAGGTGTGTAAAGTGTCACTCACTCCCTTAAAAGAAGAGAAAGGAAAGGAAATAAGGGGATCCTAGGCCTGGGACTCGCTAGTGAAAGGGAAGAACAAGTCTTGTTCCTTGTTGCCCTCACACACCCCAAAGGATGTCATGCTTCATCATTGGGCAGTTGCTCCTCGTCGGGCCGGCGCTACAATCCCCTACGGGTCCCCCGAAGGGTCACTTTGTCGGAGATCTTCTGCGAACTGCCGTTTGGTGCATGCGGGTGTGTAGGGGGAGTCCTAAGTAAGAAGTGTAAGAAGTGCGTGCAGTGGTTTAAAATTGACTAAGGGTTACCAGACGAATATATTTTAATATGGCGGTACCCTTGCCAAGGTAATAAACCCGTAGGTCAGGTGTTACCCACAAAGCGTGATGTGCCTGGGTAACTCAAAAGGTCGACATGTTTCGCGCCTTTAAGGTCCCGTAGGATCCGCGGCGCTTCTTCAGGACCAGATGAACGTGATGTGTGGTCTAGTGCACGTGATATGAAATAATACACAAAATAGAAAGATAATAAAATGGTACAGAGGGTCAGTCACCCTCTGTGAGGATCAGGGCAGGCCCAGACCTGTGACTACTCCTGGTGGGCTATAACTCAATAGTTGAGACTGCTTCCTGATCGACGGCCTAGGGAGAAAGAAAGTAAATAGTACAAGAGACATATATCAGGCAACTGAAAGGGCTCATGTCACTGATATACGTAGTGTATTCAGACAGAGTGTAATCAAATTGAAGACATCAAGGACAGGTATGGTAGGTGAAGAAGAAAAGGCTACACGTACAAGGTGCGGTCACTACACATGAGTGGTCGGTCGGTAAGGCGCGCCGCTAGTGCCCCACATGAGGTAAGTAGGGCGCACCAAACCACCAACCACCCAGGAACGGACTACATCCGGGTCGGTGACCCGTTTTTAGCAGACCTCTGGTGGTTCCAAGGGCCGCAATGGTCTTGTGGAGCGTCTGGCTCGCTGTAGCATTGAAGCACCAAACACGCCATGCAAAGGCTCAGCGTGTTGTAAAACAGTGCCACAGTATGCGGTGCTAACATGCCCATTAAATGCCTAGTTTCACAACACACCAGTCAATGTCACCCCAGTCGCTAGGAGATACGTGAGGTAGATATAATGTGGGACCCTTACCTAATACATGGCGGAGTAGTGCTCCATGGGCTAGAAACGTGGGGTGCCCGCACCTTACCGGACTAGGGGAAAGAAACAATGCGACAGGGCACAGAGCATGAGTATCTATCATGACATACAGCCAGTTGCACAGTGACTTACTGTTTAGGGGTCCTAGGTCCATGCCTCGTAGTGTCTACTTACAGATTAGCTCGGGTGCCGGCTCCTCAGCACCTACCCATTCCACACGTCTGCCCGTAAGTGAGAGGGACAGGCGGGGGCACTCCAGTTATAGTGGCGTTAATTGGAGAGCGGGCGGTATCCACATCCGGTATGCTTCGTCATGCCCGTGTTGTAGTGCGCATGCGTAAGGGCTAAATGCGGATATGCGCATGCGCCAAGGAGTACCAGTAGACAGGGAGATTCTGCACATGTGCAGTGATTAGTGTCACGATGTAAATGTAGTTCAAGGACATCAATTTGATCCCAGGTTAGGCCCGGGTCAGATGCCTTCGCCCTCCGGAAATCCTTGTCATACTCCTTCCAACCCACTCCCGTGTACTCATCATGCGCACAGGTGATCCTATTTTGATAGCACGCCAATTGTGCACCTAGCCCGGGGAACCATTCCACCATTATTGCATGATAGTTGGAGAATGCCTTTATCCAATTTACTAAGGTTTCATCAATCTTTTTTCTGGTGGGCCAATTGCCCCAATCCCTTGGATGAGCCCATTCCCTCATCTTTTTTGCCTCCTCCTTCTCATCCTTATCAACTAACAAACAAAACATGTTCACATATTCCCCTTTCCAGATTTTTTCCTGCACCTCCTGTGAAATGTGTCCCAGACGCTCTCGGGATGAGCGCAGCTCTCCCAAACCTAAGCTCGGTAACACTTGCACCTTACCTGCAGTCGTGCCGTCTTGCGTCTTGGCGTGCTCAGTTCCTGTAGATGTGCCAGCTTAGGAAAGATCAGGGCCACTCTTGTTGCTCAGTGCGCTGTTTTGCCCTGCCCCGCTGGTAACCCCAACCACTGTCGCCGGTGGGCCCATCTCAACTGATTGTGGCACCCCCTGCTTAGCCCCTTCCACTGGTGCTACCAACTTCCTGGCCCTCTCCACTGCATCCCCCTCGGCTAGCAGGACACCACCGCCTGCAGAAGGGATCACCGTCCCCGCTTTGGCTAACCATGGGAGCACTGCTGCTAGACTGGCTACCAAATCTGGTTGTCCAGGCACACTACCCGCTGGGGACCGACAGAGGGGTACTACTGGCTGGGTAGGGCCCCCTCTAAACTGGGACCCCGTGTTGTGCCCGGTTGGCTGGGGCCCCCGCACCCCCTGGTGTGGTGACTCCCAAGGGAGCTGCCCCATTCACCTCCTCTGGCCGGGATCCCCCTGCTGGGGCTGAAGGCCCTGGGATCCCTGGATTCGGCAACCCTGGTGGGGCAGCTCCCCCGCTTCCACGTTTGGGTTTAGATCTCCGGGGTACTGGAGGGAATGCTGCCCTGGGGGCCACCCCCAAATGCCTAGGCCTTTCTTCAGCTTCCTCCTGCCCATCTATTCTCCTACGTAACTCCGACAAGGACTGCCCCATATCAGTCATCGTGCGCATCATTGCCTCCATCCACTCCTCCATCCGAGTGGGAACCTGACCCCTCTTCGCCTTGGGTGCCATTACCAAAATTAAACACACAAAAAAGAAGGGTCCACTAAAATATATGGCTGCTAGCCTAATATCTTGGACCTTGGCCTGTCACACAAGTACCCCTAGCAGCCCCAAAACAGGCAAGAAACAGAGCCTATGTAACAGTGCTCTCCTTCACCAATCACCTATGGGATGCTGACTTAAAAATTATATGCCCCTTGCAACAATCACCAAAACTCCAAAAGCTATGCCACAGGCCCAAAAATACCACTCCCTACACTGATGGAGCCGCAAACCCAGCCCTATGCACTCCTGGGGCCCAACAAACTACCCTGGGTCCAGTTAGGGCGATGCCTAGGCCCTTACCTCCTTTTCACAATAACACCAGGTCCCAGTCCCGGTCGACCACAAGCACTCCAACAGCCAGAGCCACTCCCACAAGTCCAATCAAGTGGGGCAGGTGAGTATTCACTCTAACCCGCATGGCTCCCAGCTGTGGTGCAGTGCAGGTCTACCGAGGAGGGAAGATCGAGGGCCAAAAGCTGCTGCTGTCGGTTGCTGCCTGTGTTCTCCTTCCGATCCTGGAAAAACCTGCAATAACCAAGAGAAAACAACCCGCAGAAGAAACAAAGAGAGAAGGGTTAAATAGTTGACCTCCGTCACGTGGACGGAGGCTTGCAGATATCCCAGCGGAGTGGCGAGGAAAAGACCGTGCCGCCACTCTGCGCTCCTTTTAAAGGAGAGAAAAGCCCAGAAATCCAGTTCTAACAGGTCCCGGCAGGATCCGGGACCTGTTCTACCTACGTTGCCCTGGAAGCACTTGTTCAGCTTTCAGGGCATCACATCAGTCCACCAATCACCGTCCGGGGGGGGGTGGACGCCGGCCGCATCATCGGCCGTGCTAACCCCGCCTCCCCAGGAAGCGTCCCGGGGACCGACACAAGCCGCCATATTTGCGGTGTGCCCGAGTTCCCGGTGGCACCTATTGAGAGTGCTTCTTGAGATTTGGTATAAATCCGTTCAGTAGACAGATCTCAAGCTGAAATCGGATTGGCTGCCACCACCTCAACCAGGAAGTGGTGGCAGCCTTCTTAGGACTCAGGATTCAGTCCTGAGTTCCCAAAAAGTTTTTTAAAAGACATAAGGGGCAGGGTAGGGATACCCTGAGCCCCTACACCTGGTAATTGGGTCACAAAGAGACCCCACCTGGTTCCAAAAACATTTTTTTTTACATTTTGCCGCAAATTTGCGGAGGATCTGTGAGTCTGTGACAAAATTTAAAAAAATAAATAAGCTTGGGCTTCTGTGCTTGTTTATAAAAAAAAACTCCCCAGGATGGGCCAGGGCCCTGGTGGACGATGGGTTGTATTTGGTTCGGGTAAGAGCATGTGTGGCCTCCCTTCTCTAGCTGATTTCGGCCCTGGAAACCCCATCTCCCGGGGCCTGACATCCTATTTAGGGGGAGGGGGAAGGCGGCCCCCCCCTCCCCAGGCCGTTTTTGGAACCTGGGACCCAATCCCCTGAGGCCTAACTTAATTTTTGGGGGGAGAGGCACATGTGGCCCCCATCCCTGGATTTTTTTTGGCCCTTGGGACGGTATCCCCCGGGGTCTGGTGCATTTATTAGGTAGAGGAGGCCATGCAGCCCCCCTCTCCTTTATTTTAAAGAGTGGCCCTGAGGGATGGGGTTTCCAGAGCCTAACAAGACTCAGGGAAGGGGGCTGCATGGCCCCACTCCCCTTTATTTTAAGGAGTGGCCCTGGGGGATAGGGTCCTCATGGCCTGACAGGGTTCAAGGAGGGGGTTGGTGCACCCCCTTCCCTTTATTTTAAGGACTGGCCCTGGGGTGGGATTGCCAGGGACTAACATGCCTCGGGGAGAGGGCCATGCTGCTTCCGGCTCCTTTAATTAAAAAAGTTAGTGCTGGAGGATTGGGTCACCAGGGCCTAGGAATACTTGGGGAGGGGGGCCATGCTGCCTTTACAGGGGTTGATTACTTTGACTACAGAGCCTGGCTTTAGGCCAGGCCCTGTGGCCAAACCCCCACTGTGCATGGCCAAAGGTTAGATTTACATATGGTAATTAAATATTACCTTACATAAAAAAAAGAAAACATGCACTGCTAATTATCCCACATATTAGAACATTGGAATGTTGGAAGCTCCACTGAAAACAATGGAGTGCTCCGGGCTTTTGATGGCCAGCATTCTAGTGTTTGTGCTCAGCTGTTGTTGTGAACAAAAGGTCTCATGGAGACTGAGGGAATTTTGATCCTCTCAGGCTCCATGATGCCTTTGTTTTGCAAATTAGAATATTCTGCCCTCTAAGGGCGAAATTTTCTAATAGCCTTAGAGCCCTCCGTAGTGGGATCTACCGGCCATTAAATGCATGCTCCCTTGTTAAAGGCCATCGCCTTCGGCTCGATCCTTTAACGCTGGAGCGGGCTTTTAATGGCCGGTAGAGACCGCTAGGGCAGGCTTTAAGGCTATATTACATCACTCGTGACATTTTTTATAAGATTATTGATATTATCACTGCACATTTGCAGTGAAATTATTGATGAGAAACCTGTGCATGGTGGAGGCACAAGTTACAGTTACAGTAGGGCACAAAATGCATTTTCTCCATGCAATTTTCCATAGGAAAATTGAACAATGTTACAGCAAAAACGACTGAACGGAATTACACCAAATTTGGCTGAAATGTAGATCTTGATCCAGAAAGCGTGCTTTTTGTGAGTTTGTGTACATCATTTCAATAGTCTTTGAGTAATTAAGACAAGGTTATTGCAATTTGGGACCACCGCTCAGAGATGCAGGTGGTTGCACCTGTGTGGTTCTCCTGGGATGAAGGGAGGTCTGGACCTTGGTGTTGGAGTGTTGCACATGGAGTCCCCAATTGTAAAGAACTGTTCCAAGGCGCCACCGGGAACTCGGTCACGCCGCCAATATGGCGGTTGTGCCGGTCCTCTGGACGCTTCCCCTGCGGGGGCGGGTCCAGTACCGCGATGATGCGGCCGGCACCCGACCCCCGCGGGTAGTGATTGGTCGACCAGGCAGGCCCCGGAAGTGGAAGCAAGCACTTCCGTGGCCAACGCACGCGAAACGGGTCCCGGATCTTGACGGGACCTGTCCATTCCTGTTCTGGGGGCCATGGCTCCTATAAAAGGAGCGCTGAGCGGCGGCACGGTCTTTTCCTCGCCGCTCTGCTTTGTGAATCAGCTGTTCGCCCCTCCCCCCACGCACCGGAGGCTGTGGGAAGCCTCAGTTTCTTTTTTCTTTTTTTTTCTTTTTTCTCTCCTTGTTTCTGCAGGTTGCTGGCGATTTCGGGGGGCACTCTTCTCTGGAGGAGCACTCTTCAGTGGCATCTAACATCATGAGGAGCAGTTTTGCAGCGAGGAAAAAGCACAAGGCAGCTAGGACCCTCCTTTTTGCAGCCCTGGTGGACCTGCATTCCACCGCAGTCAGGAGCCACTCGGGTTGGAGTACATACTCACCCGACCCACTGGATTAGCTTGTGGGAGTGGCTCTGGCTGTGGGGGTGCTCGTGGTCGACCGGGGACCTGCGGTGACTCAGCTGAGAGGGAGGTAAGGGTCTGGGCATTGTCCCAGACCAAAAGAGTTTGGGCTTGTAAGGCGTAGTATTTGTCTAGGGCCACATTGAAGTGGGGTGCAGTGTGGTTGTGGCGCAGGAGCCAATTTTGTTAGCTAAGGCAGGCAGGGTTATTGAGGTTTGCTCACGTTACCCTGATTATAGTGCAGTCGCTGTTGGGGTTTTGATCAGTGCAATAAGCCATAAGCATAAGCTGGGTTGCCATTCTCTATGTTGGGCATTTATTGCACAGTATATATTCTCGCCAGGCCACCCAAGGCTAAGAGGGGACAGGTACCAACCCGAATGGAGGAGTGGATGGCTACCATGATGCGCACAATGAATGATTTGGGTCAGACCGTGGCAGAGCTATGCAGGAAAGTGGATGGGCAGGAAGACAGTGAGGACAGGCCCAGGCGTTCCGGGGGGGCACCCAGGGCGGCTTTCCCTCCGGTACCCCGGAGATCTAAGCCTAAAATTGGGAGCGGGGGGCCATGCCAGTAGATTTGCCAAGCCCAACAATCCCAGTATCTGTAGTCCCAGCCGGGGGGGGCGCAGCTAGAGGAGGGGAATGGTGCAGTGCCAGTGGGAGTAACGCGCCACCTGAGTCCGTAGGGGGCCCAAGTCAGCCTAGCGCACCGTGGTGTCCTAGTTCAAAGGGGACTCCGTCCCAGCCAGTGGTACCCCCCCCCTGCGGTACCCCTAGTTTGATCCCATGTCAACCTGATTTAGTGGCTAATCTAGCGGCAGTGCTCCCATGGCTAGCCAAGGCGGGGACTGTAATTCCTTCTGCGGGCAGTGGGGCCCTGTTAGCTGAAGGGGATGCAGTGGAGAGGGCCAAGAGTTTGGTAGCGCAGGTAGAAAGGGCGAAGCAGGTGGTTCCGCAGGCGGTTGAGATGAGCACACCAGTAGTGGTAGGGCCGGCCAGTGGGGCAGGGCAAAAGAGTGCAGGGAGCAACAAGAGTGGAAACCAAGGTGGTATGCAGTTCCTATTGTTAGTGGCAGGTTGTTGTATATGTTTTGAGAGTATACACAATGGTGTACAATCAAAAGGCAGGAGAACGATTTCCTCCTTTCGGAAAAAGACCCTCACACACCCAGTCAGCTAGGTGTCTTGCTTCATCATCGGGTCTGCTCCTTATCGGGTCGGCGCTGCAATACCCGATCGGCACCCGTGATGGGGCCTTCCTGGCGGAGATCTTTATTCCTTATGCCGTAGGGTGTAGTGCGCGTGAGGGCCCTTGATCAGTGTAGGTGTAGTGATTTGAAGGGGTGTGAAATTAAAACAGGAGATAGTGATCCACTCAAAACAATTTTAATGAAATGTGGTCACTACCCTGGTTAAAAATGAAATAGCGCGTATGCCTGCTCTAAGGTTGCGGGATTATACGCCTATATTTTGGGTCAACATGTTTCTTGCCTCTTATCATTTGACGGCAATTCCTCAGGACCAAAGTGAGATCTACCTACACTTTCTGGTGGTGGTCCGAACTACGTGAAGAGAAGTCATGACCACCCATACAGCACCCTAAAAGTGGTACCTGTAGATCTACAACATAGCCTGCAACAAGAGAGATTCATACAAATTAGTTTAAGTACATCTGTAATACATACAATGTTGTATGTGCACTTTATATCCGGTGTGCAACACGCGCATGCTACACACAAGTGACTGGTGGCATGCGTCAACTGACAAATAGATGCATTTAAAAACAGCAGCAGTAAGAAAAATGTATATAATGAAATGTGCACTAGGCACAGCCGTGAAACTCACCCTATTTGGGTCAATTATGCGCGGCAACGTATACCGGCAGGTGTAGACACTAAAGGTGTAGTGTCCTGGTCAATGGAAAGATTTAAGAAGAGTTAAAGTATGGACATTCAGGCACAGTTTACCTAAAAGCAGTTTATCAGGTCAGAGGTAGATGCACAACAATGGTGGCCCCTTATTATATTTTATCACGCAAAGGCTCCTGCGCCTAGAGTGGGGACCATGTGTCACCCATCTGCTGGAAAGGAGACATGCCATAAGCAATCCCCCCTCACACAGCGCTATCCGGTGGCTCCTCAGAGGCCAACCACAGGTTGGTGTCTGGCTTGTCCCAGGTAAGCGCCGCGGTGGAAAAACCAGGGTACGTTCCTTATACAACAAAAGGTGCCCACAATGTTTAATCCTAGCTGTAAAATGCATCGTCAATTCACAGCGGTTGTTCGAGGCTCATACGCCCACCTGCATTTGCTCCGATCGTATCTAAAGTCAACTCGTCCCCAGCTGGGGAAGAGTAAGAGCAGGGGGTCGCATGAACCTCATCCATAGCCGCGGAGATTTCCGCTGCGAGTACTGAAAGGAAGAGGTTCCCTTCCAGTTGTTAGTGCCCCGCATGAGTCTGGTAACCCATAAGCAAGGCTCTTTCTTTCTCAATACTCACATACTGATGTCCAATGGATCAGCGGTTGTCCTACCCCTCACTCTGCCGGCCCGGGTGGTACCGAGTTCAATACGACTCGGTTAGTTATACCTCCGGTGAGCCGTGCGTGATGGGCGGGACTTCCGGTTTTGTCCATAGAAAAAGACTAGACCCTGCCCGTGGTATCGGGCGCCATGTTGGAATTCCCGCCTCTGTTGCTACTGCAGGACAAACCCAGCAGGTTAGCCGTGACTATGGGCGCCATACTTGAAATCTTACTGTCAGTAATAATCAATTGTTCTGACGCAGTATGTGGAAGGCAAAACTTAAGCTGCGCTAATCCAAGTGTCTTGAATAGCGGATGTTGTATGTCAGTGCAATTTTTTATGTTAGTATTGCTAAAGGGACCTGCAGCGAAGGATTTTAATGATGCAGTTTGATGTCTAGTGTGATCAGGGACACTTGTCTGGACCCTAATATGTAGTTCTGAATGGATCTTTTATACTATGTAATGGCATGATTAAAAACCATAAAAATTGGGCTGGAAGTTAAAACCATATGTCAATGCTGTTAAATGTACATAGGTCATGGTCGCACCATTTATAATACTAGATGCGGTGCAAGTCAGAGTTAATTCTATGTAACCCGTATGTCTAAGTTGGTGATCCATTTCCTGGGTCTCATAATGTATAAAGATAATCTAGACTAGGATAGTTAATTAATGCGTCTATCACTATTTATTAGGTACCTCCCCCACTACAGTCGCGATACTCGTAGAAGTGTAAAAGTGTACACTATGGCTGATAGGAGTAAATTAGGGAATATCCCATAGGAGTGAATTAGGTCAGTAAACTCCAAGGCATATCCTCGTTCAATGCTCCTTTGTCAGTGGCTAATCTCAGAACCCATCGTTGTTCGATGCGGAACAGGGAATTTTTATTCATCCCTGGATGGGCTTCAGGAAGATGTTTTTGTTGTTCAAAGTGTGCTGTCATTTTCGTGTTGGTTTTATGGCACCTAAAATTGCTTCTGTGTTCCATTATACGGACTTTCACCGATCTTGTGGTCATTCCTATGTATAGGAGTCCACATGGGCAACTCAGTACATAGATGCAATTTGGAGTATTGCAGTTCGTATGTTTGTTCATTCTCCATTTGACTCCGTTGGGGAAGATCATTTCTTTCGTGACTTTGGTTAGAGAACACACAGAGCAGGATCCACATGGATAATGTCCCATTATGGGGGGTAAATCCCATAATGTTCTTTGTACATTGCTCGGTATATTTTTGGGTCTTGTGTGTATAAGCATGTCTTTTAAGTTGCTCGTCCGTTTGAATGCAAATCTCGGTACAGGTAGATTTAATGTTCCTGTATTAAGAATGCTCCAATGTTTCTTAATGATGTTTCTCATACGGTTAGAGTCAGGGGTGTAGGTAGTCACACAAGTAATGGCATTATCTGGTTCTCTAGGTTCGCTTTCTAGTAGTCTCTCCCGATTATTGTTTTTAGCCCTTTGCAAGCGAGTCTGACGGTGTGTTTAGGGTATTCTTGCTGGCAAAGATCTTTTGTCAAAGTGTCAGACTCCTTCTGGTAGTCTCTCAATGAACTACAGTTCCTTCTAATACGGAGAAACTGTCCGAAAGGGAGATTCTGTTTTAGGGCCCTTGGGTGATGACTACTAAATAGCAATAAACTATTCCTATCTGTTGGTTTTCGATAGAGTGTGGTAGTAATCACATCATTCTCCAGTTTTATCAACAGATCGAGAAAGGGGATCAATGTGTTGATCCATGCACAGAATTCTTCACATTTTGTGCGTTCTCCTTTCCATAGGATCAAAATATCATCAATAAACCTCTTCCACATTAGCACATTTGCCTTGTATGGATTCCTGGGGCTGTGGATCTCCCTTCGTTCAAAAGCCGACATGTACATACATGCCAGACTTGGCGCGAACGTACTGCCCATAGAGGTGCCCTGCATTTGATGGTACAGTTGTGTGTTATACTCAAAGAAATTTTCTGATAACGCTAGGGTTGCACACTCTAATATGAAAGCCACTGGAGTGGGAGAAATCCAATTACTATAGCTCAGTGCATCCTCAATGACTTCCATGGTCGCCCTTTGTGGGATGTTAGTATAGAGGGCCTCAACATCCAGGGTAATCAGTAGATCTACCTCTTCTGGATGTTGGTCCCCCTCAAGTAGCCGTAGGACATCAGAGGTTGTAGTGTAGCTCCTATTTCCCTTATAGGCTCTGCGCATTGGAATAATATATCCTATAGGTTTGACATAGGACTAAGGTCGGTATGTCCCTATCGAGTATATTAAACTTAATTACTTGTGCCAGCTAGCTCAGAGGCCACGAGAAACTTCTTGACGACAAGAAGGGATTAGTTTCTGGCAGCCGCAAAACATGACCACTGTGTTTCCCTTACAGAATCAGGATGTGTCCCAGAGTCGTAGAAACAATAGATAACTATTTCACTCAGCTCAGTTGTGCAGGATTCAGTTACGTCTCAAAGTTACACAGAAATAACAGACGGGCGTTTCAATAAAAGGTTTATTGAACAGTCTTGTTTCTGTTGTAAGTTAGATGTGCTGTTACGATCACAAGACAGTATGCGAGATAGATGATGTACAAGGTGAGCAGTAAAAATAAATAATACTGCGTTAGCATTATCTCTTCAGCATATATGCATTTACATAAAATGACACAGCCTAAAAATGCGAGTACTCATACGATGCGTTTCTAGCCTAGTTCTACCCAGTGTACCTAACCTATCCTAGGTGTAGGGAGAAGTAGAAGTAGGTGCTGTATTCCTGACTAGAGTATACTAAGAGTAAGTTACGCCTAGCATGCCAAGAGTCTAGTATGCCAAGAGTCCAGTATGCCAAGAGTCCCTCTAGGTTCTAGTCTGCTCCATACCTGAAGAATGAGAGAGGTAGGAATCTCTTTCCGGACTCGAACTCCAACCCCCCGCAAGGGAAGTTAGATCACTGGAAGCTGGACTCTCTGCGTGCAGGGATGACAGTGTCTTCTCAGTGCGTCTGGCCGGCAATCGGGCTCCTCTGAAGTCGAGGTCTCCTCTGATTTACAGGGGTTTGGGAAGGTATATTTATACCTGAAAATGTTAGCATTGACGTGAGTTGGGTAGCGAAAGACGTCATGAATGAATCCCTTAAGGAATAGAGGTTCATGCATAATGTATGAGTCCTTGAAGAAATCAATAGTCCTGGGCAAGGGAAACTCCCGCAGCCTGAGGGTCTGTTTTTTCATGGACTCATTGAGACGCTAGGGTGGACGGATGTCAGAATCCATGCCTGTATTTGGTATGCATGGTTTATGCCTAAATAAGGTCTGGGATTGTATGCCTATATAAGGGCAGGTTGGATTGTGCCTATATATGGTCATGATTCTAGAAAGCCCGTTTATGGACACCCTATGAAGTATACAACAAGGTGTCCTTGACAAAGGATGGAGTTGCTTTCACCAGCGGCTGCAGGAAGTAATCGCAGAACTTTGAGAGGGGCTCCAAGATAGACCCGATCCCTGATACAATTGGCCGGCCGGGAACCGGGGTGACCCCCTTATGGATTTTAGGCAAGATGTAAAAGTATGGGGTCTTGGGCTCTTTTGTAATTAGGAAATCAGCTTCCTTTCTAGTGATCCATCCCTCCGATTCGGCTGAGAAAACCATGGAGGATATCATCCTACTAAGTCTGGGAGTGGGGTCCTCTCTCAAAGGAGTGTAGTATCTAAGGTTGCTCAATTGCCTCCGACATTCCACATCATAATCCACTGTGGACATAATGACCGTGGCCCCACCTTTGTCTGCCTGCTTGATTGTGATCCTCACATCATCTGCCAGAGCCCTGACAGCTGAAATTTCACTTGAGGACAAATTGTGAAAGGGGGCGGGGGTGGTCCTGCTGTTCAAGTCTTTCAATACTGCTTGTTCAAACGTCAAGACCTCATTGGGAACCATGCTACTGTTAGGTGTAAATGTAGATGGTTTGTGTAACCCAGAATCACACCCCTGTGGCAGTGGTTTATCTTGAAAAAATGCTTTTAGGCGGACCTTGCGGAAGAAGCCCTGGACCTCAGTATTACGGGCTAATGTAGCTCCAAATGGTCTTATTGTTAACAACTTCCCACGCTTATTCTTGGAGGACGCTGTCTTTAAGAAAGAGTGGTCCCTAGTGGCATGGAAGTGCACTAGGGACTGGCTCATCCTTATAATCAATACGGCAAAAAGAATCGCTGACGCAATATTGATAAGGATACAAACAGCGGAAGGCGCGATCAAGGTTATTGTCCAAACAACTGCATACAAAACAAAACTAGCTGAGATCAATGCAGAAATTGCGGACAACAGGGAATATCTGATGAAACAAAAGATCACAAAACTCCAAAAAGACATCCAGAAAATCTCCACAGAGAAGGTCTACCAGTATCTCAAAGCAGATTACACCGCACCAGGTACAGGCTACTCATCAGATGAGAGCTCTAACCTCTCAAGAAGAGGCTCTTCATCTAATAGTGACTCCAGTAACGGTAACTGGAACACCAAAAATGCAAGAGCTTTCCAAAGCCCAATGTACCCACGCTACAACATGCCACCGTACCAAGGCCCCCAATTCTGGCAATATCAGATGTATCAGCAAGGCCCTCCCCTTTTTCCAACATGGTATTGAGCCCCCTTTTTAGACAGAGGCTGGGGCAGAGGAAGAGGGCGCAGAAGAGGGCAAAAAAGAGTACAATGGCAGGGACAACCGGCACGGTCAGTGGAGACCAGGAGTCAGACAAGGGGAAGAGAGATTGATCATCAACCTCTCCCAAAGGGCCCTTTCATTCACAGAAGAGAAGGTCCTCCAAAAAGGGTTAGGCTATGTTCCGACACCTAGAACTGATAAATTTCGTGACAATTGTGAGGTCCAGGGCTTCTTCCGCAAGGTCCGCCTAAAAGCATTTTTCAAGATAAACCACTGCCACAGGGGTGTGATTCTGGGTTACACAAACCATCTACATTTACACCTAACAGTAGCATGGTTCCCAATGAGGTCTTGACGTTTGAACAAGCAGTATTGAAAGACTTGAACAGCAGGACCACCCCTGCCCCCTTTCACAATTTGTCCTCAAGTGAAATTTGAGCTGTCAGGGCTCTGGCAGATGATGTGAGTCTCACAATCAAGCAGGCAGACAAAGGTGGGGCCACGGTCATTATGTCCACAGTGGATTATGATGTGGAATGTCGGAGGCAATTGAGCAACCTTAGATACTACACTCCTTTGAGAGAGGACCCCACTCCCAGACTTAGTAGGATGATATCCTCCATGGTTTTCTCAGCCGAAACGGAGGGATGGATCACTAGAAAGGAAGCTGATTTCCTAATTACAAAAGAGCCCAAGTCCCCATACTTTTACATCTTGCCTAAAATCCATAAGGGGGTCACCCCGGTTCCCGGCCGGCCAATTGTATCAGGGATCGGGTCTATCTTGGAGCCCCTCTCAAAGTTCTGCGATTACTTCCTGCAGCCGTTGGTGAAAGCAACTCCATCCTTTGTCAAGGACACCTCTGATGTCCTACGGCTACTTGAGGGGGTCCAACATCCAGAAGAGGTAGATCTACTGATTACCCTGGATGTTGAGGCCCTCTATACTAACATCCCACAAAGGGCGACCATGGAAGTCATTGAGGATGCACTGAGCTATAGTAATTGGATTTCTCCCACTCCAGTGGCTTTCATATTAGAGTGTGCAACCCTAGCGTTAACAGAAAATTTCTTTGAGTATAACACACAACTGTACCATCAAATGCAGGGCACCTCTATGGGCAGTACGTTCGCGCCGAGTCTGGCATGTATGTACATGTCGGCTTTTGAAGGAAGGGAGATCCACAGCCCCAGGAATCCATACAAGGCAAATGTGCTAATGTGGAAGAGGTTTATTGATGATATTTTGATCCTATGGAAAGGAGAACGCACAAAATGTGAAGAATTCTGTGCATGGATCAACACATTGAACCCTTATCTGAAATTTACTAACACTGTTTCAGAAACTGAGATCCCCTTTCTCGATCTGTTGATAAAACTGGAGAATGATGTGATTACTACCACACTCTATCGAAAACCAACAGATAGGAATAGTTTATTGCTATTTAGTAGTCATCACCCAAGGGCCCTAAAACAGAATCTCCCTTTCGGACAGCTCCTCCGTATTAGAAGGAACTGTAGTTCATTGAGAGACTACCAGAAGGAGTCTGACACTTTGACAAAAGATCTTTGCCAGCGAGAATACCCTAAACACACCGTCAGACTCGCTTGCAAAAGGGCTAAAAACAATAATCGGGAGAGACTACTAGAAAGCGAACCTAGAGAACCAGATAATGCCATTACTTGTGTGACTACCTACACCCCTGACTCTAACCGTATGAGAAACATCATTAAGAAACATTGGAGCATTCTTAATACAGGAACATTAAATCTACCTGTACCGAGATTTGCATTCAAACGGACGAGCAACTTAAAAGACATGCTTATACACACAAGACCCAAAAATATACAGAGCAATGTACAAAGAACATTATGGGATTTACCCCCCATAATGGGACTTTATCCATGTGGATCCTGCTCTGTGTGTTCTCTAACCAAAGTCACGAAAGAAATGATCTTCCCCAACGGAGTCAAATGGAGAATGAACAAACATACGAACTGCAATACTCCAAATTGCATCTATGTACTGAGTTGCCCATGTGGACTCCTATACATAGGAATGACCACAAGATCGGTGAAAGTCCATATAATGGAACACAGAAGCAATTTTAGGTGCCATAAAACCAACACGAAAATGACAGCACACTTTGAACAACAAAAACATCTTCCTGACTCTTTCCAATGGGGTGTGCTTGAAGCCCATCCAGGGATGAATAAAAATTCCCTGTTCCGCATCGAACAACGATGGGTTCTGAGATTAGCCACTGACAAAGGAGGATTGAACGAGGATATCCCTTGGAGTTTACTGACCTAATTCACTCCTATGGGATATTCCCTAATTTACTCCTATCAGCCATAGTGTACACTTTTACACTTCTACGAGTATCGCGACCGTAGTGGGGGAGGTACCTAATAAATAGTGATAGACGCATTAATTAACTATTCTAGTCTAGATTATCTTTATACATTATGAGACCCAGGAAATGGATCACCAACTTAGACATACGGGTGACATAGAATTAACTCTGACTTGCACCGCATCTAGTATTATAAATGGTGCGACCATGACCTATGTACATTTAACAGCATTGACATATGGTTTTAACTTCCAGCCCAATTTTTATGGTTTTTAATCATGCCATTACATAGTATAAAAGATCCATTCAGAACTACATATTAGGGTCCAGACAAGTGTCCCTGATCACACTAGACATCAAACTGCATCATTAAAATCCTTCGCTGCAGGTCCCTTTAGCAATACTAACATAAAAAATTGCACTGACATACAACATCCCGCTATTCAAGACACTTGGATTAGCGCAGCTTAAGTTTTGCCTTCCACATACTGCGTCAGAACAATTGATTATTACTGACAGTAAGATTTCAAGTATGGCGCCCATAGTCACGGCTAACCTGCTGGGTTTGTCCTGCAGTAGCAACAGAGGCGGGAATTCCAACATGGCGCCCGATACCACGGGCAGGGTCTAGTCTTTTTCTATGGACAAAACCGGAAGTCCCGCCCATCACGCACGGCTCACCGGAGGTATAACTAACCGAGTCGTATTGAACTCGGTACCACCCGGGCCGGCAGAGTGAGGGGTAGGACAACCGCTGATCCATTGGACATCAGTATGTGAGTATTGAGAAAGAAAGGGCCTTGCTTATGGGTTACCAGACTCATGCGGGGCACTAACAACTGGAAGGGAACCTCTTCCTTTCAGTACTCGCAGCGGAAATCTCCGCGGCTATGGATGAGGTTCATGCGACCCCCTGCTCTTACTCTTCCCCAGCTGGGGACGAGTTGACTTTAGATACGATCGGAGCAAATGCAGGTGGGCGTATGAGCCTCGAAACAACCGCTGTGAATTGACGATGCATTTTACAGCTAGGATTAAACATTGTGGGCACCTTTTGTTGTATAAGGAACGTACCCTGGTTTTTCCACCGCGGCGCTTACCTGGGACAAGCCAGACACCAACCTGTGGTTGGCCTCTGAGGAGCCACCGGATAGCGCTGTGTGAGGGGGATTGCTTATGGCATGTCTCCTTTCCAGCAGATGGGTGACACATGGTCCCCACTCTAGGCGCAGGAGCCTTTGCGTGATAAAATATAATAAGGGGCCACCATTGTTGTGCATCTACCTCTGACCTGATAAACTGCTTTTAGGTAAACTGTGCTTGAATGTCCATACTTTAACTCTTCTTAAATCTTTCCATTGACCAGGACACTACACCTTTAGTGTCTACACCTGCCGGTATACGTTGCCGCGCATAATTGACCCAAATAGGGTGAGTTTCACGGCTGTGCCTAGTGCACATTTCATTATATAAATTTTTCTCACTGCTGCTGTTTTTAAATGCATCTATTTGTCAGTTGACGCATGCCACCAGTCACTTGTGTGTAGCATGCGCGTGTTGCACACCGGATATAAAGTGCACATACAACATTGTATGTATTACAGATGTACTTAAACTAATTTGTATGAATCTCTCTTGTTGCAGGCTATGTTGTAGATCTACAGGTACCACTTTTTAGGGTGCTGTATGGGTGGTCATGACTTCTCTTCACGTAGTTCGGACCACCACCAGAAAGTGTAGGTAGATCTCACTTTGGTCCTGAGGAATTGCCGTCAAATGATAAGAGGCAAGAAACATGTTGACCCAAAATATAGGCGTATAATCCCGCAACCTTAGAGCAGGCATACGCGCTTTTTCATTTTTAACCAGGGTAGTGACCACATTTCATTAAAATTGTTTTGAGTGGATCACTATCTCCTGTTTTAATTTCACATCCCTTCAAATCACTACACCTACACTGATCAAGGGCCCTCACGCGCACTACACCCTACGGCATAAGGAATAAAGATCTCCGCCAGGAAGGCCCCATCACGGGTGCCGATCGGGTATTGCAGCGCCGACCCGATAAGGAGCAGACCCGATGATGAAGCAAGACACCTAGCTGACTGGGTGTGTGAGGGTCTTTTTCCGAAAGGAGGAAATCGTTCTCCTGCCTTTTAATTGTACACCATTGTGTATACTCTCAAAACATATACAACAACCTGCCACTAACAATAGGAACTGCATACCACCTTGGTTTACACTTAGTCACGGGCCTGTATGCTGGACCTATATTAAAAGGCCCTAGGTTCCCCTTCTTTGGGAATATAGCAACAAGAGTGGCCCAGAGCTTCCTAATCCGGTCACGGCTGCAGGAACTGAGCACACAAAGATGCAAGCAGGCACATTTGCAGGTACGGACCAAGTGTTACCAAGTTTAGGTTTGGGGGAGAGGCGCACACCCAGAGAGCGTCTGGGGAGGCACATCGCACAGGATGTGAAAGAGCAAATCTGGAAAGGGGAATATGTGAACATGTTTTCTTTGTTAGTGGACAAGGATGAGAGGGAGGAGGCAAAAAGTTGAGGGAGTGGGCTCACCCAAGGATTGGGGCAATTGGCCCACTAGGAAAAAGATTGATGAAACCTTAATTAACTGGATAAAGGCATTTTCAAACTTCCATGCGATAATGGTGGAGAAATTCCCTGGGCTGGGGTCTGAATTGGTGTGCTATCAGAATAGGATCACATGTGCACATGATGAGTATGGGGGAATGTGTTGGAAGGAATATGACAAGGCATTTAGGAGGGCGAAGGCCTCTGACCCGGCTCTAGCATGGGATCAAATGGATGTAATTCTGTGGTTGAGGCACATGAAAAACACAAGCAAGGACGCACCAAAGGGGCAGTCCTTTTGGCCAAGTACACTCCATAGCGGGGGAGGGGGTAGCAAGAAGGGAGCGTGTTGGGATTTCAACAAACGGACATGCACAAGGCCCAATGGTTCATGTAAATTCAGGCATGTCTGCTCTTTCTGTGGTTTGTCCTCCCACCCAGAATCCAAGTGTTTCAAGAAATCAAAGGACAAGGGAAGTAAAAAACAGGAATGAGGATTTATCACTTACTAAGGCACACTCACCCATAAACACAATGATTTTGATTCCCTGGCTAAATAAATACTGCTGCCCAAGCACAGCCCAGTTGTTGTTGGAGGGATTCAGGGATGGTTTCAGGATTCCTGCCCCTGGCTATTCTGGGGTTCCTTACTGCCGCAATCAGCAGTCAGTGAGGGGGAACATGCCCGTGGCAAAAGATAAAGTGTTGAAGGAACTGCGTTTGGGGAGGCTGGCGGGTCCTTTTGAATCAATCCTTGTTGATGATTTTGTCTGCTCACCTCTAGGTGTAGTACCCAAAAAAGACCCGGGGGAGTTCCGATTGATCCATAATTTATCTGCTGCCAGGGGTCAGTCACTGAATGATGCTATTGATGAGGCTTTGTGCACCGTGAAATACGCATCATTGGATCAGGCGATTGCAATGCTGCAATCGCTTGGCCCAGGCACCTTGCCAGCAAAATCTGACATAGAATCTGCCTTCCGTTTACTACCAGTCCATCCACAGGATTTCCATCTTTTGGGGTTCCAGCTAGAAGGGAAGTTCTACATGGACAAGTGCATGCCAATGGGGTGCTCAGTCTCTTGCTCTTATTTTGAGAAATTCAGCTCTTTTCTGGAGTGGGTCTTCAGGCAGGTGACCGGACACCACTGGGTATTGCACTACTTAGATGATTTCTTGTTGTTGGGGGCGCCACAGTCACAGGAGTGTGGCAGGGCTTTAGAAGCATTCTGCGTACTCATGAGGGATTTTGGGGTCCCCCTGGCACAAGGAAAGACAGTTGGGCCGACCACACAAATTGAGTTCCTGGGCATAGAGTTGGATTCTATTGAGGGTGTGTCACGCTTGCCATTGAGTAAGGTAAAAGGTTTCACGCTAGCATTAGCAGACTGTTTGCACAAAGAAAAGGTCACTTTGCATCAGCTACAGAAGGCAGTAGGTATGCTGAACTTTGCATTAAGAATCATCCCTATGGCCCGCCCTTTTTCACGCTCCATCGCACAGGCAATGTCAGGGCTGAAAGAAAAACATCACCACACTCGGCTGTCCAGCGAGGTTAAGCAGGATATGCGGATTTGGATGGCATTCCTGCGTGATTTCAATGGCCCAGTAGTATGGCCCAGCTCAGCCAGGTCCAGTCCAGAACTTGGCCTCATCACGGATGCGGCAGGGAGTGAGGGTTTCGGAGCCATTCTGGGTTCTCAATGGGCAGCGCAACGTTGGCCCGCGTGGTGGGTTGACACCGGTGTTACAAATAACATTTCATTTCTGGAACTCTTCCCCATTTTGGTGGCCTTGACCCTTTGGCCACACCAATTTCGCAATCAGTCTGTGGTTTTCTGGTCAGACAATATGGCGGTGGTGGAATGCATCAATCAGCAGTCTGCCAAGTGTAAGATGATGCTTCGCTTGCTTAAAGAAATTGTGCTGCAATGAATGAGATTAAATGTGATGTTTAGGGCTAGGCATGTCCCGGGAATACTCAATCATGTGGCTGATGCATTGTCTCTTTTCAAGATGCAGGTTTTCAGGTCCTACCATCCGGAAGCGGCGGACCATCCCACCCCTTTTCCAGAGCATCTGTGGCAGCTTGGTGCCTCAACCTACCAGACCTCGTGGCAGCTAGCCTAGCACCCAGGACTAGGCGGGCCCATGAGGGGGCCGTTACCGCATACTGTACATTTCTGGGGGAGGGCTGGGAAGGGACATGACACGAGCCAGGGTCCGTCATATCATTCATAAGGGAGTTGAGGGACAGAGGGCATTTTGTGGCATGCGCAAAGCGACACATGACAGCAATAGCCTTTTTCGCAAAGATGCTGGGGCATAGGGATGCCACGGGCTCATTCTTGGTTCAAAGGGCTCTGAAGGGGTGGCAACGCCTGCAAGGTGCCCAGCCAGACATTAGACATCCGATTAGCATTGAAGTGCTCTCAGCCCTCATGGGGGCATTGGAGAAAGTATGTAGATCCACCAGTGAGGTCCAACTGTTCAGGTCTGCCTTTTCCCTAGCCTTCTATGGCGCTTTCAGAGTTGGGGAATTGGTACACGTAATAAACACGATTGGAAGGGTGAGATGCAACTTTCCCATGTCCACCTACAGGCAGGGTCAGTAACCCTATCAATCCCCAGATCAAAAATGGATCAGAACGGGAGGGGGGATCACGTTATCTTGCACAAAGCTCTGGAGAGCTTGTGCTGTCCGGTGGGCAACTTAGAGGCATACATGGCCTGCAGGCCACGGAGTGCAGGGGGGCCATTGTTGATCCACCAGGATGGGACTCCCCTCACGAGGTTTCAGTTTGGGAGGATCTTGACATTGGCGCTGGGGGAGGCAGGCCTGGATGCATCCAAATTTGGTACCCATTCCTTCAGGATTGGGGCAGCTACCGAAGCCACGGCTCGGGGACTGATGGGACAGGATGTTCAAAGAATAGGGGGGTGGTCTTCGGACTGCTACAAGCAATATGTGCGGCTACATTTACTCTAAGTATCATTACTAATGTTTGGTCTTGTTTCACTTCTCTGCAGTTTCCACGTCCTGTCCTGCAGGAGGGGAGCTAGCCGTCGTCCGCCGGTCGACTGAGCCTCGCCCACGCCAGGTTCCCGCCTGGGGGCCAGGCCACAGAGAAGTCTGGATCATAGGCCATTCATATGTGAGCAGGTTGAAACAGCATTTTCTCGCAGGAAATTTTGCGGACAGGGCCCGCCAGGTGGGTTTGAAGGTGTCATTACACGGTCAAGGGGGATTGCGATTGAGTCAGTTCCGTAATGTGATGGGTGCTTTGCTCCTTAGGTCCCCAGCGACACCCGCTGCGGTAATAATACATCTGGGAGGTAATGACCTGGTACACATGGGTAGGAAAGGAGTGGTGGAGGCAATAATCACAGAAGTAGGATGGTTGGCCAAGCAGTGCCCACAGGCAGTATTGGTATGGTCTCACATGATCCCGAGGTTCCAATGGCGGGGGGTGAGTCTGTGTCGGCTTTGAATCACTCCGTAAAGCGGATTAATAACAGGATAGATAAGCTTTTCCTGTCTCCTAAATTGCAAACGATTGCGCATGGCTGCATCCGGGGGGAGCATTTTTTTCTGCAGGACGGGGTGAACCTTTCCAAAATGGGCAATGATTTTTTCATGGAGAATGTGCTAGCCTGGATGGTAGGGGTAGCAAACAGGGCATGACCTTCAGGTCAGCAGCGGATGGGGGGGCCAGATAGTCGGTCAACTATACTGGCCTGTGGCGGTAAGGTCATGATTGCTAGGTCAATTTTACATCTCTTAGTAGGCATCCCATTGTTTAATGGGGACGCCTGGGGGGACAGTGGTCCCTCATCACACTCCAGGGGGTGCTTACGGCCGGTAGGTTGAAGGGTACGGGGGTAGAAAGTGCCGCTTCCGGCAGGCCCCTTGGTCCAACCCCCGCGCAGGCGCATGGGCGCCAATCTGGCATAACATCAGTCCTTGGGAGGTAGTATTGCAGGGCGTAGGGGGTGCCCGTGGAAAGGAATCTGATGGGCAAACTGGCCTCTTGCGCAAGGTCACTCCGTTAAATTGACTTACATTGTTAACGGGAGTCCTCCTGCTTACTCCCTCGGCCAGAACTGAGGGGGAGAGACGGTAAGCTCAACCCAGAGAGAATGGGGACACCGACTGGGGGCAAGGGCGCCAGGTTACAAGCTAGGGCACGGGGCTGCGGCCCCTGGTTATACCATACGAGCCCCACTTGGACAGCCTGGTGGTGGAGGGGTGGGTCCCTAGGGTTGCGGACAAGGACCAGATGGTAGGGGCTCACCTCTCAAGGACGCCGGTAGGTTGCACCTTGCGTGGTTCTCATTTGGGGGACGCGAGCCAGAGGGCCCCTTAGTGATGGAGTGATAGAGAACCTTTTGTATATAAATTAAACCTGTCATTTCTTGCTGATGGTTTATGATGCTATGATCAAATGTTAAATGTAAATATTGCTTAGTCATCTAGTTGATAAATCTGCATCTTAAGGAATGTGAACTTGATTAGATAGATATTGTCATGTTTATGTGTGATTGTTTAGATTAAACATGGCCTCTTTTTACCCACAACTCTGGTAATCAAGTCTTGATTTGTGGGTTCCGTGGGGGTGGGGCCGGGAGCAACCTGGGGGGTCCGGGTCCTATGGAAAGCGTGGAGTTTTGGAAAGCGCACCATTAGGATCCGGCACCCCAGGATCCCGGCCACGCCCTCCTTGACTCTAGGGTCGTTCGATTGGCGGCGGAGAGGAGGGAATCACTTCCGGGGCAGGACGTGACGTCACTTCTTGCCGGGACCGGCGATGGGGGGGGGAGTTGGTGGGGGCCTATTTAGGGCACATTGCCCGGGCCCTTATCCTCTCTTTCTTCAGCGCCGGCCCCGGTCACAGTGGACTCCGTCGGAATCTCCCACCCGTCCCTTAGATTTAGAGTTTGGGAGGATGTTGGAACTCCACCTGTGAGTAGCGGTAAGGAGGCCACAGAAATTGACTTACATTGTTAACAGGAGTCCCTAGGCCAGCACTGAGGGGGAGAGATGGTAAGCTCACCCCAGAGAGAATGGGGACACCGGCTGGGGGCAAGGGCGCCAGGTTACAAGCTACGGCATGGGGCTGCGGCCCCTGGTTATACCCTACGAGCCCCCCTTGGACAGCCTGGTGGTGGAGGGGTTGGTCCCTAGGGTTGCGGACAAGGACCAGATGGCAGAGGCTCACCTCTCAAGGACGCAGGTGGGTTGCGCCTTGCGTGGTTCTCATTTGGGGGACGCGAGCCAGAGGGCCCCTTAGTGCTGGAGTGATAGAGAACCTTTTGTATATAAATTAAACCAAGGCCGGTGACGATGCCCATGGGGCCACTGGGACGATGCTGACCTGACCTCCCACTGCAGGCACTGCTAACTGTGCCAATAACATCACCATTGATGCCAGTATGCTGACTGTGGACCCCTGCGTTAGCTCTGTTGACCCCCCAGGAATCCCTAACGCGTGTGCAGGCGTCCCCCCTCAGATGGTGTGCCCTGAGCTGGCCCCCCCCACTTAACACGCTTTGTGTTGCCGGTGCCTGTACTACCGAAGGCACCACGTTTTGCAGCATGCCCTGGGCTGCTCCCTTTGCCCCCGACAAAAAGTTCGCCACCGGCGCCTGCGCTACTGCAGCGGTGTTTGGGGGTTGAGTCGCGGGTGCTAATGCTCTCAATGCGCCCCGAATCTCTGCCAACACTGCCCCTACATCATTTGCCTCTGTTGCACTAGGCACCACCTGCTGGTTTACTAGCGGCGGAGCGGGCGGGGTTGGTACGCTGGGTGTCCCCTGGGGTACTACAATGGAAGGGGGCTGCTCCCCCCGTCCCTCCTCTCCATTTTTATCATTTTTCCCCACTCTCCCACCTTTATTCTTGTCTTTACTGGGTCGTGTCCTGGGCCTCTTTTCTAATGGCGGGAATGCCGCCCTAGGCGGGACATTAGCTCTGCGGGGCGATCCTCCCCCCCGGGGACCTGTTCCTGCTCCGGGACCGGCCCCATTACCTCCTCCTCACTCTCCTCATTCTGGCTTAATTTTGTAAAAACCAGTTTTAAAAGCTGGGAAAGGTCAGGATCGCTGTCCTTTCTCTTTCCATTACGTCCCCCTTTGGCAGGCATCGTCTGCTGGCTTCACTGAAAACCCCAAGCTCTCCCAGACCTTGCCCTGTGTTTTATCGGACACTCCAATTTATATCAACGTATCCTCCTTAAGCCCCGCTTAGTCACAATTGAGGATTCCCGCTGTTTTCCTATTCAAAAACAGCCCCTTTCAATCCGAGTGTTCCCTCACAGGGCACACCACTTGCAGCTAACCTCGCGCTGTATGGGCGTTATCGCCGTGTTAATTGTCGGCGCTCAGTCTCCCCAGAGCCTTGCTATCGCCCGCTTGCTGTCGGTATTCAGAGGGGGAAAGGGGCAAATAAAATTGACGCGATCCCTCCTTTTACGCAAGTCTTTAATTATGTTCACCGGGCAGCCGCAGGAACCAGAGGCGTGAGGGGTCACCTGATCCAGCCCCCCCGTTTAGCCAAGCACAATCACAAAAGCCTCCCCCGTGACTGCCCCGTGCCACAACCAAAGGCCCCCCTCCCTTTACCTCCGTGTACCGCAAGTACACTACTGCTAACTCCTCGCTTCCTAGGCAGCGCCGCAACTCCAGCTGTACAGCAACTCCACTGCCCTCCGAATCCATGAATTGCTGCGAGGATCCCACACGACGACCGCTGTTCTCCCGCAACGACGACGAGCGCCGGTCCCCCAACGTCGCGTAGACTCGCTGACCGCCACCTGCAGAGGAAGAGAAAAGAACAACGAAGCCCGCGACGATCTGGAGATTCTCGTGACGTCCACTGCGACTGGGGCCGACGCTGGAAAAAGGAGAGGATGAGAGCCGGGGCACCATGCCCTAAATAGGCACCCCCAGCTCCTCCCCCCCCCCATCGCCGGTCCCAGCCGGAAGTGCGTCACGCCGTGCCCCAGAAGCGATTCCTGCGGCCGGTCGCCAATCGGGCTACCCCGGCGTCAAGATGGGCATGGCCAGGACCCCAGGGTGCTGGGCCCTAATGGTGCGCTTTTTCAAAGTTCGCGCTTTCAATTAAATCTGTCATTTCTTGCTGATTGTTTATGATGCTATGATCAAATGTAAAATGTAAATATTGCTTAGTCATCTGGTTGATAAATCTGCATCTTTGGAAAAGCGCGAGTATAAGCAAGCGCACCATTAGGGCCCGGCCGCCTGGATCCCCGCCCACGTTGTTGCCAGGGGGCTAGCCCTATGGGCGACGACCAGCACGAGCAAAGTGTTTCCGGGTCACCCTGGACATATTTCCGGCCTGGGATCCGGCGCGGGAAGGGGCGGAGCATCAGCCTATTTAGGCCTCGGGGACGCGACGAGGGTCCTCTCTTTCCCGCGCAGGGCCCCAGGAGTAAGCTGGTCATCAATCTCGGAGGACGTCGGTGATCTGTCGAGCAGAAGGGATTTCGGAGGCAGACGGTGGTCTTTGGACGACGGGTCCTCGCGGGATATCAGCAGCGGCGTTACGAAGCGGAGTGGAGCTAGGGTTACCGTAGGGGGAAGCACAGGAGAACGGAGATAAGGTGTCGGGTCCTGGGCGGGTTTCGGGCAGCCGCGGGTGGCCGGTGGTGACGAGGGTTAAAACGGGGTTGCTGTAGTTGCGGCAAGGTGCCATCGGCCCTCCCCGGCTGCCGGGAACGTTGCGCAGTGCTCGGCAGCCTGTATCCTCGAGCGGTAGAGAGCGGGGAGCACACCCAGGGCTTTCACCGCATCGTGGGGCCTACAAGAACGCAGCGGGCATTGTTGGGCCTATCAGAGGGGGTTTGAGCGGAGATATTTGCGGCGCGAGGCTGGCTGCATAGAAGAGGCATAGGTGGGCCTACCAGAGCTGGGTAAGCAGCAAGATTGGCATCGCAAAGAGGGCAGCGCAGAGGAGCCTTGTAGGCTGTGAGACTCCCAGCGCGAAGCAGGCTGCGCAAAGGGGGCATCTGCGGGCCATCCAGAGCTGTTAGCAATAAAGGGCTGCAGCGCGAAGCGGGCAGTTTCGAAAGCAGGGATAAGTGGTGTGCATAGAAGGGGCATTGGTGGGCCTACCAGAGCTGGGTAAGCAGCGAGATTGGCAGCGCAAAGAGGGCAGCGCAGAGGAGCATTGTGGGGCCTTGCAGAGCCGTGTAGGCTGTGAGACTTCTAGCGCGAAGCAAGCTGCGCAAAGGGGCATCAGCGGGCCATCCAGAGCTGTTAGCAGTAAAGGGCTACAGCGCGAAGCGGGCAGCTTCGAAAGCAGGGATAAGGGGTTTGGGTTGCGCAAGATGCCGGTGAGGGGGCGCAACGAGAAGCGGAAAGGGGGGGATCCCGACTTGGCACAGCTGTTGAAACTAGTGTTAGCTAAGCTGGGCCAAGAGGAGGGAAGTGAGGAGGAGCTAGTGCCTGAGCAGGAGCCTGATCAAGACCAGGTCCCAGAACCAGTGCCGGACAGTGAGGGGGGAGGGCGCCCACGGAGATCCACGGTCCCTCCCAAGGCAGCATTCGCCCCACTTGAGAAGAGGCCCAGAACTCAACCGGGCAAGGAAAAAGGGAAGAACACCAAGGCCCCTAGGGGCAATAAGAAGGGGCCTAGCAATAAGGGGCATGAGGAGCAGCCCCCACAGCCTGGGGATCCCATTATCCCCCCGCAGCCCGAACCTGGGCTATCAGCCCCAAAGGAGGGGGAGCGGGATGATGTTGGGGCGATACTAGCCGAAATCAGGGGGGCATTGAAAGCCTTAGCACCCAACAATCCGAGTCCAGTAGTGCCAGTAGGGACGCCAGTCACGGTACCGGCGCCACTGGAGGGGCAAGGGGGGAGATTGCCCGAGCCAGCATCGACACCGGGGGAAGGGGTGCCACTAGCCCCAGATCAGCCGAAGAATACTGCAGGGGAGGGGCCGAATCCCACGGCCAGTATCTTAGCATCAGTAGCAACTTTACTGGCGCAGTTGGCGGCCCCGAGGGCAGCAGTTCCAGCCTCCAGTGTACCAGTAGCACCCTGGACACCACAATCAGCAACAGAGAGCGCCCTTAACGAGATTAGCAAGCAGGTGGCGATACTAGGCAGAGCGAAAGATAAAGTAGTGATTGCTATCCCTCTGGCGGTGGGTCAAGCAGCCCCCGCACAAGCTGAGTCGACGTCAGGGACCGCAACAGGTAAGGCGGTCGACAGCGTAAACAAGGGCGCAGGGGCGGAGTCAAAGGCAATTGGGGGCCAGGAGACCGTGTTATCAAAGCGCAGTAAATTGGTGGTGCATGTGTCGCAGGACATGAAGGAGAAGATTTGGAAGGGAGAGTTCATAGACATGTATGGCTTAATCAGGCCAAAAAGGCGGGACTTGGAAACCAAGGAAAAGGAGGGAAAGGACAGCTCTTTCAAGGATAGGAAACCCAGGGTGGAAGAATCAATTACTAATTGGCAGTTTGGTTTCAATGTTTTTTCCACTGTGTTGTTAGAGAAGAAACCTGAGCTGGCAATTCCACTGATTTGCTATGCCAACAAAATTCTGAAAGCTCACGCGATGTACGGGGGGACTGCCTGGATGGACTATGACAGGGATTTCAGATGGGCAAAGGTAGAGGACCCAGACATGGGGTGGGATCAGACTGAGGTCAATGTATGGTTGGAAAGCATTAATAATAAGGCGCCAATGAAGCAGCCCTTTCGGACTTCGCAGGGAGGGGTGGGCGAGAAAAAGGGACATGCTGGGCTTTTAACAGAAAAGTGTGTACCTGGCCAGCAGGGACATGTAAGTTCAAGCACGCTTGCGCATTCTGCGGCCACCCCTCCCACCCAGAGTTTAAGTGTATCAAGAAATCTAAAGATAGAGGCAGGGAGCACAAGCCATCACAGCAATAATTTACCCACCCCAGTTAAGATAGGGAGACTGATTTTTTGGTTGAATCGGTATCCTGACAGGGGTGCAGCCAGGACGTTGTTTCAGGGGTTTTCCACAGGTTTTCGCATTCCAGCGCAGGGGGTGCCACCAGTGGCACATTGCAACAATCTTTTATCAGCGCGCATGCATCACTCTGTGGTATCTCAAAAAGTTGGTAAGGAGAGAGCCCTGGGGCGGATAGCTGGCCCATTCCGGCCCCCGCTGCCTGGTTACGTTTGTTCACCGCTGGGAGTGGTCCCCAAAAAGGAGCCAGGCCAGTTCAGGATGATACATAACTTATCGGCACCGAGGGGGGCCTCAGTGAATGACGCCATAGACCCGTCCCTGTGCTCTGTGACTTATTCCTCGTTCGACACGTCATTGCAGAAGCTGCGTGACTTAGGGCCCAAGGCTTTCATGGCCAAAACGGACATTGAGTCAGCATTCCGACTCATACCGGTACACCCCGAGGATTACCACTTGTTAGGTTTTCAGCTGCAACATCAGTTCTATTATGACAAGTGCATGCCAATGGGTTGCGCTGTTTCGTGCAGGTATTTTGAAATGTTCAGTTCCATGCTGCACTGGCTGTTTACTTTCAGGACAGGTCACAGGGACATTGTGCATTATTTGGATGATTTCATGGTCATGGGTCCCCCGATGTCGGGGGAATGTGGGCAGGCTTTGAAGGACCTAGTGGTGATGTTTGAGGAATTTGGGGTGCCATTGGCCCAGGGTAAGACGGTGGGGCCGGCGACATGCATGTCTTTCCTTGGCATTGAGATTGACACAGTGGTGGGGGAATGCAGGTTACCAGCAGACAAAGTGGAGGCTTTTTCCCAGGCAATAGAGGCAGCATTGGCTAGACCTAAAGTAACATTGCACCAACTACAGGTGCTGGTAGGCCAGTTGAATTTCGCGTTGCGGATCATCCCGATGGGAGGCCCTTCTCAAGGTCAATCGCGAGGGCAATGGCAGGGATGACTCAGAAACACCACCACGTCCGTCTACAGGCGGATGTGAGGGAGGACTTGAAGGTGTCGCGCAGTTTTCTGAGCAACATTAATGGTAAGGTGGTGTGGCCGGCACCGACCATCTCCAGTGCAGACTTGGGCTTACTCACGGACTCAGCGGGTAGCGTGGGTTTTGGCGCTGTGCTAGGGTCACGCTGGTGCAGGGGGGACTGGCCTGCAGCATGGCATGAGCAGGGGATGACAAAGAACATAGCCTTTTTGGAACTGTTCCCCATTGTGGTGGCAGTGAATGTTTGGGCGCAAGTCTTCAGGGACAAGTCTGTGGTTTTTTGGTCTGACAACATGGCAGAGGTGGAGGCCATCAACAGACAAGGGGCAAAGTGTAGGCAAGTACTAAGGCTATTGAAGCATTTGGTGTTGGCTTGCTTGAAGTTGAACTTGCTGTTCATGGCGGCGCATATTCCAGGCGTGGAGAATCAGGCTGCTGACGCTTTGTCTCGCTTCAAGTTACAGGATTTCAGGAGATTCCATCCACAGGCGGAGGACCGGATGACAGCGTTCCCAACATCTCTGTGGAAGATTGGAGCCCCGCCTTAGCAGGGCTAGTGGGGGCCTCATTGAGCGAGCGCACCCGGAGAACTTATCAGCAGCATTTCAAATCATACCGAATGTTTGTGCAGCGCGTAAAGCTGGGGTGCCTATTTAGTCCAGAGGCCATCAGCGGCTTCTTACAGGCTTTAAGGGATCAGGGTAGGCCTGCTTCTTATGCCAGGGCACACGTGACAGCAGTAGGTTTCTTTGCCAAGCTGGCAGGCGAGCGCGATCCGGGCGCTACATTCTTAGTGCGGAAAGCACTGGCAGGTTGGGCCAGACTCGAAGGGGTTAAAAAGGACTGCAGGAGGCCACTGGATGTAGACACACTGGGGCGCATACTGGGAACCTTGCGGGCAATATGCTGCTCAGAATATGAGAGCACCTTATTTGGGGCCGCCTTCTCACTGGCCTTTTATGGGGCTTTCCGGTTGGGGAGTTGGTAGGATCATCTAAGTCTGACCAGACGGGAGGGTTGCAATGGCGGGACACAAAGGTGGTGCAAGGGGGCTGGTGGTGGTTCTGCGCAGGTCCAAAACGGACCCTTTGGGAAAGGGGTGCACGATCCGGCTTAGTCCGGCACCTGGATCAACGGTATGCCCGGTTGCCAGGATGGAAGCATATTTGGGGATCCGCCCGCAAGGGAGTGGCCAGGCCCTGTTTATTCACGAGCGGGGGGACTGTTTGTCACGGTACCAATTCAGGGCGGTGTTTGGCCGAGCAATGGCTGATTTAGGATTGGGGCACGGAGGGTACTCTTCACACTCATTTAGGATTGGGGCAGCGATTCTCGCAGCAGGAGCAGGGTTACCGGAAGAGACCGTGAAAAGGGTGGGGCGCTGGTCTTCAACGTATTTCAAACGCTATGTTCGCCCGGAACTATTATGAGTAAACAGGGATATGCTGCCTAGATTACGCTAACTTTTCCATTTCTCTCCGTCATTAGTATGCCCTCGAAGGTAGTATGGGTGTTGGGACACTCGTTTGTGCGGCGCGCCACGGTCCGGTTGCAGCGGCGGCAAGTGGCGAGACCGGGGGGTCTGACCGGGGTGTCGATTCTGTGGTGAGGCGTCGGGGGCCTGCGAATTCGGCAGCTGCGGCAACTGGTGGAGGAAACAAGAGCGCACGAGAGACAGCAGTCCCCGGATTTAATCATTCTGCATTTAGGTGGCAACGACATGGTGGACCTTGGGCGCCAAGCGGTCAGAGAGGAGTTACTGACGGACTTTGCATGGTTAGGTAGAATGTTCCCGCTGGCTCGGATAGCCTGGTCCAGTATGATACCACGCCGGGTATGGGGCACCAATGTGCGATCACGAGCCTTGAATGTATCGGTAAGGCGCCTCAACAGGGAATTGGCCAGGCTGTGCACTGGACAGGGCCGCTTGTGCCACATTCCCCACAGACTGATCACTGGGGATCAGATGTTTCACCATGATGGAGTACATTTATCGGACATGGGGACAGATGTGTGGATCAGAGGAATATGGTCCTTTGTACAGAACTTATTCGGTGGTGGGGAGGGTGAAGGACCTGTGGGCCCTGGTCACCCTTGTGGCGGTAAAGAGGCCACAGAGCATTGACTCGCAGGGTTAACGGGAGTCCTTCTTACATACTCCCTAGGCCAGCACTGAGGGGAGAGACGGTAAGCTCTCCGCAGGGAGAATGGGGACACCGGCTGGGGAGGCAAGGGCGCCAGGTCACGATTTAGGGCAGGGGACAGCGGCCCCTGTTTATTCCCTACGAGCCTCCTCGGGAGCCTGGTGGTAGAGGGGTGGGCCCCGGAATTGGCGGACAAGGACCAGAGGGCTGGGGGCTCACCTCTCAAGGACGCAGGTGGGTTGCGCCTTGCGTGGTTCTCAATTGGGGATGCGAGCCTGAGGGCCCCTTGGTGCTGGGAGCAAGTTAATAGGTGATAAGTTATGCATTGTAAATATTAAAAGTGTGATTAGGATTTGATAATAGGATTTGGAATTATGTTTTACCTATTGTCATGTTTATGTGTGTTATGAAATAATTAAACATGGCCGTTTATACCCACACTCTGGAAGTATCAAGTGGTATTTGTGGGTTAACTAGGGAGCGGGGCGGGGAGCATCCTAGGCGTTCCGGGCCCTAAAGGAATGTGAACTTGATTAGATAGATATTGTCATGTTTATGTGTGATTGTTTGGATTAAACATGGCCTCTTTTTACCCACAACTCTGGTAATCAAGTCTTGATTTGTGGGTTCCGTGGGGGCGGGGCCGGGGGCAACCTGGGGGGTCCGGGTCCTAATGACCTTGCACGTAGGCTCATCCAGGATACGCAGAAAACAAAGTGTACATATTCCAGTTTTAGGTTAGGATTGGCTATGTATTAGACTCATGTTAAGGTTAGCCATCAAAGATGTGTAAATACGTGTATTTGAAATGTTATTGAATATGTTTTGGGTTTTCTGCGTATTAAAATTGTGTTATGAATTTTTAATTATGATTTATTAATTTTAATAAAATACGGCCGGGGTTATCCGACCCCTAATCCAAGTTCTGTGTTTGGATGATTTTATTATCAATGCCTCAGGGGAAAGAGGGGTTTGGAAGCAACCATCCCGGGATCCCTGTTGGGAGGGGAGTTTGGGGTCAACAACTCCACTAATGGGAGGGGACTCGGCAATACCTGGCCATATATATATCATCTGTGTATATCGTGCTGCTAGAATATATACTCTTTTACTTAACTTTTTACACACCAGAGAATTGTGACTTGTAGTTATATATACTTGCTGTGTTTTTGACATATGCCTTAATGGCAAAGTGTATCATGCTGAATAACTCTTGTCGTGTTTTGATTGCGCTGTAATAAACATGACTCATCTTCCCAAACCAGTTATCTGTCTTGTCATTGACTGGTTTGAGGGGGTGCAGTCTGGACTGGGGTCTTTGGGTGTTAAAATGTCTATAACTTGTGCCATTGCCATGCACTGCTTATGCACATGTGATATCACTCATTAGATGCTCTATAACATCATTGAAAACATCCCTAATACCATCTAAAATGATATCACATATATATATATATAATATATATAATCATTTAATGTTTTAAAAGGAGACACGCACTTCCAATGGTATCATACACTATTCATTTATTCAGTGTCTACACGTTTCAACCACACAGGTCTTTCTCAACTCCTCAAGACAGGATATAACATTGAGAAGTACAACTTTAATACGTTTTTATTGCCATTGTTAAGATTGGGGGGAACATGAATGAGAGGCAAAGCCTCGAGTGGGTCATGATGCCCCCCTCTCCTTCAGCAATGTAATAGCATATTGTGCAATGCAGACCTGCGGCTTTCTCCTATGTAGAAATTACACAGCAAGGTATTTAACCAAAGCCAGTATAAAAGGGGTTAATTCAATGCATAGATTTAAAAACGTACAGAATTGATTCAGTCAGGAAAGCTATACTATTGTATTAAAATTCTTTAACTGTTGCATTGTATTAATAAATGTGTTAATGTGTGTCTATTAGTATACTTCCTTATATTAAAATGTATCAGTTTACTTGCTCTAAATAGCATGTGCCGATATGAAGTGTTATAAGGAGTATATATATATATATATATAATTTGTGCCACTTATAACTTCTGAACTGATGATCCCGTAAAACTCGGGCTAAATCATCTTTTCACACGACCAGACAATCGGGAGAACCGGTGTTATTTTAAAGAGAAATAGTTGCATTCAGACCTCCCCCGCCCCTGCCAGCATCACACACTTAGTAGTTGTTTACAAACTTAATGGTGTACCAGACTGAGGAAGTTGCACCCGATAATGTGTAATCACAGCAGAAAGAGCAGGGTTCGGGGGGCGGGGCTAAGGTCGCTGTTAACCTCCTCTCCATAAAGGCATTAATCAGATTAACCCATTCAATTATCTGCTGTGTCCAGGGATCAGGCTATGGCCAGGGGGCTCTTAAAGCGCTTTTCCTAATGGGGGAATGGATTACCTTAATTTCATTAAAATCTCAATACACAGATCAGGCTTCCTTTTCACGCCTCTCTGCCCCCCACCCCGGGGTCCCAAGCAGGACCACGGCTGGTGTGCCCCGTGCACGGCAGCCGAGTACAGGATGACGTGGGCTGGGTATAAAAAAGGGGCTGGGACTAGGATGGGGCATTGCAGCAGGCGCTGGGAGTTCAGTCCACGGGAGAGGAGTTTGGGAGGAGACGTGACCGGGGCTGTCCATCCGTCAGAGCTCGTGTGCGCTTGTGCCAGGGCAGCCTCCTCTGCTCAGCCCCCTGGTGGGTAATGCCTTCTGGCATGTTCAGCATTGACAGTATTCTGGCCGCCAGACCCCGCGGCAAGGACTCGGTGCTGCTGCACCAGGGCGGCCCGCTTCTCTACCCGGGCTTGGGGGAGCCCCTGTACGGGGCGCCCACCGCGGCGGACTACGGCGGCTTCTACTCAAGGGCCCTGGGCCCCACGGCCGGCCTCCCGACGCTGGCCGGCTCCAGGGTGGGCTACAACGGCGGCTACTACTACGGACAGCTGCACTTGCAGCCTCCGGGGGTTCCCGGGTGCTGCGGGGCCATGCAGCCCCTCGGGGCCCAGCAGTGCTCCTGCGTTCCAGCTCCGAGCTCAGGTAAGGACCGAGGCAGGGAGGGAGGGGGCAGCAATGTATGAAAAGTTAAGACCTCCCTAAAAGCTCGTTTACTTTACACAACTTCTTTCCGCCCTTAAACTTTCAGACTATGTTTCATGAAGTAGTACGCTAACAATTATAATAAACATCGTAGATATAACGTATAAGTATTTATAGTTCTTGTACTTTATGCTGCATCAGTGTGCACATTTTGCACGCAAACGCAATACATGTGCGTATACATGTATGTGTATGCTTCTGCGTGTTTTTTAAATATGATTATTTAGAAATCTACACCAGCACATTAACTTGGGTACAACGTTTAACTTCCATATTCTACGGAAAGTAACAAAGTCCCAAGTAGTGACTATACTGACATTTTATGAGTATCTGAGCTCCAGACTGGTGTCTTTGTACCTGTTTTGGGGATACTTCAGACTATCTATCTATCTATCTATCTATCTATCTATCTATCTATCTATCTATCTATCTATCATACGCCGTCTGCCGCTCTGTTTGCCTAATTTGCCCCGTCTTTCTACCTGTCCGTCTGTCTATATATCTGTTTCTCATTCTATAGGTCTTTCTACTTGTCTATCTGTTTACTGATCTATCGAGCATCTCTCTGCTGCCACTTTCACGTGATTGGTTCACCAAGTCTCTAATATCCGGAGCGCTCTTTTGAAAACAATGTTTAAATCCCATTTGAAAGTGTTACTGAGTGGCCGTAGGTTACTCGTGTGAATCATTCATGGGACAAACACTGGACGTCATCAGCACTTATGCAGTCTCCTGTTAGAAATATACAATGAAATCAATAGTTTCGAGAAGGAATTGTCGGATAAGTGTTTTGAGGTTACCATTTAAGTATGAAGCGGTCTAATATTAAAACAGCTTTAACGACAGTTGCTCGAGTAGTGTTTTGTGCTGTGGGAACTTTGCTTGAAAGAAGTTTAAAAGATGTCTTTTGAGGTAATTTCTTGAAGCTCTGAAGCCAGTATTTCTGCGTTATCTTTTTTGTATGAAAGGTCCAAACTTTCAGTATGTGAAATCTATTTTCGAATTTGTGATATGTATGCATAATGCCTTTCATAGGCGTTAAATGTTACCGGGTACACATTTGAAGCTACCTGTGTTTGTTTTATGAGATGCGTACTTCTAAGAACTTTGAAACTTGTCAGATACGTGTCTTTCAACTTTTCCATTGACATGAAATCTTTGCTTCCAATGAAACTAAACATTTTCTGGTCAGTATGTAGAAGCTATTCCTTTTTGTACTCCGAGTTATATAAACTTTTAGAAAGGTCGGTGTTTAGCGGAGATCTCTTTCGGGGTTGCGAGATACACAATATGTTTAAAAGCTGCCAGTTTAGTATTTTGGGGGAAAACAATTATACTTTGAGAGCAACATTTTAAGCAGTTGTAAATGTCTTGTGCTCGATTATTTCGAGTAATTTGTTGGATGCATTTGGGATATATACATCGAAGAGTACCCCACGTGTCAGATAAGTGTGTGGAAAGAATCAGTTTTTATTTTATAAGATCTATATGCTTAAGTAAGGAGTTTGAATGTAGTCAGTTCTGTTTATTGAGAGATTTTCTCTTTTATGATACAGTACATGTGGTTTAAAGTAGTTAATAACAAGTAGTTACGCGTGTGTTTTGAAACGGGTTTTCAAATTATGGGATTTCAAAAGGTTAAACCATAGTTAGATGTGTGTTTTCGAACACTCCCCTTTTGCGTTATAAAATAAGAAATTTCAAGAAGTTGAAAAGGGGCCCGATGTCTAGTTTGAAAAAATCTCATTTTAATGAAGTCAACAAGTAGTTGAATGTGAGTTTTGGAGCAGCCGTTTTTGTATTACAAGACATGCGATTTCAAGAAGATAAAAGTAGCTAGATTTGTGCTTTGGACGAGTCCTTTTTTAGATTAGGAAATATGTTATTTCAATAAATTGAAATGTATTTAGATGAGTGTTTATGGCCTGGCTCTGTTTTGTATTAAGATATATAGTTCAGTTCAAAGACCTTTATTTCGGCTCAACAGCCATAAAAGAACATAAAAAACACGTATGAATAAAACACGTTATTATGTAATTACAAATAAAACGTAGTACCAAATTCATGATTATGACAGCCTTTAGAGAAAACAGCCTTCTTGGCCACGGTTGCCATTAAAACTTTAAAATATAAATGCATTTGATCAATAAGGTTAAAAAAGGGAGAGTGAGAAAAACTCATATTTTAATACATCCAGGGTCAGTCTAGAGATGGTTGTGCATAATACTTTCATTATGTGTCACAGATAAGCTATATATATATATATATATATATATATATATATATATATATATATATATTTCAATAAGTTAAAATGTAGAAGTTTGTTTTGAACCGGTCTCTATTTCTGTTTCAGAGAAGTATAGATAATTTGTAGAAGCTAAAAAAGTAATCCCTGGGTATTTTCAAACTGTCGCTTTATTACATTGCAACGTATATACTTTCAAAGAATTTAAAATTGGTCAGGTGTGTGTTTTGCAATTGTCTCTTCTTATGTTGCCAAATGTGCACTTTCAGGGACTTAAATAGAAGTCAACTCATTGTTTTTGATTAATGAGGGCACTTTCAAGAAGTAAACACATTTTCGTGCTGTGGTTTTGAAACCAGCATTGCATCACATAGGGTAACCTTAGCATGCGTGTTTATGAGCTCTCTTGGCCTGTACTGTACTTTGCGCTGCTCACAAGTGAAAGTTTGCTGTGCTCGTCTGCTGTGCGTGCAGGGGGCTGTTATTTACAGTCGGCGTTGCCCTCACCGTGCTCTCCCTTGCTCCCGTCCAGGTTACGACGGCTCCAGCTCGGTCCTGATGTCCCCTATGCCCCACCAGATGATGCCCTACATGAACGTGGGCACCCTGTCCCGCTCAGAGCTGCAGCTACTCAACCAGCTGCACTGCCGCCGGAAGAGGCGGCACCGGACCATCTTCACCGACGAGCAGCTCGAGGCCTTGGAGCACCTCTTCCAGGAGACCAAGTACCCGGATGTGGGCACCCGCGAGCAGCTGGCGAGGAGGGTCCACCTGCGAGAGGAGAAGGTGGAGGTGAGTGAAGCGCTCTGTCTCGCGAACACCATGCCTGGGCTGGGTTTCCTATTGTGCTTCGGTAAAGCCCAGCTTCACCACTGACGCACTGGCGTGCCCAGCGCAGCTGCAATGCTGGGTCAGTTAGAAGAACCCTTTATTTCGCCGTGCCTGCACTAGGCCAGCACTAGTGGTGCAAATGCGCCCACGGAGCAATAGGGACGGAGATGAGCGGGTGGTAGTGGCCCTGACAGCTGTGAGCCTGGCGAAGAGGGCGCATACATTGTAAGGGAACTAACTCCGTGTATATCAAATGTGTTAATAAGTGACCATTTTTTATAAGAACTATGTTCCGGGCAGCAGAACTGTAACGATCACTGTGGTAGACAGTTAGAAACCCCCTTCAGAAACATATGTTGATGGCCCCATCAGCAAACAAAGTTTCAAATATATTTCGTTTGACAAACACGCTTATTATACAAAGGCTATCTATCTATCTATCTATCTATCTATCTATCTATCTATCTATCTATCTATCTATCTATCTATCTATCTATCTACCTACCTATCTATCTATCTATCTATCGCTATCTGTTTAGTTACAGACATACTCTCTCTATCTCGTGTGTGTGTGTGTATGTGTGTGTGTGTGTATACCTTATTTTGGGAATGAATAACCACAAATTAACCTGTTAGGCGCTTGCGTACTGGGTAGTCATGCGCCTGAACGTAGGACTTCACATCTCTCACTATCCTTGCGCGCACTGGCAGAATTTTGGGGCCTAAAAAGTACAGTTATGCCCTGTCGTGTAATGTTGTCTAATTACGAGGAAGGGTGAATAAAAAGCCTTTTAAGTTCAGGGCCAGGCACAGGTCATTGACGACGAGTGCCTTAAATACCAGATTCCTGGAGTTGTGCAGAGAGGAGGCAGTTCGGGGATGAGCGTAGCGTGTACCCCGCCCCCTCCCCGGAGAGTGGGACCTAGCATACAGTGTCAGACTATCAAGGAGACTTGGCCGATGTGCATCGGAGGGCGTTTTATTTATATTGTGCAAGCAGACGAATACTTTACAAGAGTTGCGAGTCAGAGATAGGTGTAGCGCGGTGCAAACTTCACATTCAATGTGAAAACAACATTCAGAGGGCTTTGGACTAGGGGAGGCTGTAAGGAAAATGTGTTCATGTCTCTAGTAATCCGCACCCATGGAACCTTTGCTTCGTCCATTCGACTAATGCTAAATCCAGTCTGTGTACTGGTGCGTGCGTGCATGTGCGTGCACGTGTTTGCGTTTGCAAGTGCTTTCTGTCCTCCCTCTGTGTGAAGACTAGATTAGTGTCCGACGGTGCTTGTTGTTTTAAGCATGATCGAACGTGCCCATGGGCCGCAACAACCCAATTTAAATGCACCCTCTGTTTGAATCTCGCTTAGACCCGAGAGACCCCAATATATCTGTTTTAAGTACACCCCGTTTGACGTCTGTGGAGATCTGCTGTTCATGCCAGAGTCGGACTGGGAAAAAATATAGGCCGGACCCCGGCACCAAAATAAAAGTGTCCCCCTTTAGGAAATCAGATGGCTAAAAAGTGGCACATTTGAAAATCAGGCGTTTTGAACTGATAAAGACATGTTGTATAAGCGTTGAGAAGGTATGGGAGGCTGTAAGCGTTTGCCGCAGGCCAAGTTTGTGGTAATATCAATGAAAAAACGACTCACTAGACCTGACACAGTCCCAAAAACAGGCAAAAAACTATGCACGCACTGAACTCAAACCAGTTCTTGCACTGCCAGATTGCCGGATAGATAGACCTGTCCTATCCTGCATGAGACCCCAACATTTCTGGCACACCCCCGCTGAAGTCTGCTGAGATCTACTCATGAGACCGTAACACGTCTCTGTATCAGCACCCCCTCACCAAAGAATACTGAGCCTCCCACACTTGTCTCTTAAAACACCCCCCCCTCCTCCCCAAGTCTGGTGAGATCGGCTCATGAGACATCAACATGCCCCCGAATAAACACCCCCTCCCCGCCCCACCGAAGTCTGATGTCAACATGTCTCTGTGTAAGCACACTCCGTTTAAGGTCTACTGAGCCCCTCCACCACATGTCTGTTGAAACACACCCTAGCTTGACGTCTGCTGCGTTCTACTCACGAGACCGCAACAAGCCTCTGTGTAAGCAAGCACACCACAGCCGAAGACTGACGAGATCTGGTCATGAGACCTCGATGTGGGTCTGTATAAACTCACTCCCGCGGAAGTCTGCCGAGATCTGCTCATACGCCCGGTATGTCTCTTTTTAAGCACACCCTCAGTTTGTAGACTGGCGAGACCTCGGCAGAAGACAAATCATGTCTCTTTCGAGGCGCATCGCCTTAGAAGCCCGTTGAGGATTATCCATAGGCACTCAGCATGTCCCTTATAAGCATACCCCTGCTTTACATCGGTGAGGTCTGTTTACGTGACCCCTAAACGGGTGTTTATAATTATACACCCTGTTTTATTACTCCCACTTAAATGTGTCCACTTGGCCAAACAAACCAACCATGTAGGCGCGCCCCGTTTGAAACCAGGCATGACCTGTCCATGAGACCCCAACTGGCTCCTTTAAGAAATCCGTCGAAATCCATTTCCCGTGACTCTAAATGGCACTTTTAAGCACACGTCCTGTTTGAATTCCTCTTTAAAAAGCCCAGAGGCCTCCGATAAGACTTGTTCTTAGTACAGCCCCCCTTGAAACCAGGCAAGGCCTGCCAATGACACCCCAACATGTCTCTAAGCAAAGCCCGTGATTAAATCCGGCTCAGGTCGGCCTCGATACCCCTACGTGACTCTTTCAGAGCACATCCTATGTTTGACCTCTGCTTAAAGCTGCATTGAGACCCCTACGAGACTCTTCCAAAGCACATCCTATGTTTGAATCCCCTTAAAGGTGCTTTAAGACCCCTACGTTGCTCTTTCAGAACACATCCCATGTTTGACCTATGCAGTAAAGCTTCATTGAGAACACTACATGGCTCTTTCAGAGCACACACAATGTTTGAACCCCTTTAAAAGTTGCGTTGAGACCCCTACGTGACTATTTCGGAGCACATCCCACGTCAGAATTCCACTTAAGGGTGCATTGAGACCCCTGCGTGGTTCTTTCAGGGAACGTCCTATGTTTGGCCTCTGCTTAAAGCTGCATTGACACCTCTACGTGGCTCTTCCAAAGCACATCCCATGTTTGAATCCCCTTAAAGGTGCATTACGACCCCTAAGTGGCTCTTTCAGAGCACATCCCATGCTTGAACCCCGCGCAAAGCCGCATCGAGAACCTTAAGCGATTTGTTTTTTTAAACACTGTCTCCTTTTGCCGGCAGGTCTGGTTCAAGAACCGCAGAGCCAAGTGGAGGCGGCAGAAGCGGTCCTCGTCGGAGGAGTCCGAAAACACGCAGAAATGGAACAAAACCTCCAAAGCCTCCCCGGAAAAGCGACAAGATGACGTCAAGAGCGACCTGGACTCGGATAGCTGATGCCCGCTCGAGGCGCAGAATGGACTGGAAATGACTGTGCCACGCGCACAGCGGATGCTGCTACCTTGCACTGGCTCTGCCGCCCGACAAGCTGTATATACTGTACATATGGTGACTTGTAAGCTCCCTGTAAATAATTGTGTCTCGCGCAGCGGTTGCACAGGCGTACACTGTATGGCCCACTTGTAATGTCCTATTTATGCCTAAGTTAATGGAATCATACAATAAACCCGTGGCACTGAGTAATGTGCCTGGCCTCTCCACCTGCCGGTTTCTGCTGCTCATTTCTTTGCTCACTGCCTGACTGCTGTCTGAGGACACCGGTGAGTACCCGCTGTCTTCGACCCATTCATGTACACAGCAATGCTTGGAAAGATACGTGTCTCTAGTATGGCGCACAATGTGAATTTTGCGCACAAGAAGTAAATCGCCGTAAGGCGACCCCTAAGGAGCTTTGAGATGTAAAGGAACTGAGGGAAGAAAGGGGAATTGATTTGCCGAGGATAAACTAATTTTGCAATGGTAACGCCGGGATCTATTCAGAGGGCTCCTGGCTCGAAGTCTGCATTTTAGCCTATTGACGTCTTCTTGTCAGATTAAAGTATGTTAACCACATAGACTAAGCTAGGCCGTCCTTAAAATGCATATAATTTCAAACAATCCCCAAATCATGTTTACATACATTAAATTATGTTTACACTCTGGGTCTTGAAAAATACCTTCTATTTGGACAGGTGAAAAATAATATCCTGGCTTCGTACATGTTCCAATAGAAAATTCCAAGACCAGGAATTGTTGGGAGACGCGTGACTGGAGGTTACAATACTACGGGGCTTATTTACAAGCCCCTTCAGCCACCGGTGCGTGCGTCACTTGTTCCCCTATTAAAAGTGAGGTACCGGCGGCGGAAGGGGCTTATAAATCAGCCCCCTACGTTTGTAGAGTCCGCGATCGTTGCTAATGCACGTAGGCTTCACAACGGACGGGTTACATAGCCTAGGACAAATACACGCATTAAAAAAAAATATATTTGAAATAACGGATGCACAGATGCTCACTGCTTTTCTAACTATAATGTTGCTACACTTATCCGAAGATCACACCACGAGGTTACCGGTGAAAAGATAAAAGCAAAAGAATCCGAACTTTTATACAGATAAAGTAAATATAATCAAACAAAAAGAAACAAGACAACGAGAAACGATATTTCTGTTTTAAGAATTCTTGTATCCGTCTGATTCCAGGCACGCGCTAGATATTTTATGGACGCGTTTTTAAAAACTTTTCTTCAGAAATGTTCATATTTAGGACACTTTGAAGACATTTAAATAAAATTAACGATATTTGCCAGCGGAGTGAATTGAAAAAATGTCTGCTCCCTTTTTAGGTTTTATTCTTTTGCTCACCCGGGACCTTAACGCATGTTAAAAAAATATATGGTAAAAAAAAATGCATTTTAGGTCTGGTGTCTGTAATGGGTCATTCAACATTTTAACAAGAGGACAGAGAGTACTCGGACTTTTTCATAAATCTCTCCACACCTCTGAAGGGTATGGAACAGGACCCCCAAAGGGACGGCCTTTAAGCTGTCGCAAGCGCTAATGGTATATTTATGTAACAAGCTTTTACTTATAAATACGATGATTTAGTTTAAAATATATATATTTTTTAAATTCTGGCGCATATACCTGCATGGCTAAACATTGCATAATGTTTCTGTCACTGGCCGCGCTTGCTACATTTTCTTCCAAAGGGGAACGGTATTCTTTAGAACCCTCGCCCCTAAATAGTTTGCCTCAATATTTTTTGTGCTAAATGCATCAGAATTAACTGTAGCAATATTTGTGGATTTATTCATAAATCCAGCACTCGCTGGAATATAGATAGCTCGGCGGGTTGAGGCAGCTGCTGGAGTAACAGCGCAAGAAGATTAAAGTGCCACATACCAAAGCGGCGGCAGCTCGTGTTGTACGGGAAAAAATACGTCATTAATAGAATGATAATTATTACTCAACATCTAATCCACTTCCGGCCTTGAAATCCCGCACATTTCAAGCGAACAAGTTCTAATTTGTCCAGCATTTTGAAGGCTCTCTACTGATGAATGGCGACCGCGTGCCATGGGCGGGTGTGAAATTATAAAATGTATCTGGCACTTTTGATCATTTGCTTGACACGTGGACACCGTGTTACTTATCACGTTTCAATACATGTCTATTTGTCATTGTAAATCGGGGGTATTTGATCCACGGTCGCTACCTTCATTCTCTGCTGTCATCACCTCCTGAAAGTAGATGCTATTTTTCTAGTTATTTGAGGTACACAAAGCAAGGGTGACCCAGTGGTGCACGATGGGATGTTTTTGCTCGTCCTTCGTAAGCTCTCAACAATATTCCTGTCTCACCGAAATTTCTTGATTTAGGACTCAAAATAAGTCTCACTGTGATTTGAAGTCGCGCTAGTTTAATCAACCTGAATTTGAGCATTGATTAAATTAACAACTGGTCGCCTACCCCGTCACATTATGTGAAAATATGGATACAGCCCACAGATCGTATCTTCTTCCTTACAAATTTGCAGAGAAAGGAAATAAGAGACAAGAGAAGTGAGAAAGAAAACACAAAGTTCAGTCATCAGTACACGTTGTGGTTAACTAAGCGAGCCCCGTCTAAACGTGGGAAGAAAGTGTTTTATTCACAGATAGCCATCTATAACTGCCTTCAACTTTCCTAAAGGCATCAGTGAGATAACCTCTTTATGAGCTAGACAAGCAACCCTTTAGTTTACGATCTTTGAGGGGTATTTCAACTTTAAGGTTTCGTGAACTCACGCAAATAACATCTTCTAAACACAGCGCAGTGCCTGTTGCGTCATTACGCATGCACGCACGATTTGGCGGGCGTGACCTTCTCCATTCTAAGGACCCAGATGATCTGTATTTTTGTATTGTTACATTTATATAGTGCTTACTGCCCCTGACGGGGCGTTGAAGCGCTTACCGACGCGGAAAAGCTAAACCAGTGTGATACTTAGCACCTAGAGTATTGGACGCTTGCTTAGGGTGACCAGATTTTCAGAATGAAACCCGGGACGGGCATAGACATAGAAATAGGACTACATGTCCTATTAGGCTCCAGGGCTTCTTATATACAAATATATATAACATTATATATCTATTTGTGTTCTCTTAAAAAAAATGTATTTTCACATTACCTCCCGCTCTGCGAAGAGCTCCAGAGTCAGGCTGCTGGTGGGCCTGGCCTTGCCCTAAGGCCTCTGCAGTCCTGATTCACACCTCATTAAATCCTGCTGTGCTGCTTAAATGAGGCGAAGCAGCACAGCAGGAGAGTTTAAAGAAGTGAACTTGTCCCGTTTCTAAGAGGCCTGGTCTACATGTGAGCCTGCATAACACTGTAATTAACGTGCAGGTACACCCAACCCTCCTTTAAAAACCGGGATATTTCTTTAAATAACCCAGGCACTACCCAAAAACCGGGACATTTCTTCAATTTGGAGAAAAGTGTCGGGACACCAGGACACTTCTCCAAAAACCGGGACCGTCCGGGGAAATCCGAGACGTCTGGTCACCCTACGCTTGCTCCAATTCCTGATATCAACATTAGTAAAACTAACAGCCCATGACTAGAGGTGGGCCGGCGACCAAATACATAGAGAGCCGAGGCAGTGGTCTGACTTGACTCTAAGAGTCTGTTCACCAGCTCAGCCAACCATGGGAACATTTGGTATGAAAGTCATGCAACAAAGATAATGTAAAATGTGATAAAGTCTCTTCAAAATTCAAAAGTGTATCTCTTTAATGTGCTGAAGCTTTTAAGTATAATACATCAGACTATATCACTGTATTGAGAGGTGTTTATTTAAAGCAATAGTTTTTAAACTTGAACCTAGTGACATGCATGGCAACCCCCTGTCGTGTCAACGACAATGCCATTAGTGAATAAAGAGGCAAGTCAGCTTTCCTGTGCACCTTATACGGGTCTTAGATTCTTATTAAACACTGAGCGACATTATAGTCAATCAAACATCTTGTACTCACGTATTTGAAGGTGTTCTCATGAAGAATAATAAAAAAAGGAGACTTGGTGAAATACAGTATTCATCTAGGATCACACGATTTGGATAAGCAGAGAAGCTGGGATTTATTCCAGGTTGTCTTTCATACTGTGCAATTCAGCAATGAGATGGCTATGTCGCTCTCCCATTTTACATCAAAGGTCACTGTCTTCTTTTTAATTCTTGGCGCATGAGTTACAGGGTGGGTGGCAGGCAGAAGCCATATAAAGTCTTGGTTCATTTTGGGCTCAAGGGTCCAAGAGCATCTTGAACTGAGCCAGAGCCATGCATCTGGCTCGAGGCTGGCTCAAGCTTCACATTGCTTTCCCAGTTCTCCACATGACAAGGAGCTATTTGTGAAGATATTTCCTCTTTTTTTTTAAGTCAATAAGACAAAGGGCAAGACATTTCTTTTACTAATTTCCTTCATGTTATACTACCATTAACAGAAATATACTGTCCACTGTAGGAAAATACTGGCCATTTGGCAACTCTACCCATAACTCTAACCAGGAGGAGCCATGACCCCATTGCACACATGCCAACGAAAGAGAACAAATAAACAGGTGATTTAGAAAAAAAGCAGGGGCATTTAATTTCCCCATCGACTTGTATTGAAGTGGAGGAAGATTTAAGCAGGAGACAAAATTAAAAAGGAATTTAACAATTGTTTACATGCATACATTGTGAGTGTTGGCATGTTTGGCACTCCGCCTTCTCATCTGTCGGGGTTTTAGAGGACTCATAATGAAGTGTTCAAAGCACTTTCGTCATTTGGATCCAAAATATTCCTCTGCTGAACTCCTTAATTGTTGGCAGGTAGGTCTTTGAATGAAATAATAATGCATTTGTTGTGCATATTAAAAATGTTTCTGTAAGATACTTATTTTACCTTGTGATGCCCTTAATAAAACTCCATACATCTGAGGGGGAATTTCTCTTAACGGAAAGAGTGGCAGGTGGGAGCAGTGAGCACATTACATTGGATCTAGTGATAGGGATTACGTTGGGGAAATATTGAGAACACTTGATGTCATATAGACATGACATTGGGACTAAACAAATGATATTGAATAAAGCGTGACTCAGCTAATAGGTGTAATGTAACAAAACATGAATTTTTTTTATATAGAATGGGGCAAATTGTCTCGGGCGCACACAAACACACACGCACGCACGCGCACACACACACACACACACACACACACACACACACACACACACACATATTAACAAGCATTGGCAAAGCTATTAGCCATAGTAAACCTCCAGTTTATTTGAAACATATGCAATAGGTATTAAAAGCGTAAAACCTGGAAAAATTAACATGCTATGGTGTAAAAGGGGCATGCATACGTTTGAAATAAGTAACATGATCCACTACATAATGCATAGTAAAAGCAGAAATAAATGCAGATATTGGCCTACCAATCCTGGGACTGAAGAGGTCTACTTTTTAGGCCGTTGTGCACAAGTAAAATGCGTTTTTCAAAGTACATCTAGTCAATGGCTGAAGTGGGCAAACTTATGCTTTATGCTGTAATGGGCAAAAACAAAATGTGAATGACAATTTAAAAAGCCAATTGGTTAATACAGCTAACCAAAAGGCTTTATGTATGAATGTTTGTAATATAATGTTTTGAGAACATGAGGCTGGCGAGACAAAGTAGTATCTATGCCGGACCTAAAAATTAGAATGCTTATGTACATCATACTGTCTTCCAATCCAAGAACATGCACATATTTTTATGCAACATATTCTTCATAAGTTTGCACTCAAACACGATTTTGGCACAACTTCACACCATGTGGGAATATATAACTGTTGGTTATACTGGAAAATCAGAACAGTTGTGTTTAATATGTTGGTAAAAGGTTTTACAGCTTAAGCTGCTTCACAATTTCTAGTTGATAGCATCATTTGCAAATGAATGTGTCTTTCCTCCCTCAAGGTAATATATACAGTGCTAGATCTGAGCAAGTGGTTGCAGGTGGGGCCCTTCAGCACTCATTTTGGGGACCAGCACTTATTTTTCCTGAAAAGGAGGAAAAGGGCCTTTCATCCAAAGGAAAAAAGAGAAAAACACAAAGGAAGGAAAGAAGGAGAAAAGTCTGAATAACAGTGAGAAAGCGAGAAAGAAGGGATGAAAAAGAACTTGCAAGAGTGAGATAAAGAGGCAGGAAGTGTCTGGTGGTGGGTTGAAGTGGCATTAGGTACAATTCAGACTACGAAGTCTTGGTATGCTGCACCAGGACCAGCACTACCAGCCGCAGCCTTTAGAGCAAAACTTTGGACCCCAGCACTTATTATTTTACAAATTAAGCTCTGCTGCTGGATTGGCCTGAGTGCTGTGAATTTGCACTCCCAGAGAGACTGGGAGATTTGCTGTCTCTAACCTGGAAATGCAGCGGGGTTGGAGGCAGCTTCTGTGCGTGTGTCGGTTTGGCCATCCTGAGACGGCCGGCCAAACCGACAAGCGCACTGACAGCAGTGCTGCCCACCACTCCCCCTCCAGCCTGTCATAGTCTGCCCCACCCCCAAGACTCACTCATGCTAAAAATAAAACGATAATAAACCTTTGTTAATATCGTTTGTTTTCCTGGAGTTTTGCGGCTGCTGGCAGGGGGTGGACACTCCTCTGCCGTTGCAGAGGAATCGCCGCTAATGGTGTCCCATGTTGAGGATGTTTTCTGCTGATTATTGTACCTGTTACCATTACTTCTATCCCGGTAGCTACACTCTTGGGTTTTCTACAGACTCCCAAAGTAGATATTCAGCCATTTTGAGTACAAATCATCTCTCGGCAAGAGGATGGAAATACAACAGGCAATTGTCAGTCGTGGGAAGATTGCTTGCATGAGTTCTGACTGAGACATTACATGCCACCTTGTTCTTTGACCACTTGCCCCAACTCAATGCTAAACTGAGATTACCATGCAAGAGCCTTGTTGGAAATTACCATCTTTTGCATGCTGTACCCCCAGATTTTTACCTTAACTATTTTGACAGGATGTTGAATGTTGTACACTTTATCCCTGCTAACCTGGGATATGGTGCTTGTGTTCCCCTTCTAACATGATGAAATTAACATACCCATAATTGGCATATTTAGCTTACCTATATGTCCCTAGAATATAGCACAAAAGTCCACCCAGGGCCTGTAAGTTAAATGTCACTGGTGGACGGTAGCACCCATTGAATCCTTCACTATAGTGATTGTGTAAACATGACTGCAGGTTTGCCATCTCTATCTTGGCTCAGTAGGTTTAAACTGCAAATTCGTATGGTCAAATAACCCCTCTTGACAGGACTAAACCTTCATTTGAAATATTAAGTCACTTATAAGTTGGCCTTATTTCCTGTTGGAAAGTGCCCCTTTTTGTATGGTCTCCCTCCACTTTTTGCTCCAAATGCTGATAGTTATGACTTTGGTAGTGCACTAGAGTCCGCTGCCCAGAACTCAGTGCCTGTGCTCTCTCCTAAAACTGTTATGTTTGACTTGGTAATCCCAATTTGGCAAAGACTTTACCCCCTTATAAGTCCCTAGTATATGGGACCAGGGGTACCTAGGGCATAGGTGGTAAAGTGGTCCCCAGGGAAGTAGCATGGTTTTGTGCCACCCTGAGTGATCCATGCAAGCAACTTACAGCAGGCCTGCCATTGCAGACTGTATGGAGCAGTGCAAACTGCTCCAACTCAAACAAGCCCTCACCATGTGTGGCACAGTCAAGACACTATCTTTAATATAAATCAGGCACCCCTAAGAAAGGCCTCATTAGCCCAGGAGGTAGTGTGCATTATATTAAATGTGTGAACATATAAGTGCAGGCCTATATGTCCCTATCGAGGCGTTCCCCATTGGAAACTACTATAAGTAGTCCAAAGGATAACATTGGCTGCCAACTGCCAACTGGGTAATCTCGAGATTGGCAGCTCCATTATAATAACACTAAAATATATCATGTTTGGTATCAAACACCATGCCTTCTCACCCCTGACATGATTCTCGTGCTCTGGGAGACATGGCATGCGCCCAGGTGGCACCTTAGAGGTTGCCCACCTGGTTGCCCCAGCTTCTCTGTGCCCTGGCTGACTAGCCCACTCTTTGGCCCACTTGCTGATGTCAAGACAGGATTCTGACCTACTGCCAGGCAGTGTGGGATCACTCCCAGGAGTCAGGAACAAAGGCTTGGGACTGTGACTGACATAAGCAACCTCTCCATTGTTGTCCTTTTGCATCTTTTTCCCTACAGCATCATTTCAGCGGTAAAAGCAGCTCTCCCACGGCTCCGGTTCAGCAATACAGACAGCCAGGACAACTCTGCATCCGGAGTCCATGGGCCAGGTAAAATTGAACTGACTGTTGTGGCTTGATCCTGGGACCCGCATCGCCTTTACCCTGCAAAGGTACAACGTAACTCAGCCTGCAAGTGACCGATTGTCTGAGCCAGGACTTAGTAGTGTGAATCCAAGGACCATCTTTGGGGTATTGTGATAATCTTACATGTCAAGGCTACCCAGTCATACCACATAATATTCAACTTTCCTACACTGCCCATAAGGCACAGTGCATGTATTTAAAAGTAGGACATGTAAAAGCTTAATATTAGACATGACCTTACACCAAAATGGACCTAAAGGCTATTTTCACTGTAGCAGGGTTTGCTGCTCCATAGGAAAACATTAGGATACAGCATCAGATTAATATTATCTCCAGCTAGAAAGTTCATTTTAGGGAATTTTGAAATATTTATCACAAGCCCAATTCAGTGGTGAAGCTGGATTTGTAATAAATATTTTGGAAAAGGTCCTTTTAAATGGTTGCCTTTTCACTGCCTAAAGCCTGTAGATGCCCATTTGTATGAGCTTCACCTGTGATCCAGGAACTGAATAGCCCCCATTGATGAGGTGTGAGCTTACTCCCACAGCTGAGTCTGTTGTAGGGATTCTGTACATACACAGAGCTATGCATAGGATAATAGGACCTCGGAATATAGTGGTGAGCCAACCATACCCCTTAGTACCTAACACCCCAATCCGACTAGCTTTAGCATCTTCTTAGCAAGAATGCTGCTAATTATTAGACAACCCAGAACACGGTATCTCTCTCTCAGGACTCGCAGAAGCAAGAACACCCTTTCATAACTCACTCATACCTGTCCACAACGTGCGTAATAAGAGACACTGTATAGTTTAAAATGTTTATTTTAACTAACGTGCTCTAAGGTACAGTACACGTGTCAGTACTATCAGCATAATGCATAAGAATAAAACAATAAGCATAGTTACAATTCCATAGAATATAAACGGGGAAAGCATTTCATAAAGCTGTCAATATATAGCTAAATGAGTACACCACCCTCCCCGTGCTAGTATCTGGGCTTTGGCTGGCAGACCCCCATACCTCAATAGCTAGATGCAATGGTTTACATCATCAGACAAGCACAGCTCTTCTCTCTGGAAAGGTTTTTCTCCAAAGTGTCCCCAACAGTGAAAATCACAATATTAAAGGCACCCGAATTCCTTCAGTGCAGTGGCATTCAGTGTTATGTCTAATTACGAGGGGCTGACCAGATCAGCAAGAACAAGGCACATTGTTTTCCGACCTTGTACACAATGTACAGACGCAACCCAAAAGCAACAAGGAAGAATGTGAAAGGCAGATAGTCCCAAAATAGCAGAGGCTGGGGGGCACAAAGTAACTTGCGCAAAGAGGCATCATGGCAGCCAGGCTTAAGCTAACTTAGCAATGCAAATCACACGAGTCCACAAACCACACGACACCCTCCCCTGGTCAGTCCATCGGTGAAGACATAGGACAATGACACAGTTCCAATAGACAGAGCAGAATTGCAACGTCCGTGACTGAAGTGGTGTAAACGAAAGTCAAGGAATAAAAAAAACAGAGCCAGAAAGGCCCAGGGAGTGAGGACTCCGAAAGCGGAGACCCCCTAATCCAAAAAAGTGTAAGTGCAGAAAAACGCCACACCCTCCAATAGGACATCGTTGGAGTCGTCAGAAAAAAGCGATGCCATCCAGTTCAGCAAATCAAAACTGTATTCATGTTCCTCGTAAGAGGGAGCAGCGAAAAGCAACGCGGGACAACTTGCGTGATGCTCAATATAACTACGTTGTAGGAGAGTCTGAGCAGCCGCCCAGACATCCCATTGTGCCAAAATCCCAAGTGCAGCCGCACGCGCCATATAGCCAGGACCGGAACAGTCTTGCTCATGGGCCTCTAAGGGACCCACCAACTGGACAAAATCCGGGCGAGACAGAGACTTATTGGAGAGGCAGTAATCCAAGGTCCATGAGAAAGGACAGCGGATGCAAGACATCACAGGTTGCACGCAAGTGAAATACGCAAAGCGAAAAGAAAGTCTATATGACACACCAAGAGTCGCCAAGGGCAGGACGCCGAAGGCTTCGAGGATGCGCTCACGGAGCGTCAGGAGTCGACCGTGGTCGAGGAGGGCCCCAGGAAGTGCAGCCATTGCGTAGCACACAGACCAAAAGCAAAACACCAGCCGCTAAGGCGATGATCAATGGAAAGCCACCAAAGACGCTGGAAAAAATGGAATGAATAAAAGCGGGTATTACACCAAAGATAGTTTGAAAAGAGGTTACAAGGCCAGAGCCCACAACTTTAAAAAAGTGCACAAGGCCTTCGGTGCGTGAAGCATTAAAAACACGGTGAATTAATTCTCCGAAATGTTGTGGGATATGTTAAGAAGTGCCTGTGTTAAGAAGTGCCTGAATTTCACTGTGGGTACTCGCCACCTGGAGCATGTACGTCTCCCGGGCGGATGTGAGCATAACCTCCTGATTCAATAATAGCGCCTTTATTCTGCTCAATTTATTGAAATCTGCTTTCAAAGTCGGAATGGAAGGCCAAATGGAACTATCTACGATGCCGTGCAGGGGAGGAAAAAGCACATTTTTGCAGCAGACAACCCTGTGAGAAACTGTTACAATATAGGGTATGCCGGCCAGCATGCCACAGCAGTCCTGATTATTCAGAAGAAGATAGCTACCATTTGCAAGCACAGTGAAAGTAGGAGAAATAGCAGGAGCAGGAATGCCTTTCAAAACACAAGCAAGATTCGGAGCTGAAACGTTACAAGCTCCGTGCAATGTAATGTGTTTACAAACAAGAGTATGACCCACGGTCGAATCACACAACTCCCCCGTGAGAAAAACCTCCCTCCCGTCCTTAAGGCATTTATAAACGAAAGGTAGAGACCAAAGTTCATGCAGGAAAGCACTGCCTAAAGGCTGAAAGCGGCCAACAGGATAATGTTTCATGCACAAACTGAATTCAAACAACGGAAAAGGTAAAGCGATAACCCCGTGTACTAGCCACACAGCAGAATCTAACTCCGCCACAGAGAACGGTAAAGGCTCTATCTTTTCAATATGTAACAGAGTGTATGCTGCATCTTTCATGGACATGAACTGTTGTTTTTCAGTTAAATTAAAAGGCATAACAAGGCAGACGTGTTCAAAAAATGCCAAGGAACCTTCCCCATTTTAAGCGTTTGCAAAGTCCATGCAAACTGCATTACTGAACGCAATTGATTTTGACCATGATATAACACAGAAACATCATCTTGCACAATATCAACAACAGAGGAAATAATATTCTCTAATGTGTAAATGTGGGAAGACAGGGTGTTAATACTATTGTCAACAACAGCAAGCACCTTTTCTAAATTTGCTTGATCTATTTCCCGAAGACGGGAAGCAGCTTCAATCTGCGAAAGTTTCCAGAGTTCATTATAGGTTTCATAAATGAATCTCTTAGGTCGAAGGCCACGAGGCCCTAGAACAAAGTCGGACAGATCAATAAAGCCTGATATGAGTGATAAATGGTGTTTAACAGAATCTAACGAAGAGTGCTGCAACCACTGCTTACACAACTTACCAACAGAATATGTAGTAACAGTACGAGAGTCTGAAAACCTGGGGTCCGGCCTATCCTGTTTGTAACCAGGATCCTTATCATGAAAACGCATTTGACAGGCATCAGAGGCTATGGGCCACGACAACCAGGGTGATTGAACAATCTCAGAAACATTAAAAGAATTATTCTGAAATAATACCTGCAAATCTGTAAGGGATATGTTAAAGCACAAGCTTTCATTGGGAGTGAAAGACAATACAGGAATGGACGGGGCATTTAACTGTTTGGATGTAGCCAAACCCCAACATGTTGTTTGAAATATGGTGCGGTTTAAAAACAAAATTTGGGTCGGGATGAGACAAGCACGGTGCAAGGCTTCTATGCCCTGCACCTGCCATGCTTTGGAACCCCAAATAGATTTCAAGTCAATGGTGTCCCTCCAATATTCATATCCACCCACAGCTAAGGCGTTCAAAAAGGAACCTGAATACAACAATTTGGTGTGGGTCAACATGATTTTCTTAGTAGATGAAGAGTTCAACTTAAAATAATAGGAACCAGGATTAGATCTATTATAATCTGTAAAATAAGTAAACTTATTTCAAAGAGTCTGGGAGCTACCTGGCAAAGGGGTAGGACAATGTTCCCATTGGGTGTAATTAGAAGGACCCCGAAGGGTACTTGGCCTGTGGAGAAAATGGTTGCCCCAATGTTGGTAACAATATAATTCGGCATAATTTGCAGAATTCATGTACAAATCTTCGGCATTAAAAGCAGCATAATATTTCAAATCAGTAAATAACGATTCAACGGCATGCGAATCCCAATCGTCAGAATGAATATTACTTTTTACAATATCACCCATTGAAACACGAAGGACATTAGGTACATTAATAATTTCGGTTGGTCCATGAATTTGGAAATCTACAGCATCCCATACGATGCCATCAGCCACTGGGAAAGCTGAAATGTTCACAAATGTGTGCTCACGCTTCATGATGTGAGAGGAAGAATGCGGAGCCAAAGTTCCAGCGACATAGTTCACAGCAGAGCGTTCTGGCAAATAGTGTCCATTGATGAGCAGACAAAATACGGTGACAAAGCCAATGGACATGAACAAAAAAATCAAAAAAAGTACCAACCAGATGTATGTCCATAGGGGGATCAATAAATTGTCTCTAAACCATGATACAAAAATACTGAATTTGGAGGGGACAAGTGATGAAGAAGAATCCGAGTCAAAAGAATAACGTGTTGGGCTTAGTGGCGTTGTTGGCAAATGAGCCACGGACTCGGTGTCGGGGTAAGTATACTCGGTCTCCTCATTGCAGGGGGAAACTGAGCAGTCTTGCAGGGGATCAGGCAAATCTACCATCTCAAAAGCAACATCAGTGACCGTTCGGGCAGAAGGGCCAAGAACATTCGTCCGGCAAATGACAGGACAAGAGACCGCTGGTGTAACACTATTCAGGATCGGCCAGATGTTGTAGCTTGACATTTTCTATTGAGATGTATCTGTTCTCCTTGCGACCAGAAAGCGGTGGTAAGATGACTGTACGTGTTCCCTTCAAGCCAAGGACCGGAACTGGTGCACGATAAGAGGGTCCGAATTCTTTTTTGTTCTCCACCTTCTCTCGAACCAGTTCTCCAATCTTCGGAAGCCAGCCGGCATCCGGAATCTGCAGCGCAGCGTCTGTGGCCGAAGGTGTCTGTGCAATTGCAAGTTTGTCTCGGGCTTCTTGTAAGTCCTGTAACTTAGTAGAATGATTATCTACATCAAAGATGGCGGATTGCGCCGCCATGTCTAGACCATCAAGGTCAGGCACAAACATTCTTATGCCAAAGAGCATTTCGTATGGGGTCCGCCCACCCAGAGGTCTTCTAGGGAGATTATAAAGTGCACGTTGTACAGTATACAAGTGGGCCAGCCAGTTCCTGCCAGTACCTAAGACTCTAGCTGTCAAGGATTGCTTTAAATCACGGTTCATTCGCTCCACAATTGAATTACCCTCGGGTCTATATGGAGACGAAAATTTCACCCGCACCCCCAGTGAACCCATTGCGTCCTTGTAAGCCTTAGAGGCGAACGCTGGACCTTGGTCAGAATGGAAGGTGCCACATGCGAAAATTCCCACAAAGCCACGCAAATCCCTGATGACATTTCGAGCGTCAGCACTCCGTTGTGGCCAGACCCAGAGGAACCGTGTGCACGAGTCCACTGCTACTAAGATGTACTTATATGCAGTGTCAGAGGAAAAGGGACCGCAGTGATCCAGGTAAACACACCCAAAAGGTCTGTTTGCAATGCAGAGCGGTTTCTGTGGTGGCCGTGTAACCGTAGAAGGCTTAATCTGCTGACAAACGTCACAGGAAAGCACATAAGTACGGGTTTGTTTATATAATCCACGCCACCAGTAACGCTGCTGCAAGATGGAAACCGTAGCAGACACTACAGCATGAGCTGACGCCATGCCTTCGTGCGCTGCCGTAATCAAGGAAAGTCTGCAGTCCGCGTTGGGAATCAGCCGATCACCAATGTCCGGTATTTTAACATAAGGAGCCTGTTCGGGACCTAATTGATAAAAGTATTTAGAAGGGAAACCCCAAGGGTAATTAGCACCCTCTTTTGTTGCAGCAATAGCTGCTAGAATATCAGTGTCTATTTTAGACATGGATCTGGTAACTGCTGCGACTGAACACTTGGCTACTGCGGATTTGGCAGCTTCATCTGCCAAACCGTTACCGACAGCATGTGCGCCCACACGCTGGTGGCCAAGAGTGTGTACAACCTGTGTGAGAGGCAGACGTTGTTGTAAATCTGCCACTCGAACCCAAAGCGTTTTATGCTTGATTGTGCTGCCTTTTGCATCTCTATAGTCATTTTGTGACCAAAAGAATAGATTGTCATTATAAGACTGAACACAGTAGTATGAATCACATACAATAAGAGTAGTCACATCCGGATTGGTAAACTCAAGTGCTAGCACCAATGCACGCAGCTCGGCCAATTGTGCAGTACTGTCACCCAGTGCTTGAGTGTGCACTACAGTTGATTTGAACTTTCCGTTCACAAAAGAACCTGCAACAATAGCACATGCTGCTGAATAAGCATGCTTGGAACCCGTGGCCGGCTGGGCCGAACCATCGGTATAGATAATACATTCGTAATCCTCAAGCGGTAGCAAAGACAGAGGAGGAGGATGAACGAATTCATACTGCAAAAACTCCTGAGTCTGTAGAGAAGAATCAAAGATAAAAGTGACATCCGGAGATGTCAAAGATGTTGACCATTGTATCCAATGGGGGTGCAAAGCTTTAGAGTTTGGAACACTTGCTTTCGTCACTGCCTCTAGGGCAGGATAGGGTGTTACCACCAAAATGCGTTTTCCCCGTGCCAGTGCGCGTTCCTTTAGAATCGCCATCTGCACTGCCGTCAAAACTTTTTCCACAGAGGAAAAGCGCATTTCCGCAGAGGTGTAAAGATGTGACTTGTATGCAATCGGTACTGTGTCACGTTCGTTAAAGGTCAAATACGTGAAACCCACTGCCCCTGGAATGATTCTAATCACCAGGTTTGTGTGGTTATCACGTGTCAACAAGAATTTAGATTCAAGTAGATCAGACTGCAAAGACTGCAGTATAGAGTTATGCTCAGGAAGCCAGCATAACTTAGAAAAGTTAGGTTGTATCAAAGCATAAAGAGGCTTGATACGCTGAGCATATTCAGGAATGTAAGTACGCCCGAAGTTCAGAAAACCCAGCAAAGACTGAAACTTTTTCAGATTGGTCGGAGGGCACAAAAGTGCGCATTTCTCCAAAAAATGGGGAGCTAATCCCTTACCTTCATTGTTGAGCTCAAAGCCCAAAAACAAAACGGTAAATTCAGCAATATGAGATTTGGCAATGTTAAACTTGTAACCTAAAACCGCAAATTCGAGAATAATGCGGTCCACTCGTGAAAGATGCTGGAATAATTCGTCGTCTGTCAGGTAGATATCATCAACGTACGAACATGCATCTGGGTCTATGCCGGCCAACAAAGAGACGACACGTGCAGCGAATACACCTGGACTGTTTTGGTAGCCCATAGGTAAACGCCGGAATTTGAATAATTTGCCACCGGATGTAAAAGCGCTCCATTGGCTACTCTCCGAGGCCAAGTTGTGCGTGTAGAATCCATTGGATAGGTCAAGTGTAGTTTTGTATTTCTTACGAACAAGACTGTCTACTAGCGCAGAACTATGTGTATTTTGCACCGCAAAGGTCCGACAATGAGAGTTCAAATGCCGGTAATCTAAAACTAAGCGGTACGATCCATCGGGTTTAGAAACCGCGAAAAGGGGATTATTCATTGGTGATATGCATGTTTCAATGACTCCCTGATATTCTAACTGAGTCAGAATTTCAGAAACGGGGCCTTTGCATCCCGTTTAATGGGATATTGGGGTTGTGGCTGTGGCAGCGACCGCAAAGGTATTTCATGGGGTGGTGATTCTTCATCCCAGCCCACATGGTTGCGGTATAACGCTGGAGCCAAGGACACAGCCCATTCAGCTGCTAGAGCCTCCGCTTTGTCCTTAGGGACATGTCGAGAAAAGCTCGGAAGGATTACATCCTCCCCTTTACGCGCAGCCAGTACGAATGGGGGCGGCCAATCCGCCTCCACTAACAAAATGTCGTAAGAGGACGTCAGATTCTCCCAAAAAATCCCTTTAATAACACGCTGTATATCAACTTCAATTTGAATGACAATATTATATAATCTGTCAGGGGGTGCCACTCTGGTATCTGCTGTCTCGACAGTAACGAATGTTTCAGTTGCTGTCGCCTCCACATGAGGACGTAGTGCCTCTCGCACTATGGTAACTTCCGCGGCGCTGTCTAGGAGCGTCACTGCCCACGTCCAATTCAGGAGTCTTGTTCTCACCGTCTGTGGCATATTTTGCTGTTACAGCGGCAACCTTTTTCTTCTGAAATTGTGGGCGAGGACGTTGAAATTCTTCTGATTTCCCTCTGACTTGTTGTCGAGGTTGGTCTCGCCCCTGTGGAGCCTCTCGGCCCCTTCCTCTATCCTGACGATCTCCTCCACCAGCCTATGAAGGCGTCGGTTCCTGTAAAGAACGAGGAGAATGCGAATCAGGGACGTGAAATCTCTCTGGAGACCTAATTCTCGCCCTATCACGCAAATCATATGTGCGTTCAGAAGAAACAGAAACCGTGGATGCGGCTCGCGACCCCGACTTCGTCTGTTGCTTACCTTGTTTTTTCAACCTCCAGCTCTTTTTAGTAAAAACTGGTTTCTCATCTTTCTCAGACTGAGTTTTCGGTTGTTGTTGCGATTGAGTTTGCGTTTTAGCAAAAGGCTTAACTCCCAGGCTATTTCGGCCAATTGTTTTGTAAGTCTGGGCAATAATTTTTGGTAACTCGCACGGCCTGTCCAATTCTGGGACTAAAGCCAAAGCATTAGCTACTTGAAAGTTAACTGCATCGCCCTTGACATTCGCAAGGATCAACTCAGCTACTACGTCGAACACTCCCACCAGTCTCATCCCTAATTCCACAGCCGCTTCAGGGCCATGTTCATCCTGTACTCGTTTAATCACAGCGGGGAGAACCGTCATGGAAGGAGTGCCGAAACACTTCGCATATACTGCAGCGAATACCCTACCCCAGTTGTTGCATGCAGTCAACTCGGGTACTAAGTCTTTTGGCAAACTAATCGCCAAATCCTGTGTTTATCCACAGGAGTAGTATTTGGCAAAACTGCCTCCAGCTGGTCAAATTTCTCTGCAAGCCAATAAGGTAAATCGTCCTTATTTGGTGGGCGCTTGCCCATCACTGAATTAACCATGACAGGACTTATAGTTACACCGCTTGCTCCAGCTGGATGGGCTGCAACTCCAGGCGGGGCTGCCTGGATGTTGCCTGTAACATATTGTACTAAAGCTCTGTGCACTCGTATTAAAGACTAATGCATATGACGCAGTTCAGCGACTGCTACTGTCCTATACCGCGGATGTGGAGTATACCCGGCCAAGACAGGCCAAGTGGCCCCATCAATTGATAAGGGGCCTAAACGAACCGCGGTAACCGGTTGGGGGAGGACGCCATCAAACCAAACACGGTGTTGCCACGCCGTGAGCAGTACTTCAAGATTCCTATACGGTCTATAGTTATTAGGAACAACGGTGGCTTCATATTCATGGAACAAATTATCAGCCCCATCCACCGCAGGAAAAGTGACCCAAGAGTAAAACACCTCAAAGTGGTAAGCTGGATCTGCTTGTACCACAAAGATCAAATCGACACCCGCGTCAGGCACTCCATACACTGTTAAGTGAGCTCGGAGCGCAGCGCGGCTATGTGCCGCAATTTGTACAGCCATTATAAGGCTAAAAGTTTTCGACAACCTAATATGTGGCAGCACAATAGAGGGTATTTTTTAAGAAACCTTTTACTAACTTCAAGCTTGAAAGAACCTATAAAAACGTCAATATAGGAGGTATCACCGTCACACACGCTTCCGGAAGCGTTTGTGAAGGGAGTTGTGGACAAGTACAAGAACTACTCAAGCGTCTCGCAGATAAGCAGCCCACTCGTTGGTTGCGCCATGTTGTAGGGATTCTGTACATACACAGAGCTATGCACAGGATAATAGGACGTTGGAATATAGTGGTGAGCCAACAATACCCCTTAGTACCTAACACCCCAATCCGACTAGCTTTAGCGTCTTCTTAGCAAGAATGCTGCTAATTATTAGACAACCCAGAACACGGTATCTCTCTCTCAGGACTCGCAGAAGCAAGAACACCCTTTCATAACTCACTCATACCTGTCCACAACGTGCGTAATAAGAGACACTGTATAGTTTAAAATGTTTATTTTAACTAACGTGCTCTAAGGTACAGTACACGTGTCAGTACTATCAGCATAATGCATAAGAATAAAACAATAAGCATAGTTACAATTCCATAGAATATAAACGGGGAAAGCATTTCATAAAGCTGTCAATATATAGCTAAATGAGTACACCACCCTCCCCGTGCTAGTATCTAGTTTATTATAAAAACAGAAGACCTCTGGGCTTTGGCTGGCAGACACCCATACCTCAATAGCTAGTTGCAATGGTTTACATCATCAGACAAGCACAGCTCTTCTCTCTGGAAAGGTTTTTCTCCGAAGTGTCCCCAACAGTGAAAATCACAATATTAAAGGCACCCGAATTCCTTCAGTGCAGTGGCATTCAGTGTTATGTCTAATTACGAGGGGCTGACCAGATCAGCAAGAACAAGGCACATTGTTTTCCGACCTTGTACACAATGTACAGACGCAACCCAAAAGCAACAAGGAAGAATGTGAAAGGCAGATAGTCCCAAAATAGCAGAGGCTGGGGGGCACAAAGTAACTTGCGCAAAGAGGCATCATGGCAGCCAGGCCTAAGCTAACTTAGCAATGCAAATCACACGAGTCCACAAACCACACGACAAGTCAAAGGTCTTGGGTGTGGGGAGGTGTTCTGTTCCTTTGACACGATGACTACCTGGGTTATGACCAGGAACTTAATTATCTTCGAAGGGGCCTGCCATGTCACAGGCAGATGTTGCTTACACCTGGGCCTGTGCTCTCGTTTGTCCCTCTAGCAAGCCACGCACCAATCCAGTGGGCAAGGAGCTGCCACAGAACCGGTTTTGAGTGACCACAGAAGAGGGGCTGCTCGTTTCCCTGGCCACACCTCTAGTGTGGGCCCAGGAGCTCTGTACAGAAGGAGAAGGCTTCTGCTATTTTGGCTTTAGGTATAGAGAGTGACTTTGTGAGATTGTTTGCAGTAGGCACAGGGAAATGATGCACAAGTGGGTAGGGTCTCCCCTGGGAACCTATACCTATTTATTAGGGAGTGCCCAGGAGTTTCCCCCACCACACAGGCTGGTGCCAGACATAAATGTAGCGCCCACAGTACCATTATCAGAACACTTTCTGGACCTGTGGAAAAAGCAATAGGATAGGACATTCTGAGGACCTTCGTTGTTTAAGTTGGAGCAGTTTGTAGTGCTCAATACAGTCTGCAATGGCAGGCCTGCTGTCAGTAGCTTGCATGGATCACCCAGGGGGGCACAAAACCATGCTGCATCCCTGGGGACCACTTTACCACCTATGCCCTGGGTACCCCTGGTACCATATACTAGGGACTTATAAGGGGGTAAAGTCTTTGCCAATTTGGGATTACCAAGTCGAACATAACAGTTTTAGGAGAGAGCACAGGCACTGAGTTCTGGGCAGCAGACTCTAGTGCACTACCAAAGTCATAACTATCAGCATTTGAAACAAAAAGTGGAGGGAGACCATACAAAAAGGGGCACTTTCTAATAGTAAATAAGGCCAACTTATAAGTGACTTATTAATATTTAAAACAAAGGTTTAGTCCTGTCAAGAGGGGTTATTTGACCATACAAATTTGCAGTTTAAACCTACTGAGCGAAGATAGAGATGGCAAACCTGCAGTCATGTTTACACAATCACTATAGTGAATGATTCAATGGGTGCTACCGTCCACCAGTGACATTTAACTTATAGGCCCTGAGTGGACTTTTGTGCTATATTCTAGGGACGTATAGGTAAGCTAAATATGCCAATTATGGGTATGATAATTTCATCATGTTAGAAGGGGAACACAGGCACCATATCCCAGGTTAGCAGGGATAAAGTGCACAACATTCAACAGCCTCCCAAAATAGTTAAGGTAAATATCTGGGGGTACAGCATGCAAAAGATGGTAATTTCCAACAAGGCTCTTGCATAGTAATCTCAGTTTAGCATTGAGTTGGGGCAAGTGGTCAAAGAACAAGGTGGCATGTAATGTCTCAGTCAGAACTCATGCAAGCAATCTTCCCACGACTGACAATTGCCCGTTGTATTTCCATCCTCTTGCCCGAGAGATGATTTGTACTCAAAATGGCTGAATATCTACTTTGGGAGTCTGTAGAAAACCCAAGAGTGCAGCGACTGGGACAGAAGTGATGGTAACAGGTGCAATAATCAGCAGAAAACATCCTCAACATGGGACACCATCAGCGGCCGCTCCTCTGCTACCTGAGAAGAGCCTAGAAGAGTGAACCATCTCTTTCTCTTGTACCCAACACAAAGAAGTAGACTCTAAGAGTCATATGGCTGACCTCCTGTTCAAGCTACAGTGACACAGCAAGCTACAAAAGGGCTTTACTACAACTTTCTAGTTGACCAGTTTCAAATCGACCTGCCCTGGAGCAAGCTGGTGGCCTCTGCTTGAGTGTGCCGTGACTTCTAAATGCTGTCCCAAAGCCTTGGACCAGTGGCTTGTATCAAAGTTAACTTCTCTTAACTTTTCCTAAAACCTGGGACTTATAAACATTTTCTGACGAAGGTGCATTGTCTCTGGTCCAAAGGTTCAGGTTGCTCTCACTCAGAGCTTTTTCACAGTAGCAATGCGATTCAGCAGTATTTTGCTGAGAAGGTATCCATCCTTGTGAAGACCTCTTTGACTACAGCATGCAGCTTGTCCTGCTGGAAGAATCTGAGCTCCAAAAAAGTGACTAAGTTTGAAGGTAGAAATCTTCACCAGGTGAAGGAAAAAAAGTATCCATCTAGCGAGGGACCTTTTCTGGGTGCAAGATCAAATTTCTCCCTCTTTGAGCTTTCCCATGAAAATTCACGGTTTCACTGCGACCTCATCCAGCAGCTGTCTGATGATGTGGGGCCCCCTTCCGCTGCAGCCTGCTGCCTTGTCTCACTGAGGATTTTTTTCACTTCCATTTTAGAGACTATGGGCCTGCTTTAGACTTCAGCGGGCGGATTACTCCATCACAAATGTGACAAATATCGTGTCCCCTGTATTGCAAGTGCATTATATTCAATGGCACTTGCAATATGGTGGATGGGATATCAGTAACATTTGTGACGGAGTAACCCATCGGGCAAAGTCTAAATCAGGCCCTAATCAAAACTTCCAACCTGGTCGAACCTGGTTTCTGTATCTGAGATCTGCTTGATTACAGTCGGCCTTAACTTGCACCTAGGTACCAGCGAAGTGCAACCAGATGACAGCAAATGGCACTTAACGCTTTTTGCTGTTTTCATATTTAAACTTTAAAAATGCATTAAAATGTGCTCTATCTTTCTAAATTGGTTTTTAATTTTTCTTGTGTTTTTTGCTTTTTTACTGTTTTGGTGGTGCATAAATACTTTACAAATTGCCTCTAAATGATGGCTGTCTACTCTGTTTCATAGCTGTCAGGGGCTTGAGCTCAGATTAATTAATTGACTTGAGGTTATTGCTTGAGGTGGGTACTTCCCCCCTCAACTAATACCACATTTTCTTACAAGTCAGAAGACCATGGTGAGAAAACCACCAAAAGTCCCACAGCCTTACTTGTAAAGCTCTCTGCCAAGGATGAGCTCCCGTTTTTCTGTGAACTGATAACCCATATTTCTTTGTTTTTAGTTCATTTTATCAAAACACAGTACATTTGTGAAAAAGCAAGATTTCAGTTACTGATATTTCTCTGCACACGGTAAACACATGCATAGGTTAGCCTGCAAACATTCTCCAACTATCTGGCAAGTCATTGAACCTAATATATAAGAAAGAGAAAAAAGGAAAGAAACAACCCCATTAAATTAGAGATTAGTAACCACGTCCCTAAGTAGAGGAAAATTGGGAGGGAAAAAGGGTACAATCCTTGTGAGTGATCCCATTAATGACAGTACATGTGTTAAATAAGAACAACATATTCAGATGATACTAAAACTCGCCCTGCTAGATCCAATCCAATATGGTTAAAGTTAGTGTGTCCCTTAGAGAGTCTCAAATACATAGTGAATGGGTGCATATAGTGTGTCAAAGTCATGCCTTAAGAAAGAAAGGGTCCCCATTTGCATCAAATATCAAGATTTTAGTATTCAATTTATAGATTGAATGTTCATGTTGCACTATTTGTGTCATGGTTGTCGAACAGTCTTCAAAAGTCGGAAAGGTTGTAGATATCCTGAGTCCAGGGTTACATAATTTGCCAACGGTGAAGTTAGCTGACTTTTTTGGTGATTAGTGATCCCAGTGTTGCAGCGTAAGTGTGGTAAAAGAAAAAATGTATACACTTACTCTCATTCACTACTCTAACCGTACTGGCCCCTTTACGATTAGACAGTTCGCAGCACTCCCATTTACCACAGAGGCAATGATCCTCCGATGAATTGATCTCCGCCGATAGGAGGGGTGGAAATTAGGATAACCAAACACCACATTAGCTGTCCAATGAGGACCATTAATTGACAGCCAACTCACAAATTTGAAATCAGATTTAGGTATACCACTCTCAAAACCATGCTGTAGAAATAAAGGAAAGCAACAGGAAGACCCAACCTCCTAAAGAAGTTAAGTTGAGTTAGCATTATCCAGGACAAAGGCTCTGCAACAGCAACACAAAACAAAAGAAGTAATACCTGATGTTCTTTCAGAGCTCGATGATTCTCCCTACAATACATTAAGTCATAAGTAAACAACCCAGTTTGATTGGAAGAACCAATAGGACTAAATAATAGACTCAGACAGAAATTTGACTAATTTTGTTATTGTATTAAAGATTCAAAGTTCATGGCCACGAGTAATTTCTTGAGAAGTTCCGTAAAGAATATTACAGCTTGTATACAATGACAAACATGTAAGCAGGCTTTCTCTGATGGTTATAATCAGAATCAACTACAGAGTTTCAGAGTCCTACAACCATTAAAGCAGAAGGATAGTTCAATTGTCTAACAGCTCAAGTCCTACAAAGATGGCAAAAGGGTTCAAAATTAAAGTCCATTAAGGTTGAGTCCATTGGCATAAACAAAGAATTAAAAGAATGAAAAATGGAAATGGTTTAGCAAAGAAGGTTCAGTCCATCAGCTACCGACTGTAGCATCAATCAGGCAGTCCAAAACCAAAAGATAGTTCAAACATCGATCTGCAAAGCATCCGGGTCTCGAGTAGGAAAACCAGAATGGTGGCGCTCCTCCTTTGGGGTATCTTCTATTATAACGTTTTTAAGATCGTCCCAGTGAGGTGGCATCACACCACCATTGAAAGACCATTGCATGGTCGGTATCACGTAATGTCACCTGAGATACTTGAAACATTGAGATGCTTTCCCATGGTAGTCATGAGAAACAAGGGATTCAAAAGTCAACATAGGCCTAACATTGGTGGAAAAGAAATTCAAAGTTGCTATCTAAAGTAACAGCTGCAATCCTGTTCCCACAGGAATATTTCACTGTGAACATTGAAGAACCATTCACGAATGTTGGGGTGTACACATGTACAGGACAAATAAAGCAACATTTCACCAGTGGAAAATGAACCATTGTGTTATGTCAGGGGAAAGGTCTCGTTTAGAAAAAAGCATTTAGGAAAGGCCTTTAAGTTAGCATCACACGTTTAAATCAACATCAAATATAATGTAATTAAATCAATTCAAACTAAAGATTATGTAGAATGTTCACAAGTCATTATTAAATGAAAATAGATAACGTTAGGAATACCCTACTACCATAAATGTTCACAATATTCATATAAGTGCATTTTTTGCTAAATTCATATGACAAAAATCTTTTTTTATATTTTAATAAACTATAGACGCCCTAGTATTACTATGTAAAATTTCAAGCTTTTACTGAATTTCTACATGTTTTTGCACCAACTTTTCTAGCTGGCGCATTCTGACAGAAAGCATTTGAAACACTAGGCCACTTCACTGAACATCAAAATTCTACAATATATATTAATAAGCAACATATGTAAAAGAAATCTATTAGTGCAACTTCGTTGATATATGTTAGTATTATCTTGTATTTAGGTTTTCTTTTCGTGTTTTAATGCACACTCCTATGGTGCTTCTATTACACTTGTCTCATTTTCATGTGTCACTGTGTCTAACGTATGCAAAGTGTGCTTTCAGCTTTCCATGTCCTTAATTTGGGTCTGTGGTGTTTTTTGATTTTTTATAAATTGTGCTACATTACCAGCAACTTCATTTGTGTCATGCAAAAGGGTGATTGCCAGACAGGAGATAAATTGCAGATCACCTGTGCCTCATAGCTGAGTCTACATTGCACGTCAGTGATGGATGTAATAGTGGGCAAGACCATAGAATGTGAACCATGTGTCCTGGTGAGTACTGCCATCTCCAACATGCAAAAGTCTGAGAAAGCTTTGCTCTATGCAGTTTCTCAGATGACCAGCGCCAATTTTACAGTAGCTGAACTTCAGTCATGACTCTCTAAGGCACCGATCATGTGAAAGTTCTACCCAGCCCTCTTTAGAATAATGTTTGTCAAGGTTTGTGCTCTATTTATTTTGTAGGTGGGTCTTGAATAAAGATTGACTATGAGAGTCTCATTTAGGCCTGAGATTAACTTCTTGTAACTACCCCACTTATGGAGATAGGAGTGCAGAGTGGAGGACTAAAGGGTAGTAATCTGTGGACTGAAGAATATTTTTAGGCAGGAACGAAGTTGTAGGTAGAACCAATATTAGTTTAGACTAAGATGGAACTTGGACTGTAACTTTGGAAACATAGTTAAGGCAGATGCCTCTACCAAGTGGTCCAGAACATGCACTCCTCATTTCTTTCAGCTAGGTGGGTTAATTAGGTGCCCATCAATCTGCAAGTCAGTGTTAGACCAGAGAGTAGTTTATATATTCCAGTTTTCATGTTGGTTCAGATAGTGATGGCCCTGCATCCATGACTTGATAGAAGTTGTTATTGGATTCAGTTGTCTGTCTGCTGATGGTCAGTTGGCATGTACAATTTGGGGGCCCTTCACGTCTGACAGTACAATAGGACCCAGTCAGGAGTATCTAGCTCAAGTCAAAAATGGTAAGCTAGTTGCGACAAATGTTGTGCGGCACTATAGATTTCGATTTACAGTAGACAGAAACCTCCTGCCATGGTGGCCCTGTGAAACTGTGCTGAAGTAAGTCTTGGAAATTGTCCTTGCCAGTTGTATGTTTTTTAGCAGTTGGCGGAAGTCATGGAGTTTCCCTCTGTGGAATTCTGCGCAGTTACTTGAAAAATTAGCGAGATTCTGTGAAGTTTAGCGAACGAGCGGAATTAGACACTGTGTGCTGCTGGCGCTGGCTTTTCGCACCAAGAGCTCATTCTGTGCTAAAAAATCAGTGCGAACTGCACCACGCGATGTGCTAAAGGGTGCTGCTTCTGGAGGTGATTTTGCTGCCACTCTAGTAGATTTTCTACTCGAGCTGCAGCTTTCTGACCTGGAACGGTCATAACCACCCACATTGAGGAAATCTCGTAAGGTGCCCTCCTATTGACTGAAAATCATGCTGGGGACACCAATTCATGCTTGCAATCACCAACTTACTATTTGTGAGGCGCCCATGAACTAATACTCCGCCATGTGGCAGTTGGCGGAATTCGGCCTGATCTCCGCATTACATGCTTAACGTGGAGTGGCCAAAATTCCATCAACTCTGCCTGCAGAGTGGAATTTAATTGCTCACCCCTAGTTTTAATTCTGTGGTCAATGGACCATAATAGCCTGATGGGGACGGAGAGTGGATTCATGATTCAGACATAGTTATGTTTTGGGTAACTACCATTTTGCTAGTTTGTATCTACCTCAAAGTGAGAAATGCAGCTTCTCCTATCTTTAAAAATCTTACTGCATTCAGTCTATCAGGGAATCGGAATTGCCCTTCACCATTTCAATGATGTCCCACTTATGAATATTCTCAGGTATTTAAGTTTAAAGGGGTTCCAGCAGAATACCTTTTCATCTGGGTCGTTTCTGCATTGCCACAGTCAATGAGACAGCAGACATAAGTGATGTCGAGAAGAGCAGCCACATATGTTGTAAATCAGTGCAGGAATGATTTTATTAAGACACGCTGAAAGGATCTTTGCCAAAACCTTCACCTCATTATTGATGAGTGATATGGAATGCTAGTTCCAGCACTCTAGGGGGTCTTTTCCTGGTTTAGGAATTACAGTATCAATGCTTTACTATGATCAGCTGGTAGGCACTCAAGTTCCATCACACCCCAAAAAACCCTACCAAGTATTGGGTCTGAGACTGTAATCTTGTAAAAGTCAAGGTGGAACCTGTATTCACCTTGGGCTTTGCCAGTCGGTATGGATTTGATGGCTTCTGCAACTTCTTCATCAGCAATCAGCTTGTCTAGATCCTTACTTACTGAGTCAATGAGCCGAGGAATGTGTAAGGAGTTCATGAAGGTAGTCTCCAAAGTATCATCTTGCGATGCTTCCAAGGTGCAGAAAGAGAGGCATAGAATTCCTTTGTGATATAAGCGGGAAGTGCTAACACTTCTTGGCTACTGTTATGTATCGCTGGAAGGACCATTTAGGCTTTCCTTAGCCCAAGTTGATAACAATAGTAATCTTCCGGCATTTACCTCATGCGGGAAGTGTCTTCCCTTATTAAATTTAGAGCCTTTTCTGCCTGTGATTTAAAGAGGCTGTTAAGTTCATAGTTCTTAGTAAGTAGGCATTGGAGAGTGGACTTATTCAGATATTGCCACTAAAATGTAATGATTTTGGCCTCTAGTGTTAGTTGGTGCACCTTCACCTGCTTGTGTGCTAAGGCAGCGTCTTTGATCATAACAACATGAAGATATGCCTTGGTTGCGGCCCTGAAAATATGAGAGGATGTTTCTAACTGATCATTTACAGCCATATAATCTTAGAAGTGGCTTAACAGCAGTTATTTGTCCTCCAGAGAATTATAGTGCAGGATGTTCACTCTACAGATTCTCCCTGCTGATAATTGTAGTTGTAGGTCGATTGACGCATGATTGGAGCATGATCTGAGATTCCACTTGTTTAGATGTTCAGGTGGTTATGGTCTGTAGTAAGTTAGAATGCATCTGATAATAATCAAAATGAATTTGCATGCCCTTTTTCTCAGCCCCCACTTCATGTATAACATGGAAACTTTCCATGCACAACCAAAATCACACCCCACTTTTTTTGAAAAATTTGTGAAGGCTCGTCAAACGGCCCCAAAGATATAGGCAAGTGAAAAAAAGCTTTTCATATGGAAACTTGGTCCTACCTATAAATATATATATATGGATTGCCCACTGGGCTTAATATGGCAATAACATGACCCAGAAATGCACCTGGAATGACATGAATTTAGAAGAGGTTTTTCAGAATAAAGTTGATTTGCCCACTTGGGCTGTACTTTACCGAATCAGTCACCAGCATTAACAATTAAGTCGGTGTTAACCGAGTCTGTACGATTACGCATGGTGTGGGTCGTATGCTTATATCACACAGAACTCTCGCCAGCACTAATGGTTAGAAAATATGAAGGTGCAGCGCATGACGTTGCAGTAGTAATGAGTTCTGTGACGGTACATATCAATGACTCTTGGTTTGAAAATGTATAAAAATGTTTAAAGAAAAAAGTTAAAAAAATTGTTTGAGATAATAATTATAATTTTGAATTTAAGCATTGCATGTTGACTTCAATGTAATGACTCACAATGTATCTCTGAATAATAAGGGTGACAAAACAAGTCTGTTTTTCTAGCTCCGTAAACGTTCAAACACCTTGAATCTGTCTTCACTGTTTATCACGTAAAGGTGTGTCACATGATATGTTATAAACACTGTGATTTGCATTGCACTCGTACTCGTGAACAAGGAGTTTGTCTCCGAAACGCGTCGAGTGACTTGGCTTAAAATAAAAACACGCTGAAAAAGGATTATTTGTGGCCCTGGCATCGTTTGTGGGAAACCAGTGAAAACGATTGTGGTGGATGTTTGGGGTTCGCGACCCCGCCATGACCCGCCACTGAAAGCGGCTCGGGTTTCTGCGCGAACTTTGGCTGTAGATCTGATTTAAGAGTAAACCCCTGCCCGCCCTTATATATACCTGAGAAGGATTGATGCAGCTCTAACCGTGGTAGTTTATCGCAGATACAAGCATCACCATGGATGCGGATTGAACTGCATGTGAAACGCCAAACACGGGTGAGTGAGCGACGTCTCTTCTATAAACACAGGATACATTGTATCGCGTATTAAAGGGCAAGTGCAACTGGAGGACGTTCATCAAAGGTTCCGTCCTCCTTTGTTTCCTTTCAGCGGTTGCGCGTGCAGACAGCGCAGGAATTGACATCTTTACAAATGGCCTCGTCTAGAAATGAAAAGAGAAATGAGGCAGCTAGCAGGATGTTTGAGTAACAAACATATGTATCAAATGAGGAACGAGCAGAGATCCCTGAAACCAGCAATTCCGGCATCACTAAAAAACATTGTGGAATAAATTATGGAAACTACTGAAAGTAGAACAGAATAAATGGTGGGAAGCGACTACACTCCAGAAATACGTTGAGGCTGGCCGCATCCCAAGGGGCCTCAGGATTTTTATTACACCTACATTCAATGAGCCTGATCCCGACCTCGTGGATGAATGGGCTACCAACAGTCACCAATGCTCTACCATCATGCTATAATTACTTGTCAAATACGCGAAAAAAGACTGTGATAGAATCACGATTGAAATAGAGGAAATCACGACAAAACTCAAACTGGTCTGTGGGAGCGAAGAGTTTGATAACGATATGGCTAAAATGGAACAGAAATTGGATAAAATAGAGAACGAGATCAAGGAGAAGAAACAAAGGAAATATTTGCGTGGTTTAGTGGACTATGAAAAAGGTCAAGTGTTAACATTTGCCAAAAGATATGACCACTTACGCACAAACATTGCAGCCATCGAAACACGACAAAACCCAGGCTCCGGCATCACCAGCACAGTCGAACCATCGACCAGTGATCCCAAAGATGGCAACATTACTGAGACAAGCAGCAATGAAATGGCTAAGAGTCCAGCCACAATGGGACCAAAAGAATTAATTTAAAAAGAATTTTCCATGATGGCCCAAGGCAGGATGGCGACCCAAAACAAACCAGGAGTCGGGGGGCCAAGAGGACGTGGAAGAGGAGGCAGAGGAGACGGAAGATCAAATGCCTCAGCGAGAGAAGAAATAAGTCCTGTGGGAACAAGAACAAGGGGACAGAAGAAGCGACCAAAATGAAAGACTTAAAGACTGTAGTGAACCTGTCAAAACTGGAACTTAGTGACACTGAAACAGAGGTATTGTCTTATGGCCTTTCTTTTTGTCCCTCAGCCAATTTTGATTACACCCAGGGTCCGATAGATCTCTTTCAATTCACCAGGAAACTTAGATTAAAAAAATGGTTTGCCACTAAAGTTAAGGAACCTGTGCCCAATACTAATGAAGTGCCCAGTGAGATACAGATAGGTGACATTGAGTTTTTGCATATGCTCCATGATCTGGAGGGAGATTCAGGGATGAATAAAGACCCTATTTTGAACCTTATCAATGAAAATATTAAACTTGATCGCAATCACGACAGTGGCTTTAGGCCCAAATCAATATTTTTACCACACATTGCGAATGAAGCGATAGATGTCTTCGAGAAAGGGGTGGTCAAAGAGTTAGATAAATTGTCCAAATACAAGAGATATGACAAGAGTAACCTATCTGAGGCCCAGCAGTCAGCAATACAAGCCCTTAAAAATGATGACACCATTGTGATAAAGAAATCGGATAAGGTGGGCAATATTGTAGTTATGTCAAAGGACATGTATGTGAATGAGGGCCTCAACCAGTTGAATGATAGCAATAGGTATGAAAAGAGTACTAAAAGCAAATATGATGCAGCCAACAAAAAATATCAAGATCAATTGGAGGAATGGAGAGAAAGAGGTTTATTGGAACCAGAAGAATTTAATTTTTTAAGATGTAAATATCCGAAATTACCTGCCCTTTACCTCCTCCCTAAGCTCCACAAAAACAAGACAAATCCCCGGGAAGGCCGATTGTGTCTTCAAGGGGAGTTGCCTTGAAAACACCTCTAGATATGTGGATTTTTATCTGCAGCCGCTAGTACAAACCCTCCCCTCTTATCTGAAAGACTCAGGAGCTTTTTTACGACTGATTGAGAATGTGGAATGGCATACGGGCTGTCTGCTTATGAGTTTGGACGTAAACAGCCTATACACAAGTATCCCTCATGAAATGGGCATTAAGGCATGTAGACACTTTCTTAGAACTAGGTCACTTTCTTTTTTGTTCCACATCGAAAGGATTTTAGATATGATTTACACTTGTCTAACACAGAACTTCTTCTTGTTTGACGGACTCATATACCGTCAAACCCTCAGTACCGCGATGGGCACTTGCTTCGCCCCCAGTTTTGCAGGCTTGTACCTGGGCTGGTGGGAGGAGCAAGTGGTCAGCAACCTGGACCAGTATAAAGCACATGTGAAAGCCTGGGCACGGTATATAGATGATATTTTCTGTGTCTGGGATGGCAGTGCCGAGGAAGCTATGGAATTTGTCAATACATTGAATGCAAACACCTTGAATCTGACTTTCACAAGCCACGTCAACATGGAAACCATTGAATTCCTAGACCTTATTGTTAAGATTAAGGACAACAAGCTCACAACAGCTCTCTTTAGAAAAGAGACAGCTGGGAACAGCTTGTTACACGCTCACAGTTGCCACCCAGGGAGCCTCATCAGGAGTATTCCCCTGGGTGAGCTTCTGAGAGCTAAACGTAACTGTAGCACGAATGATGATTATGAGAAAGAGAGCCAAATAATGTGTGAAAGATTCAAAGTTAGAGGATACACTTCTAAATGCATTGATAAAGCTCGCTTTGAAGTGGACAAAAGAGAAAGGAGTGACTTACTTAAAGAGCAAAACAAAGTTTCCGATGAACCTAGAGCTGTTGAACCAACAAATAAGGTTCGGTTCATAACTAGCTATAATAAACGATCAAGGGAGGTCAGAGGGACCCTTAGTAAATACTGGGAGGTTCTTAAAACTGATAATGACCTGGCCAAGTGTGTAGAAGACTACCCACAAATAACTTATCGCAAGGCAAAGTCCCTAAAAGACATAGGGCCAGATGTATCAAACAGTTTTACCCATTCTGTGCCTATGGGAAAATGTGTTCATACATCTGGCCCATAATCTGTAAAACACTCATCACACCAGATGTAAGAAAGAGCACTATACAGGGGTTCTTTACATGTGGTAGATGCAAGGCCTGCAAGTATAGTGTTAACTGTAAAGAAGTCGAGCTGTCTCCCCATTGTAGACCATTTAAAATCCTGAGACATTACTCATGCAACACGGAATTTGTTGTTTATGCCCTCAGATGCCCTTGCAATAAATACTACATAGGTAGTACCATACATAAGGCCAAGAAGCGCATCTTGGAGCATCTGAGGGCAATAAAGAACAACGATAAGCAATACCCAGTTGCAAGACATTTTGCAGCCTACCATAACGGTAATAATACATTACTTTCTTTTTGTGTCTTGGACAATGTCCCCACCAGGGAAAGGGGAGGTGACAGAGTCCAAGAGTTAAGGCGATTGGAATCTAAAATGATCATAAAATACCACACAATGCAACCTGTGGGACACAACTGTGATGAAGCGCTGTCAATACATTTAGGATAGGGATCAAAATGCTTGCCTCTATGACTTTAGAATGATTTACACTGTTTAACTGTTGAAACATTGGGTTTTAGAATGTTTTTAATCCTCATTTCCCTTGTATATAATTGTATAGTGGATGTAAATAGTGATGTATGTGTGGTATGGTTTTTCACCTATGGTTATTATTATTATAATTATTTTTATTATTATTTTTCACAGGTCCTTGGTTAGTTTCAAACGGAGAGTGGAATGCAAGACTGATTAAATTAACTGAGTATGCAAATTGGAGATACGAGTGGGCAAGTGAAGACACTTATGGCCAATTGTCGAGAGTTGATTTTTTACCCACTGAGGTTGGACTGGATTGCCCACTGGGCTTAATATGGCAATAACATGACCCAGAAATGCACCTGGAATGACATGAATTTAGAAGAGGTTTTTCAGAATAAAGTTGATTTGCCCACTTGGGCTGTACTTTACCGAATCAGTCACCAGCATTAACAATTAAGTCGGTTTTAACCGAGTGTGTACGATTACGCATGGTGTGGGTCGTATGCTTATATCACACAGAACTTTCGCCAGCACTAATGGTTAGAAAATATGAAGGTGCAGCGCATGACGTTGCAGTAGTAATGAGTTCTGTGACGGTACATATCAATGACTCTTGGTTTGAAAATGTATAAAAATGTTTAAAGAAAAAAGTTAAAAAAATTGTTTGAGATAATAATTATAATTTTGAATTTAAGCATTGCATGTTGACTTCAATGTAATGACTCACGATGTATCTCTGAATAATAAGGGTGACAAAACAAGTCTGTTTTTCTAGCTCCGTAAACGTTCAAACACCTTGAATCTGTCTTCACTGTTTATCACGTAAAGGTGTGTCACATGATATGTTATAAACACTGTGATTTGCATTGCACTCATACTCGTGAACAAGGAGTTTGTCTCCGAAACGCGTCGAGTGACTTGGCTTAAAATAAAACCACGCTGAAAAAGGATTATTTGTGGCCCTGGCATCGTTTGTGGGAAACAAGTGAAAACGATTGTGGTGGATGTTTGGGGTTCGCGACCCCGCCATGGCCCGCCACTGAAAGCGGCTCGGGTTTCTGTGCGAACTTTGTCTATGGATATATATATATATGTATTTATATTACATATTGGCGGTCACCAGTAGGTAGTTATAGTTAGGAACAAAGTTTCCATAGGAAAAGCATTTTTTGTTTTGACGATAACTTTGACGCCGCTTGACGAACATCCACCAAATTTTCACATATCTTCCCCTTTTTGGTTAAGCTGCTGTGTCGAAAGTTTTTTGGGGTAATCGGGCCAAGAAAAAAGGGGGGTCCCAAAATGCGTTTTCCTCATGTTAAGTCTATGGGGATTTTTTATTTTATTAACACAGCCACATTCTGAACTGCTGAAAGGAATTACATCAAATTTGGCAGAAAGCTATATGTGGGTCCAGAAAGAGTGCTTTTTGTGATTTTGTGTAAATCCATTCAGTAGTTTTTGAGATATCTATATTAAAAAAAATATAGATGTCTGGGGACAAGAGTCCTAGCAGTAGAATCGCAAATCCTACTAAAATTTGATTGTTTGTCAACACTTCAGCCAGGAAGTGTTGACAGCCACCTTGGGACTCGGCTTAAAGCTGAGTTCCAGAAAAAAGTTGAAAAAGAAAAGAAAAGGAGACAGGGTAGCAATACCCTGACCCCCGCACAGATATGGTGTAGGGGGTCCTTGAGGGACTGAGTGTTTTAAAAAAGTTTATGAGTGTTAAATATATATACAAAGGTGTATTGTTGAATCAGTGGGTGTATGAGTGCCTGTATGGATGATTCAGTAGGTGTGTGACTGGCTGTATAAGTGAGTGATTAGGTGTCTCAGTAAATGTATGGGTGACTGAATAGGTTGTGTAAATGTCTATATCAGTCTGTCAGTTGGTGTCTAAGTGGTTGTATGGGTTGGTGAGTGGGTATGTGCGTGGCTGTATGGGTGATTGGTTGTCTGAGTACCTGTATGGGTGTATGAGTGTCTGTGCAGGTGGGTGAGGGGGTGTGTGACTGCCTGCATGGATAAGTGAGTGGGTGAGTTAGTGGGTGTATGGGTAAGTGAGTGCATCTGTGAGGAGCTGTATGGGTGACAATGTGTGTGTCTGTGTCGGCGAGTGAACTGATGTGTCAGTGGTATATGGGTGAGTAACTGCAAATGTGAAAGGCAGTATAGGTGAGTGTTGGAGTATATGAGTGCCTGTATGTGTTAGTGATTGTGAGAGTGGCTCTATGGGTGAGTGTGTGCTTTTGTCAGTGACTATATAGGTGAGTGAGTATGTGTTAGTATCTGTATGAACAAGTGAGTGGGTGTGTGTATAACTGTTTAGGTGAGTAAGTGGCTGTGTGATTGACTCTATGAGTGAGTGAGTTGTGTGAGTAGCTCTATGGGTGACTGACAATATGTGAGTGGGTGTACGGGTGTATGAGTGGATATATCAGTGGCTGTATTAGTGAGTGAGTTGGTGTATGAGTGGCTGTATGGTTAACTGAGTGAATGTCTGTGTAGACCTATGAATCAGTGAGTGGGTGTGTAAGTACTGGTATGGGTGTGTCAATGGTTTTGAGAATTTTAGTGTGGAAGTTGGAGTGAGGGTTATGAAATGTTATATTGGGTTGTGAGTGGGTGTGTCAGAGATTCTGTGGATGATGTCATCAGTGATGTCATTTGCAATGTCATCAGTGATGTCACTGACCATGTCATGAGGAATGTAATATGTGAGGTCATAAGCAGTGCATTGCGGGGGCATGAGTTATAGTTAGCCCAGCTAACTGTAACTGCTGAATTTCTCTGGTTTTGTACGAGTGAAACTTGAGCCTAACTATAACGTCTCTGTAACCTTTGTTTTTTTCAGTGAATTTCGAAGGTTTTTTTAACTAGTATTCACGTGTTCAGAGTGATGGGGAAAGGGGGCTGGGCTTCCGACCAGCTCTCAGGAATCCCGCTGTGTAGGACTTACAGGAGGTACCAGGAGGGCTTCAAGGCCCTCAAGGTCCTTCAGGAGTAAAGTGGACTTCATCCCCGAACCAGTAGTGCACCACAAGCTGCATTTGCAGAGTGGTGGGAAAAGAGGGCATGGCTTCCGAAGACCTCATAGCAATCCTGCTGTGTGGGACTTATTGGAGCTAACAGGAGGGGTAGTTGGCCCCCAAGGATGTCCTACGGGACCAACTACCCCTCCTATTACCTCCAGTAAGTCCCACACAGCAGGATTGCTGAGGCTTGATAGCAAGCCATGCCCCCTTTCTCCACGACTCTGCAAACATGCCTCAAGCACACTAGGATGAAGTCCCCTTGGCTATTGAGGGTCCTTGGGGGCCAACCACCCCTCCTGTTACCTCCAGCAAGTCCCACACAGTAGGTTTACTAAGAGGTTTTTGGAGGCCATGCACCCTTTCCCCATCACTCTGCAAACGCACCTCCTGGCACACTACTAGTTGGGGGATGAAGTCCCCTTGGCTCTTGAGGGTCCTTGCGGGCCAACTAGCCCTCCTGCTACCTCCAGTAAGACCCCCACAGGTAGATTGCTGAGAGGTCATCAGAGGCCATGCCTCATTTCTCCACCACTCTGCAAACATGCCTCCTGGTGCACTACTCATTGGGGGAAGAAGTCCACTTTAGTCCTGAGGCCCTCAGAAGGCAAGGGGACATCATCCCCCCACCAGCAGTGCGCTGAGAGGCGTGTTTGCAGAGTGGTGGAGAAAAGGGGCGTGGACTCTGACCGCTTCTCAGCAATCCCACTGTATGGGGGTTACTGGACGTAACAGGAGGTCTTGTTGGCCCCTAAGAACCATCAGCAGCCACGGGTACTTCATCCCCCAACCAGGAGTGTGCCAGGAGGCGCATTTGCAGAGTAGTGGATAAAGGGGGCAAGGCCTCTGTAGATTTGCAGGTTTTTTTTTTTTTAGGAATGGGAGCCACGTTGCCCCTCTTCCCTGCACCATTTTGGGCTCTGTGAATCCCATCCCCAGGGCCTGACCCTTAAAAAAAAAAAAAAAAATGGGAGGGGGCTGCGCGAGCCCTCCCGGGCCAATTTCGGCACCGGGGACCCCATCCCCAACCCCTTGTTAAACAAAAACAGATTTTGTTTAAACAAAATAGGGAGGGGGTCCATGCAGCCCCCCTCCCGAGGCCAATTTTGCACAGGGACCCCATCCTCAGGGCCAGGCCTTTATATATAAATTTTTTTAAAAGAGGAGGGGTGTTGCGCAGCCCACCTCCACAGGCCAATTTCAGCCCGGAGACCCCATCCCCCAGAACCAGGCCTTCATATTTTTTTTTTAATGGGGTGGGGGCCCAAGCGGCCCCCCTCCCGAGGCTGGCATTGCCCCAGCGACCCTATCCCCTGGTGCATTGCCACCTCTTTGGGGACCACAGGGTGAACCTGAAGGCCCCCATGGTCACTTCCGGCTCCCTGCCTCCTGAGAGAGCCGGCATTGCTTTTGGACAGAAGGAGCTGCTAACATGCAGCTCCCTTTGTCCAAAAGCAATTCTGCTCCACTTCATGTAAGGAAGAGCATTTTTAATGCTCTCGCTTCCATGAAGTGGAGTGGTGTTTGCTATGGCTTGGCGGGAGTAGTGCTCTCACCAAGCCATACCAAACTGAAATGTCCCGGGGGTGGGCACCCAGGACATTACTGGAGTCAGTCCTGGGGGGTGGTGGTCCCCAGTGCCATGTAGGGCTCTTGGAGGGGGGCCATGTGGCCCCCCTCCTTTGTTCGCAATGGACCCCCTTAATTATTGTATTTGTGCCCTGGGGAGGTGGCGGTCTCCGGGGCTGCGGGGAAGGCCATAGGGCCTCCCCTGCTTTTTTAAATAAAGTTTGTGCCCCGGGAAGGTAGCGGTACCTGGGGCAGGGGGGGTCTGGGATGCGCCAGTTATTATTGCAATTAGCCCCAGGATGGTGGTGGTTCCCGGGGCAGGGGGGTCCACAAGATACCCAATATTATTTTAATTTGCCTGGGGAGATGGAGGTCCCCAGGGCAGGGAGGGTCAATGAGGTTGTCCCTGGGGGACCCCACCATATCTAGGAGGTCAGGATATTCCTACCCTGCCCCCTTTTCTTTATTTTGTACTTTTTTTCTGGGACTATGCTTCAAGCAGACTCCCAAGATGGCTGCCAACACTTCCTGGTTGAAGTGTTGGCAGCCAATCAAATTTTAGTAGGATCTGCTAGTCCACTGCAAGGACTCACGCCCCCAGATATCTATATTTTTTAAAGTTAGATATCTCAAAAACTACAGAACGCTTTTACACCAAATCACAAAAAGCACGCATTCTGGACCAACATCTAGCTTTCTGCCAAATTTGGTGTAATTCTGTTCAGCAGTTCAGGCTGTAGTCATGTTCAAAATATGAAAAATCTCCATAGATTTACATGGGGAAAATGCGTTTTGGGACATACCTTTTTTCTCCATCCCCGATTGACAGCTCAAACTTTCAACACAGATGCTGAACAAAAAAGGGGCCGTTCCGTGAAAATTTTGTGGAGATTCGTCATACAGCACCAAAGTTATTGACAACACAAAAAACACTTTTCCTATGGAAACTTTGGAAGTAACTATAACTGCCTACTGGCATCTGCCAGTAGGTTTATATATATATATATATATATATATATATATATATATATATATATATATATATATATATATAACTTCAGGTTTTTAATAGAATCCTTCAACACTTGCGTGCTGTGGTTAACTCTGACCCCAACTACCCAGTGGCTCGCCATTTTAAACTTGTCCATGATAATAACTTGAATGATCTTAGCTATTTTGTAATTGGATCGGTACCAAAATCGGTTAGAGGGGGCAATAGAGAGAAACTTTTGCGCCAGCTTGAATCTCACTACATTGTATTATTGGACACCAAGATGCCGAATGGTCTTAATACAGGGGAGGAGCTGCACAATTTTTTGTAAATAATGTTTTAGGATAAGATATTTTTATAGGAAACACAGAATTTTTCATGAATCTCTTAATTATATTTGTCAATATTTTATGAATTTCCTATGAATTATTTATGAATTTTTATAAATGTTTTAAGATCATTATGAATATGTTTGGCTCCCCCTTATGGTTACAATCAGATCTTTTTATTTTTTATTTTAAATATATTTTTATTTTGCCATAAAGAACAGTGCAGCTGCAGCAATACATTGTGGTGCTTATAATACCATAAATATGGAACTATATATAACTAATAAAACCATTATCAGATAAAACCATATACAAAAGACTAGAGAGTTTGAGATAATAAGGGCTCTATACAGGCAATAAATAGATTTAGAGGTTAAAGCAGTTACATTTGTCTCTTCAAGTAAACAGAGCTATATACAATATACGGATAAGAGGCAAAGGATACAACAGCATTTCATCACATAGACTTTATTCTGGATAATTATTACCATACATTTCATTCTGCCTGTGTGAATGGGGTAACCCAAGTTGTAAGCGGGCCCCATATCTTTTTCCCTTTTGTCCTACCCTTTCTACCTCTTTGCTTATAAAGTGCCTTTTCTAGATTATAAATGTGCAAAAATCGGCCTTTCCACTGTTGAAAAGTCGGAGGTTGCGGGTCTAACCAGGCAGAGGCAACACAAAGTCTATAAACTGACATCGCGATAAAAATAAGCTCTTCTCCATTTTTCCCTATTAATTCATTCACCCCAAAAACATAAGATGAGGTGACAGAGGAACATCCTCTTTTAAAACAAGCTGTAAAAAATCAGATATTTCTCGACCCAGTGGCTCAATGCAAGGACAAGTGGAGAAAATGTGTATTATATCTGCAGCATGTGCCTTACACCTAAAACAGTGAATTCCCTCCACTCCTCCCCATTTCACAATTTTCGCAGGCGTGGTATAAAGGTCAAACAGGGTCTTGAAATGTTGTGATTGTATATTAGCAGAACACAGCACGGAGTTCCCCAATTCGACTGACTTCAGAAAACAAGAATCCAAAACCCCCAGTTTATCCTGCCATCTCTGCCTGTGCTTATCTAGATCATCTGGCAGCCCTTCCAGCAGGCAACTATAAAGTTGTGAGATTGAGTACCCCGAACTACGAATTAACAATTCAATTAACGCCACATGGCCAAAGCCTGCAGCGCCACCAGCTTTTTAAAGAAGGAAATCCCTTTGCTGTAGGAATAAAAAAAAATCCCGGGGGCCTATGCTAAATCTTTCCCAAATTATGTCAAAGGGAGCTATGTAATCCCCAGCCAGGAGATCCCCAATCCTATAAAAGCCACCTGTTCCCCACCTTGCCAAGCACTCATCTTGTAGGGCCATCGGGAGCTGATCATTCCCAATCAAGGGGGTATACCTACTAAACCTGCCTATCCCTAGTTTTTTCCTTACACCAGCCCAGTTACGAAAGGCGGTGATCAAGACCTTAAACCTAGTTTTTTTAAAGTAACTGGCTTCATAAAATTTCAAAAGACAACCGTTAGCCCGTGTGCCAATCAAGATTTCGAATATTGAGGGGACATAGCTAGGGTAATTTCCATCCCTAGCCTTGACCCCGAGGAGAGGCCCATAATATTGCAAGACTGCAGCTAAATAATATAGCTTAAAATGTGGGAGTCCCCATCCCCCTCTCTCCCTTGGGAGGGATAGAAATGCGTTAGCTCTCCTCGTTCTGCCATAGGACCAAATAAATCTCGCTTCCTCCCTCTCAATTTTCCGGGAAAAAAAATTATGTATTTCCAAGGGGAATGTATGAAAGATATACAGCAGTTTTGGCAAAATCATCATTTTGATGATATTGCACCTCCCCATTATTGACAACTTCAGGTTGTCCCATCGCTGGAGGTCGTTTTTAATTTTCCCCATTATGGGAGGCATGTTTAGCTCTACAATATCCTCCACCTTAGCAGTAATGTATACCCCTAGATAAACTGCTTCCTCCACAATCCTAGTATCCGAGGAACTAACAAATCTATTTATCAAGATCTGAGTTTTAGCTCTATTCAGCGAGAAGCCCGAGTGATTCCCCAAATCTTCCGCAATGCTTTCCATGGCGCGCATTGCTCCATCGGGGTCGGAAGTAATTATGGCCACATCGTCGGCGTACGCCAGGAGCTTAGTATCCCAACCGTGCAGACTAACAGGGATGATATCTGCCGAGGCCTCCAATCGTCTAAGAAAGGGGTCTATATATAATGCGAATAACAAGGGGGAGGACGGGCAGCCCTGCCTAGTCCCCTTGCTGATTGAAAAGCCTCCGATTCCTCCCCCATTATTCTTAGTCGTGCTATGGGGTTGATGTACAAGACCCTACTCATGTTCACAAATGAATCCCCCAAGCCATTAGCCTCCAAAACCTTCCATAAATAGTTCCATGACACACGATCGAACGCCTTCTCAGCATCCCAGAAGGCAGCCCCCATAGGATTTGTGAAACCTTCAGTAGCGTCAAAAAGTGAAATTACCCTTCTGACGTGATCTGCCGTCCCCCTCCCCTGTATAAAACCGTGCTGCCAAACTGAAACAAGTTGATGCATCACAGAGTTCAACCGAGTGGCTGCGATCTTTGAGTATAGTTTGGCATCGCTGTTAAGCAGCGTATTGGGTCTATATGAGCTCATACTAATAGGATCTTTGTCCTTCTTTAAGAAGACAATAATATTGGCAGTGCCCCAAGAGGCAGGTGGTAGAGCTCCTTCCCCGACCTCCTTAAATAAGCCAAGCAGAGCCTGACAAGTCTCACTAAAGAAAACCTTATAAAACTCTATAGGGATACAATCGGTACCCGTTGCCTCACCTACAGGTAGGGCTTGAAGTGCGCAATATAGCTCCTCCTGTGAGATATCCAGCCCCAATTGTGAACCCTCCTCCTGGGAGACCCTCTCTCTTGGAATAAATTCCCCCAGTTCATCATCCTCTAAAGGAGTAGTAGATGGAGAAGCCCTATATAAATCCTCATGGAACTCCCTAAAGGCCTCTCTAAAATCCCCAGGATCTGTAACTACAGTCCCCCTCTTATTCTTAACCTGTTCAATATGACCTGACACGACCTGTTGCCGAGCCCTGGCTGCCAATAAGCGACCAACGTTCTCACTGAATTCATAGCAGTCCTGTCTTTTGGCCAAGTACTTCCCTGCTGTCCTCTCAGCATTAAAGTCGGACAGGCATGCTTTGGTGACCGTGATAGAATTCAAAGTTGTGGAGAGATCATCTCCCCTAGCCACCTTGCATATTAATTCTGTTTCCAGACGGGCAAGCTTTTGATAAAACAATTTAATCTGTGCAGCCCCTTTTTTCTGTTTGGTCAAGCTATATTGCAATGTCTCCCCTCTCACTGCTGCCTTGAAAGCATCCCACATCATTCCAGGAGGAGCACTACCAATATTATTGTCAAAAAACTCTCTAATCCAACCCTTCATATATTCAACATATTCATTGTCTGATAGAAGTGCCCTCTCGAACGTCCAGCTCGTATACTCCTTTCGTATTCCACTAAGTGGGAGTTCCAGGACAATAGGGTTGTGATCAGACATTACTCTGGGAAAGAGCTCCACCCTAGCCTTCTGAAGAAGAGATGGGGAGATTAAAAAATAATCAAGCCTAGCAAATTTGCCATGAGGGGCGGAATAATAGGTATAGCCAGGATCCCCGACTTTCAGTTTAGCCCATACATCTACCAAGCCAATATCTTTTAAGAAATTATTATACGCCCTCATAGAGTGTGGTTTACGCCCTTTGCTAGATACCCCAGTATCACCTGAGAATCCTCTCGAACCATTAAGATTTAAATCTCCACAAGCCACATATGGTGCAGACCAAGAAGGTGGTTCATTAGCTAGAAAATGCAATAAGCCCGGGTCATCTAACACTGGTGCATATACTGAGCATAATGTAAAAAAAACAACACTACATCTACATTCCATTATAACCCACCTACCATTCCTATCCACCACCTTTTTCCCCGGAGTAATGGAGCTACCTTTCGTAAGGATAGCAACACCCTTAGTCCTAACATCTTGTGTTGTATAAGCTATGACCTTCAACCCCAAAGATTTAAGCAGATCACAGTCCTTCCGTGTGATATGGGTTTCCTGAAGACAGTATAGATCGGCCTTTAGGACCTTAAGATCTTCTTGAACCTTTCTCCTTTTCGCACTATCATTTAGCCCACAGATATTACTAGTGGCAATTCGTAATTTAGCCATTATACCAATTGAAAATTTTTATCAAACTGTAAGACCATATCACTTTTATCTCAGACATTATATTGCCCGCCAAACCCTCCAGTCCGGATTTCATTCCTGAATGATCTCTAGTCTTTAATACACTCCAGAAATCACAAAAATCACAAAAGATAAACTTCAGCTGCAGTTCACACTTCACCGTTTTACCCTGTGCCCCCTTTCAACCACCCACCCTCGCCACTCCCTCCACCCAATCCCCTCCCCACCCTACCCACCCTACCTTTGAAAGCAGCCTGACCCATAGGGTCCGAGTGATGGAGGTAGCAAAGAGCACTGCAGCCCCCCCCAGCCCCCTGGGCACCCATCAAACCATTCGGCCCTTTAAGAACCCTTAAGAGCCAATAGAGGGAAATGGGACCACCTAAAAAAGATAAAGAAGAGGGAGACATCCCCTATTTTGCCGTGCTTCCCCCGGGGCTCGTTTAGTGAGGCTGATAAGTAAGACCATTGAGCTACTTTAAAGCCAAATATAATTCTTATCTCCCCGAACATGTTCCAGATATTCTCTCGCTTGAATTTCAGAAGTAAAAAATTTAAAGGACCCTCTAACAACTGTTTTCAACGTAGCCGGTGCCAGCAAGTATGTCTCAAAACCTGCATCTTGGTAAGGTTTGATTAGTTGCCGTAGTCGCCATCTGCGTTCCACAGTGATGTGGCAAAAATCGGGGCGCACAAAAAAGGAAGAATCTTTATACTTCCTTCTGGCCTCTGAACGTGCTTTCTCAAAAATAGCCGTCCTAAGCAAATAATTGCCAAAAAAAACTAGAATGGCCCTCGGCTGGTTAGTGTCTCTGCCAGAAATCTTGCGAAGGACAGCTGGGAACCGGTGTACCCGCTGGACTTCTCGCTCCCAGTCCCAACCCGCAAGCTCTGGAAAAGCTTCTTTAAGTAAACCTAATATAAAAGAGCGAATATCCTCCCCCTCCAGCCCTTCCTTGATCCCAAGAAAGCGGAGGTTATTCCTCCTCTGGCGATTCTCCATTTCTTCTAGTTTCCACATCGCATCCTTTAGTTGTGCTTCATGGGATGTAGTTCCATCCCTCACAACAGACAGTTCTCTTTCGACAACTACAGTTCTCTCTTCAATAGCATTCATCCGCTCCCCAATCTCTGCGCAGGCTTTGCCAACTTTCCGGACTGCACCTTCCAGCTTCTTTGTAGCCTGTCTTGCTTTCTTTCCGTTCGCCCTGGTCTCTGCCCGATGTTCTTTAATTAATTCTAAAATTGTATTTAACGCGGAGTTCATATCAGCGACTCGCTTAGGTTGCCCCTCCGTGGAGTATCCGGCCTGATGCGTCGCCAATTCCGTGGGACCAATGATCCTTGTGTGAGAATGCCCCTTAGACCCTTTAGAACTCCTTCGGTGTTTTTGACGCTTTAGGGCAGTTTCTGGTGCTTCGAGAGTGCTAGAGTCCGAGGTCAGGGCACTGTCACCGCTTTCGCTGTGGTCAGAATCCGAAACACCTGACAGTGAATCCTCGGCAAGAGAAAAAAACTTATCTGTGTTGTCTGATATAATGTCATCTGTTGATAAGCCATCGGGAGCTTTGGTGTATACCGGCCCTCCAGAAGCACCTTCTTGTGCAGTTAATAACATGCCCGGTGAGGGGTCAGATATGGTGCATGAACCGCTCGCTATGGCATCCTGAGCCATCTCCTTTGGAGTGCTAACCCCCTCCTCCTCCAGAGCTTCAAGCTGCACCCTCAGGATCTCACCCAAAGCATCCCCCAGATGCTCGCTTGGGGCCTGATCCTGATTCTCCAGATTTGGATTATGCAAAAGTTCGGGAGTACATAAGCTCAGAATTTCCTCTTTAGATTTAAAGAAATCAGTAATGGCCGGTTGGGGCGGTACAGGATTTGAGGCTAAATCAGCCCCGTTCTTCCATTATCTTTGAGGCAGTCACTTTCCGTCCCCCAGTTTGTGCATGTTCAGCCGGGGTCCTCCGCTTCCCAGCCCCTCCACTGTCCCCTTGTTTCTTCAAATTACGCAGTTCATTAGGCTTACCTGCCTGGCCCAATGGAGACTCCTGCTTAGATCCATGTAGTTGCACAGAATTTCGCCCCACGACTTCTTTTACTTGCCTCGAGGTTTTCGGAGGCATGCTTCCAGGCTCTGCTGCCAATCTAAAGCCAAACACTGCTGTGTGTGCTCTCAGCACCAATTTATGACTGAGAGCAGATGCAAAGTCCACCCACAGCCTCCAGGTGGAGCGAAATGTCAAAGTGAGTTTAGCAGCAAGCATGCCGCTTTTCCTCCGTCCTGCACCAGCTGCCTCATCGCCTGACCCTGTCCCCGACTTCCTCTGCCTGGAGGCTACACCCGGTGCCTTCTCACGCAGCCTGCCACCCAACTGGAGCTCCGCGGCCGCCTGGGGGGAGCCGCCCATCCGCTGAAAATTCAGCTCCGCCGCCGCCGTCCTCGATCTTTCGGCCGTAATTCAATCTCCGAGGCTTGCAGGTAAGCTGAATGCCGCTACAGAGGACCGCGTTAACCTAAGGACCTTTACCATACATCCGGGTGCATTCGGGAGCTAAGGAGAGGCGCAGAGCCGCGGTCAGCTACGCAGCCGCCATCTTGCTTTGGTTGGAACACTGGAGAGCCTTGGAACACTGGAGGTTACAATCAGATCTTAATGTGATTCTTGCTGTGGAATTAAGTATTTTATCTGTTATAAAAAAAGTCCCCCCATGAGTTGCCGCTGTGATGAACTGTTCTGACCTGACTGATATCTATTTGGACTTTTGATTGACATCTCTAATATAGTTGTTATGTGATATTGAACCTGTTTACATGATTTTGCACTATTCATGAATCTATTGTGCACTTGCACTTTATTGTTATTTCTATTTGATTAAGGTGAATTGCTGAATTCACGGCCAGTGAATTTATCTTAGTATATTTTGCACATTTAGCTACTTTTGCACTTTTTTATGCACTTGCACTTTAGTTTTAGGTATGAACTTTTAACAATTGTTGTTTTATTACTCTGGACCCTCTAGGATGCTCACTGACTAATGAAATTTTATCATTCCTATGAAAGACTATGTTTACCATTTTACGGTTTGATAGTGCTAACCAATTTCGTTTGCAGTATTTTAACATATGTCTTTAAATCAGTTACAGCACTTATTGAAAGTTGATGTGTTTTTCAACTGTAAATTTATATTTGCCATTTTGAGCATATAAGTGTGAATTTATTCCTGTATTATCTATTGAGGAATACCCGTGTTAATATGAAGTCTTTTTACTATTGTTCTTGTTCAGGGGAGTGGCTGTGTTGGTGGATTTCACTATAATTATGATTTCATTGGTCCAGCTCGTCATGTGAACAAGACCGCAGCAACGCGGTCGAAATGCGTCAGGCTGGACACTTGTCTATGCATTATGGTTGCTGATTTGATTTCTCTGCAATAAACTTCACTGCAAACGAATACGCTGTGGTCCGTACCTGTCCGTACCTGTCTACTTCGCCACTTATATGGTGAATCAGGAGCTTGGTTCGTTCATATAGGGAAGGCATTTCCGATATATATATATATATTTGGAAGTAACTATAACTACCTACTGGCATCCGCCAGTAGGTGTTATATATATATATATATTATCTACTGGCGGTCGCCAGTAGATAGTTATAGTTACAACCTATTATCCATAGGAAATCCGCGACATTCTATTTGCAATAACGTTGGCGTCGGTTGACGAATCTTCGCAAAGCTTCCAACTTGTTGGGGCGCTCCGGTCCGCTCCTACCCTGAAAGTCTCGGGGTGATACGTCAAGCGGGGCCGAGAAAAAGGGGGTCCCAAAACGCGTTTTCCCCATTAATTTTTCCATAGGAACCTTTAGTCGCAGCTACAGCCCGAACTGCTGAACGGAATTACCCCAAATTTGGCAAAGAGGTAGTCCTTGGTTCAGACTGGTGCCTTTTGCTTAAATGGTGTAAATCCGTTCAGTAGTTCCTGAGAAAATCAAAAGTAAAAGTACATATATATCTATGGGCGCGTCGGATACGCGTACCCTCAGCGCACCCTGCGCGCACCCTCCCGATCACGAGCTGCATGCTAATTGGCTGTCAACACTCCAAATCAAGAAGTGTTGGCAGCCATTTTATCCCTCGGTAGAACCGAGGGACAGAAACAAGTGCGCAAAGCGCAAAAGGGAGCAGGGTAGAAACACCCTGACCCCTAGGTCTGCTCAGGGGTCCCACAAGGACCCCTGGGCAGAAAAAGATTTTTTTTTAAATCGGCGGGATGCGCTTAGGGTGCGCTATCCCGCCGAGAAAAAAAGAAACAAGTGCGCAAAACGCACAAAGGGGGCAGGAGTAGAAACACCCTAACCCCTAGGCCTGCTCAGGGGTCCCACAAGGACCCCTGGGCAAAAAAGCATTTAAAAAAAAAAAAAAAAAAATTTTTAAAAACGATCGGGCCCGCAGGCCCCGCCCCTTCCTTCACCACTCTGCAAACGCGCCCCTGGCGCGTTTGCAGAGGAGAACAATTCCCCTTGAATACTGGGGGTCCCTGGGGGCCAACTAGCCCACCAGGAACCTCCAATATGCGCCAGGGGCTGAGTGGCAGAGACGTGTAGAGAGGCCACACCCCTTTTACACCTCTCTGCAACGCAGCTCTGTGGCGCTTTGGAGGTATATGGTGGGCTAGTTGGACTCCGGGGACCCTCAGGATTCAAGGGGACTTAATCCCCAACTTAAAACGCGCCACGGGGCGCGTTTGCACAGTGGTGAAGGGAGGGGCGGGGCTTCAGGTGACATGTGTGCAAACAGGCCCCGTGGCGCGTTTTAAGATGGGGAATTAAATCCCCTTCAATCCTGAGGGTCCCTGGGGGCCAACTAGCCCAACAGGTACATCCAGAAAGCGCCACAGAGCTGCGTTGCAGAGAGGTGTAAAAAGGGTGTGGCCTCTCTACACGTCTCTGCAACGCAGCCTCTAGCGCATATTGGAGGTTCCTGGTGGGCTAGTTGGCCCCTAGGGACCCTCAGGATTCAAGGGGACTTAATCCCCCAACTTAAAACGCGCAACGGGCGCGTTTGCACAGATGTCACCTCAGACCCCGCCCCTCCCTTCACCATTGTGCAAATATTCCTCTAAAATCAGCCGAAATACGAATTCCGATTTACTCACCTGTTATCAGGAGAGACCTCAGTGCTGTATCTTTCAGCCCAGTACTGGTCCTGAAAAGTAATTCTAACCATACTTACCAGTAACTTGAATTTCCTTCCATAGGCTAACATTGACTGGTTTCACTTGGAAATTCTTCTAAGTGTGGAGTTTTGGAACTTTAAAATATTCCTCTAAAATCAGCCGAAATACGAATTCCGATTTACTCACCTGTTATCAGGAGAGACCTCAGTGCTGCATCTTTCAGCCCAGTACTGGTCCTGAAAAGTAATTTTAGCCGTACTTACCGGTAACTTGAATTTCCTTCATAGGCTAACATTGACTGGTTTCACTTGGAAATTCTTCTAAGTGTGGAGATTTGGAACTTTAAAATATTCCTCTAAAATCAGCCGAAATACGAATTCCGATTTACTCACCTGTTATCAGGAGAGACCTCAGTGCTGCATCTTTCAGCCCAGTACTGATCCTCAAAAGTAATTTTAACCGTACTTACCAGTAACTTGAATTTCCTTCCATAGGATATCATTGCCTGCTTTTTGCTGAAAAAGTTTCTAAGTGTTGATTTTTGAAACATACAAATATTCCTCTAAAATCAGCCGAAATCCGAATTCTGATTTACTCACCTGTTATCAGGAGAGACCTCAGTGCTGCATCTTTCAGCCCAGTACTGGTCCTGAAAAGTAATTTTAACCGTACTTACCAGTAACTTGAATTTCCTTTCATAGGCTAACATTGACTGGTTTCACTTGGAAATTCTTCTAAGTGTGGAGTTTTGGAACTTTAAAATATTCCTCTAAAATCAGCCGAAATACGAATTCCGATTTACTCACCTGTTATCAGGAGAGACCTCAGTGCTGCATCTTTCAGCCCAGTACTGATCCTCAAAAGTAATTTTAACCGTACTTACCGGTAACTTGAATTTCCTTCATAGGCTAAGATTGACTGGTTTTCAGCAAAAAAGTTTCAAAGTGTTGATTTTCACAAACTACAAATATTCCTTAAAAATCGCCTGTATGACTTAAACGCATTTTTTCAACTGTTTACAGGAGATGCACCAGTGCTGGATCCAGGATCCAACACTGAGTAAGAAAAAGTAACAATAACAGTTTTTACCTGCTAAGTGAATTTCCTTCCATAGGATAACATTGGTGATTCTATGAGAAAAAGTTTCTAAGTGTCAACTTTTAAAATACAATAATATTCCTTAAAAATCACGACTGTAACCAAAACGCTTTTACTCAACTGTTTACAGGAGATGTAGCAGGACTGAATCTAGGATCCAGTCCTGTGGTTACAAAAGTAATCCATAAAGTAACTAATTGCATTTAACTAGAAATTCACATTGAGCTGAATGTTGCATTGTGTTTGAAAATGTGTTGCCCATTGCAACAACTGTAACTACTGTACTTAAAAGTCTATTGCCTATCTGCAAAGTATTTAAACTAAAGTAATTCATTCTGAGAAAGTATTTTTTGTAATGTAATGTATAATGTAATTACAATGTAATTTAAAAAATAAAATATGTAAAAAAAATTGTTTCTAAAAATGTAGTAAATCAGTATGAAAAAAATTAATATAACAATTAATACATTTAAAAATTGTTATTTACAAAACCTTTGAAATTCACTGAAAAAACCGTAGGTTTCAGGCACGTTATAGTTAGAAATTAGCATTTAAAAAACCTTTGAAATTCACTGAAAAAACCATAGGTTTCAGACACGTTATAGTTACAAATTAGCATTTAAAAAACCTTTGAAATTCACTGAAAAAACCATAGGTTTCAGACACGTTATAGTTACAAATTAGCATTTAAAAAACCTTTGAAATTCACTGAAAAAACCATAGGTTTTAGGGACAGTTTTAGTTACTTGGACATTGCACTCGTACAAAACCCGTGAAATTCCCCGTTATAGTTAGTTCAGCTAACTATAACTCGCGCCCATAATGCACTGCTGATGATGTCACATATTACATCACTCATGACATGGTCAGTGACATCACTGATGACATCTCAAATGACATCACTGATGACATCATCCACGTGATAATCTGATGCACCTCCTCACACCCTAATATAACCTTTGATACACCCACTCTAAATTACAGACTGCCATTCGCAAAACCATAGACACTCCAACACCAATAACTACATACCCAGTCACTGATTCTTAGGTCTACACACACACATCCACTCACTCACCCGTACAGTCACTCATACTTACGGTCACTCAGTACAGGACTATCATATGCACTCTTACTCCTATATAGACACTCAAACAACGCCACTCATCCATAGAGATACTCACACACCTAGTCAGTCATGCAAATAATTAAACACACTGCCATTTACTCACCTATACAGTTATACACACACCAGCTCACTTACTCATACAAATAGTAGCACATTGTTACGCTCTTATACAATCACAGATACAAGCACACACTCATCCATACAGCCACTATCACAATCACTCACTCTTGCTTATAGCTATTTATATACTCCAACACACATATATACTGCCTTTCACATATGTACTTACTCACACATGTACCACTGGGACATACATTCACTCACTAACACACTCTTACACACACTTACCCACCCATACAGTCTATCACAGATGCACTCTTGAAACCATCCACCCAGTGAATCACCCACTCACACATCTATGCACAGAGTTGCACACACCCCTCCCACACAAACACTCAGGCACCCATACAGATACTCAGACAAGCATTCAATAACTCATATAGACACTCATTTAGCTATTCACAAACACATGCAGCCACTTACACAGCAACAGACAGACGGATACAGACATTCACCCAGTTTAGTCACTAACCCATGCATTCAGTAAGATACGTTAAATCACTCACTTATAGTCAGTCACGCACCTACTAAATCATCCATACAGACACTTACACACCCACTCATTCTTCAATACGTCTTTTCCTATATATATTAAAAATATTTAAACTTTACAGAAACACACAGTCACTGGATGATGTCATCAGTGATGTCATTTGAGATGTCATCAGTGATGTCATCAGTGATGTCACTGACCATGTCATGAGTGATGTAATATGTGACATCATCAGCAGTGCATTGCGGGGCGCGAGTTATAGTTAGCTGAACTAACTATAACGGGGAATTTCACGGGTTTTGTACGAGTGCAATGTCCAAGTAACTAAAACTGTCCCTAAAACCTATGGTTTTTTCAGTGAATATATATATATATATATATATATATATATATATATATATATATATATATATCCATCCACTAAAAGGTTGCCCTGATGCAAAAACTCGCCGACAGCAGGATGGTTAAACACCATGTATTAATTAAAACCAAAATTGCCCAGTCCATAGTAAATTCAATCTCCTTACGCGTTTCAAAGCCTCACGGCCTCTTCGTCAGAGGAAAGTTACAGTTAACAGTGAATTGCTTCAGTTGCTATATAGCGCATGCGCTCAATACATTCGCAGGTGTGCTTCATCCAAGGCATGCTGGTACCTGTAGTACTGATAACAAACATAGTATTGCCCAAGTGGGTTCCGTTAATCTGCAACCAATAAACAATCCATTAAAACACCCCAGTGGGCCTCCGGGCCGGGAAAGATGGTGATTTACATATGTGCCCCGCTGTGCCTCTAACGTCCGACATGAAATTCTTTTCCGTCGTCAGGCCCCGCAAAAAGAATATCACGGTGGCAAGTTCTCTGCGGCCAGGCTGCTGCATACAAATCCATCCACTAAAAGGTTGCCCTGATGCGAAAACTCGCCGACAGCAGGATGGTTAAACACCATGTATTTATTAAAACCAAAATTGCCCAGTCCATATTAAATTCAATCTCCTTACGCGTTTCAAAGCCTCACGGCCTCTTCGTCAGAGGAAAGTTACAGTTAACAGTGAATTGCTTCAGGTGCTTTATAGCGCATGCGCCCAATACATGCGCAGGTGTGCTTCATCCAAGGCATGCAGGTACCTGTAGTACTGATAACAAACATAGTATTGCCCAAGTGGGTTCCGTTAATCTGCAACCACTAAACAATCTATTAAAACACCCCAGTGGGCTTCCGGGCCGGGAAAGGTGGTGATTTACATATGTGCCCCGCTGTGCCTCTAACGTCCGACATGAAATTCTTTTCCGCCGTCAGGCCCTGCAAAAAGTTAACTGTAACTTTCCTCTGACGAAGAGGCCGTGAGGCTTTGAAACGCATAAGGAGATGGAATTTACTATGGACTGGGCAATTTTTGTTTTAATAAATACATGTTGTTTAACCATCCTGCTGTCGGGGTGGTGCTCCTCCGCGGCAGGGTAGCCGCGTTTAATATCAAAGCTCCAAATATATATATTCCAACAATCTCCACACCTCCACACGGTGATGATTTCACGGCACCATAAAGAGTGGATTCGACAAGTAAGTTCCCTTTTAAAAAGTGTTTATTTAACACACCATAGTGCAGAGTATGGACGGTCTACGCGTTTCAGCTCTCCGCCTTCAACAGGACCATAAAGTCCCATTGTCTAGATCGTCTATTTAAAGTGAAAAAGTGCATTTAGATCCCTTGTCAGTTTCTATTGTTGTGCAAATGCTAGACTACTGACCCTCATAATAAAGTGATGGGTACATTCTTCAGCCATTTTTCACACATTACTATCTGTAAAGTAAATTTAGTAATCATTTTGTGGCAGAAAGTGCAAATGCATGATTTCATTTTTGTTGGGAAGAACAATTTGTAAATTATACAATTTATAAAAGACAAAAGATGCTCAATTAAAAGGATATCAGTATGTGCCGCTGATAATTATAAATGAATATTCTACTCAGTTTGAATGCAAAAAGTTAATTACAGTGAAGTACTAAATAGATTAATAAAACTAATTGCTCGCATGAAATTATTATCGAGTTTTTCACAAAAGAATATTCAATTATTTCTAAAAAATGACATGGGAACAAAGTGCTAATGAACAAATTCATGGGGGTAGATCAAATCCAACCATTACATTTTTTCATAGATCTCAAGATACTTTTAATTAGGAGTGAGAGAAAAGGCTGTGTACTATATGTCACAAAAAGTGCTTTGTGTTTTTCTTTTATTCCCTTTTTGACAGACTGTTATATGAGAATTTATAAAGTATATTTTTCATAAAAAACAATCTCAATGATAATTTAAACATCCTGATTCAACAAATAAAAAAACTTATTACCCCTAAAAAGCTTGAGTAAAAGAGTTGATTAGATTTTAGAATAAGTCCCATTTACATTTTAAGTGGCATATTTTTTGCAATTATTCATAAATTGCGTTTATTTCTTCTCTACATTCCCATTTCCCTTTAATAACTCTCAATAAGTTCATTCATAGTGAATCTTCTTCCAGTTTGTGTTCTCTCTCGGTCTGTCCCTGTATAATATACTTTGTGGCCATTAACACGGAAAATGTTCATCTCAGATCTAGGTGCAGGTATTTTAAGAATCAAAAGTTCTTATATTTGATATTATTGCAAGTGTATATGCAGTTCTGCATCCAGATTATGGCCAAATGGGTTTTCAGACCCAATGGCTAGGATGTATCGAGATTCCGTTTTCCTTAAATCCATGATTCTGTCACCTCCTCGTTCTTTCTGCCTCACGATTTTTAAGCCAAAATATTTTAATTGTTGGCTGTCACTCGAGTGGTGTTCAGAAAAGTGTTTTGCAATTGGATAAGAAAAGTCTTTGTTTTTAATGGCTCGCAAGTGTTGGAGTATTCCCAGCTTCAATTTGTTGATCGTACTCCCCACGTATTTCTTCTTGCAGGGACATTCCAATACGTACACCACATATTTGGATTCACAGGTAATATGGTCAAGGATGTATTCTGTGTTCCAATTTTGAAGTTTATATGATAAGGTGTTTTGACCATGTTCGCAGGACTTGCATTTTGAACACTTCCAAAATCCAGGAGTATTTAGCCATGTGGGCTTTTTAGGTTCCTTGATCTCAAGATGGCTGTGTGTTAGAATATCTCCTAGGGAAGCTGTTGTTCTGTATGTTATGCTTGGGTTTGATGGTAATTTTCTTTTCAATGTTTCATCTAGCATTAAGATGTTCCAGTTTTTCTTTATGATGTCTTTCAGTTCTCTGTTTTCATTATTAAAGTCTATGATTAGCCGTATTGTCTCATCTTCTTCTTTTTGTCCTTCTAGACTTGCTGTATGTGATGTTAGTAGATCTATTCTTGATTTGAGTTTGACTTTTGTTCTAGCTGTTTTTATGACTTCCAATGGGTAACCTCTCTCTAAGAAGCGAGTGCTCATCTCATCAAGTTGTTGTTCGATGTCAATTATTTCTGAGCAATTTCTCTTTGCACGGAGCATTTCTCCATACGGTATACTCCACTTTAGATGTTTTGGATGCCCACTATTGGTGTGGAGTATACTGTTGCAGGCAGTCGGTTTCCGATGTATTTTTGTGCAGATCTTCTGATTTTTGATGAACACTTCCACATCCAAAAATATCACACTGTGTTTGCTGATTGTGGATGTGAATGATAAATTGTAGTTGTTCTTATTTAATGACTGGACAAAATTTTCAAGAGCTAGTTGTTCTCCTTCCCAGACCACAAAAAGGTCATCAAGAAATCTTGTCCAGATTTTGATGTTGGCCTTATATTTGGTGTTTAATACATCAGCTTTCCATACTGCCATGAGTAAATTTGCATATGTGGGGGCAAATGATGTGCCCATTGCCGTCCCCTGCTTTTGGAGAAAGAGTTCCCCATTGAAGAGAAAGATGTTATGAGTTAGGCAATACAGCAACATTTCTAGGAGCATCTCTGAGTGTTCCAAATAGCTCAATGATCTTGTTTTTAAGAAATGTTTGATGGCCATTACTCCATCTGAGTGGATGATTGACGTGTACAGAGAGGTCACATCTATTGTTGCCATGATGCATCCATCGTTCCATTGGATATCCCGGATTTTGTTGAGGAAATCAGTCGTATCCTTTAAGTATGATAGTAAAGATGTTACGTAGTCCATTAAGAAGATATCAATGAAGCGTGATGTCGTTTCGAGGAGGGATCCAATCGAGCTCACAATAGGTCTTCCTGGTGGATTAATGATTGACTTGTGTAATTTTGGTAGGAAGTATATGGCTGCTATGATGGGATGATCAACCTTCAAGTACATATACTCCTCAAAGTCAATCAGTCCTCGATCTTTCCATGTCTGTAGCTTTAGGTGGTATTCCCGAGTCCACACCTCCATCGGATTGTCATCCAGTTTTTCATAGTGAACTTCATTTTGTATTTGTCTGTTGGCTTCATTTATGTATTTCTCAAGATCCTGTATGACGATGTTACCGCCTTTGTCTGAAGCTTTAACAATGATTTGGGGATCATCTCTTAGTTCTTTCAGGGCCTTATGTTCCCCTGATGTCAAATTCCATGATTTCTTTTTGTTCTTTTTTTACTTTGATTTTGTAGTCAATAATTTGTTAATGTCTTCAACCACAATTTCATGGAATAGGTCTATTTTATTCCCTGGTGGAAGTTGTGGACAGAAGGTTGATTGTGCCCTTAGTCCACTATCTCCTCCTTTCCACGTTGAGATGCCCATGTTCTGGCAGGAGATATATATATCGACTGCCAGTTCCAATTCCTCATTCGAATCGGAGATCCACACTGGAAAAGACACCACACCAATCCTTCGGTTTTCGCACATAGATTTTTATTATTTTCGCTGTAAAGCATTTCAGCATTCCCTTGCCTTGGTCACACATCAAGCGTCTGTTTCACTATCAACATTTTTAAAAAGCTATTGGTGAAACTCCCGGTCACATGGGTCAAAGCAGCTACCACCACTGATGAAAGACTATATCGTCTGTTGGTGGCTGTACACGATCTTACTATGTTTACCCCAATTTGATCTGTTTCATCACTTTGACTGTTTTAAATAACATGAACATTTCATTCTGTTTTATGGCACAAAATTTCATTCAATTATATTTGATCACAATTTTTCAAGTGAATCATTTGTCAAAAAGATTTTTCAATACATCAGACCTTTTCATTAAATTAAATTCGAATAAATGATAAATTCATAGTGAAAGTATGGTGACATTGTATATATACAGTGCACCTGCTTATGTTAATACTCCAGAAATGAAAACCCAGTACATATGGCCAAACTCTATGCACTAGTGCTTGATTCCATTGCCAATTCATTCCTCTCTAGAGATTAACCTTCTCTGGATTTTAACCCTTCAATGATAATACCACACGATTGGTTCAATTCGTTTGCTGCCACCAAACTTAGTTTGTCAAAGTCGTCTCACTGTGTCCTTTTTCTCAAATAGCAAGTGCTTCATGCAAGTGCACCACAAGACTCATGATTTCATGCATTTTGTGCCACAATTCAGTATTTCCTTCGTGACTTTCCATTCCACATGCATATTAAAACCATCTTTAAAAAAAACTCAGTAGCCAATTATTTTAGTCTAGACTCCTAAATGTACCGAAAGGTATATATATCCAAACACACTCCCCTTCACTTCAAAAGGTATGAAGCAAGCGCAGAGATTTGGGAAATGGCAGGCAGAGACTAGACATTTGTCTTGAAATTGAAAATATAGTATGCAAGTCTGCATTGATCATCGTCACATTAAGATTGCCTGGCAATGCTGCGTATAATTATATAAAGAAAATTCCAAACTGTAATCTGCAAGCATGCTGCTAGTAAAGAATGTGTATATCAAACACTTTTAAAGTTAAGACTACTGCTTCAAGGTGCCATGACTTTATTGTCCACGAGTGTTGGCTGAGGAAAAAGGACTGTGCCTTTAAAATCAAGTTTGAAAAATGGCAATAGCCTGTTGCTGCAACATCTGTGGGCAGTATTTAAATGCACCAATGTCATCGCCCATTTTCAGGTTGACAAAGGCTGTAAAGACAGCCGAAACGCGTTCCTGCTTTTGAAGTGCAAGTACTGCTGAATAAAATAATTTTTTCCCATATCTCGAGTGCAGGATCTTTTTGAAGTGAAGGAGAGTGTGTTTGGATACTTAAGAGGCGTGCATGGTATTCGCCTCTGACCTGCACCACCGGCGTTCAGGAAGCTTGCAACAAAGCCACACCAAGAATTATTATTGAAGATTGTCGAGCCCCGGAGAGTTATTTTGCATGGGCTAAAAAGCACCAACATCCTGTGAACTCGGAGCTGGGACTTGTGGTGTTACTGCGAGTAGTATGGAATTCAATATTAAGTTGCAAGTGCTCTTGTTAAATTTCAGCAGCTTTCAAAGAAGGTATGAAGCAAGCGCAGAGAAATGGGAAATGGCAGGCAGAGAATAGACATTTGTCTTGAAATTGGAAATATAGTATGCAAGTCTGCATTGATCATCATCACATTAAGATTGCCTGCCAATACTGCAATTAATTATATAAAGAAAATTCCAGAATGTAATCTGCGAGCATGCTGCTAGTAAAGAATGTGTATTTCAAACACTTTTAAAGATAAGACTGCTGCTTCAAGGTGCAATAACTTTATTGTCCACGAGTGTTGGCTGAGGAAAAAGGACTGCCGAAATGCGTTCCTGCTTTTGAAGTGCAAGTACTGCTGAATAAAAATAATTTTTCCCATATCTCAAGAACAGGCTCCTTTTGAAGTGAAGGGGAGTGTGTTTGGATACTTAAGAGGCATGCGTGGTATTCGCCTCTGACCTGCACCACCGGCGTTCAGGAAGCTCGCAACAAAGCCACACCAAGAATTTATATATATATATTTATATATATACACATATATACACACAAACACACGCATACACATATATATACACATACATATACACGTACATATACACACATACATACACACACATATATACACATACACACGCACATGTGTTTATACATACACACACATACATATATATACACACACACACACATATATATATGATGTTGGCTCCGTTTGTCTCCTAAAAACTGTTTTTGCCAAGCGTTTGACCAATATATATATATATATATATATATATATATATATATATATATATATATATATATATATATATATATATATATATATATATATATATATATATATATATATATATATATATATCAGCTCCAATCCACCAGAAGTCGCTTTGAGCACTCAGGAACGGGTGCCGGTCATGAAACGTGGCGGTGGTACCACGGAATATAAAGGCTCAAAACCCCACTCGTCGACCAAGTGAAGAGACCGCACTCTTCTGAGGGTGAAAAAGTCTGGTACTTTATTTACCGGACCAAAACAAACAGGACGCGTTTCGGCTTCGCGCCTTTATCCAAATTAATACATAAGCTGTGACTCCGCCATACTGTTACCTCGAACGATGTTTGAATCAGTTAGATTTTTATATAAAAATCTGAGAGTGTTAGCCCATACAGGGCGAGATAGAGTACAATGTGGATGTTGATTAATTCTCAAAATGCTGATTTAAGATTGAGAGTTATTGCTCATACAGAGCGTGATAAAGATGTAACATGGAAAGAAATGTAAGGATATTAATATCCAATAAGATGTTATTTTCTACATGAATTAATGTGAAAGCACTCAATGCGAAGTGTTTTTTTTTCACCATTTAAATATGGCGGCTAAAAATTACGTTTACAGTCCACTTTCTGCTTTCATTGTAAATGCGGAAACCGGAAGTTCTTGGTGTACACAATGTAAAAGTATGGCGGAGTCACCGCTGATGTATTCAGTTGGAAAAAGGCGCAAAGCCGAGCAGCGTCCTGTTTGTTTTGGTCCGGTAAATAAAGTACCGGACTTTTTCACCCTCAGCAGAGTGCGGTCTCTTCACTTGGTCGACGAGTGGGGTTTTGAGCCTTTATATATATACATATATATATTTATTATATATAAAGTCCACGGGTTGCCAGTATTATATTTTGCAGCAAACAGTTTGCACACACATTTTTAACATTATTGGCACCCAGCACTTTTTTGCACTAAGTCACTTTCTTAAGTATGGATAGTGGCTGAACGGCTTAGCATTGCCCACAGGGGCACAATTGTTTACAACATACTGAAGATTATTTTAGGTAAAATCAATAATTTATATAGATTAAGTAAATTATTTTGATTAATACATAATACTGCACCATTTGCAATAATAGGCATATTCCTAAAGACCCTGAAGAACAGTGTGTATATATTTGCCCTAAATAAGCTCACAGTGGCTTCCATATTAACAAGGATATGCGCATATATATGAAAAGAGATATCTAATGCAGTAGGCACTTTATAAGCAATATTTGCACAAATTACAGCACTTTAAATAAGACTTGTCTCAGCCGGTCAAATTTTTTTATATACATACATACATACATACATATATATATATTCACTGAAAAAACCATAGGTTTCAGACACGTTATAGTTACAAATTAGCATTTAAAATACCTTTGAAATTCACTGAAAAAACCATAGGTTTCAGACACGTTATAGTTACAAATTAGCATTTAAAAAACCTTTGAAATTCACTGAAAAAACCATAGGTTTTAGGGACAGTTATAGTTACTTGGACATTGCACTCGTACAAAACCCGTGAAATTCCCCGTTATAGTTAGTTCAGCTAACTATAACTCGCGCCCACAATGCACTGCTGATGACGTCGCATATTACATCACTCATGACATGGTCAGTGACATCACTGATGACATCACTGATGACATCTCAAATGACATCACTGATGACATCACTGATGACACCACTGATGACATCATCCAGTGACTGTGTGTTTCTGTAAAGTTTAAATATTTTTAATATATATAGGAAAAGACGTATTGAAGAATGAGTGGGTGTGTAAGTGTCTGTATGGATGATTTAGTAGGTGCGTGACTGACTCTATAAGTGAGTGATTTAACGTATCTTACTGAATGCATGGGTTAGTGACTAAACTGGATGAATGTCTGTATCCGTCTGTCTGTTGCTGTGTAAGTGGCTGCATGTGTTTGTGAATAGCTACATGAGTGTCTATATGAGTTATTGAATGCTTGTCTGAGTATCTGTATGGGTGCCTGAGTGTTTGTGTGGGAGGGGTGTGTGCAACTCTGTGCATAGATGTGTGAGTGGGTGATTCACTGGGTGGATGGTTTCAAGAGTGCATCTGTGATAGACTGTATGGGTGGGTAAGTGTGTGTAAGAGTGTGTTAGTGAGTGAATGTATGTCCCAGTGGTACATGTGTGAGTAACTACATATGTGAAAGGCAGTATATATGTGTGTTGGAGTATATAAATAGCTATAAGCAAGAGTGAGTGATTGTGATAGTGGCTGTATGGATGAGTGTGTGCTTGTATCAGTGATTGTATAAGAGCGTAACAATGTGCTACTATTTGTATGAGTAAGTGAGCTGGTGTGTGTATAACTGTATAGGTGAGTAAATGGCAGTGTGTTTAATTATTTGCATGACTGACTAGGTGTGTGAGTATCTCTATGGATGAGTGGCGTTGTTTGAGTGTCTATATAGGAGTAAGAGTGCATATGATAGTCCTGTACTGAGTGACCGTAAGTATGAGTGACTGTACGGGTGAGTGAGTGGATGTGTGTGTGTAGACCTAAGAATCAGTGAGTGGGTATGTAGTTATTGGTGTTGGAGTGTCTATGGTTTTGCGAATGGCAGTCTGTAATTTAGAGTGGGTGTATCAAAGGTTATATTAGGGTGTGAGGAGGTGCATCAGATTATCACGTGGATGATGTCATCAGTGATGTCATTTGAGATGTCATCAGTGATGTCACTGACCATGTCATGAGTGATGTAATATGTGACGTCATCAGCAGTGCATTGCGGGGCGCGAGTTATAGTTAGCTGAACTAACTATAACGGGGGAATTTCACGGGTTTTGTACGAGTGCAATGTCCAAGTAACTATAACTGTCCCTCAAACCTATGGTTTTTTCAGTGAATTTCAAAGGTTTTTAAATGCTAATTTGTAACTATAACGTGTCTGAAACCTATTGTTTTTCAGTGAATTTCAAAGGTTTTTTAAATGCTAATTTGTAACTATAACGTGTCTGAAACCTATGGTTTTTTCAGTGAATTTCAAAGGTTTTTAAATGCTAATTTCTAACTATAACGTGCCTGAAACCTACGGTTTTTTCAGTGAATTTCAAAGGTTTTGTAAATGACAATTTTTAAATGTATTAATTGTTATATTAATTTTTTTCATACTGATTTACTACATTTTTAGAAACAATTTTTTTTTACATATTTTATTTTTTAAATTACATTGTAATTACATTATACATTACATTACAAAAAATACTTTCTCAGAATGAATTACTTTAGTTTAAATACTTTGCAGATAGGCAATAGACTTTTAAGTACAGTAGTTACAGTTGTTGCAATGGGCAACACATTTTCAAACACAATGCAACATTCAGCTCAATGTGAATTTCTAGTTAAATGCAATTAGTTACTTTATGGATTACTTTTGTAACCACAGGACTGGATCCTAGATTCAGTCCTGGTACATCTCCTGTAAACAGTTGAGTAAAAGCGTTTTGGTTACAGTCGTGATTTTTAAGGAATATTATTGTATTTTAAAAGTTGACACTTAGAAACTTTTTCTCATAGAATCACCAATGTTATCCTATGGAAGGAAATTCACTTAGCAGGTAAAAACTGTTATCGTTACTTTTTCTTACTCAGTGTTGGATCCTGGATCCAGCACTGGTGCATCTCCTGTAAACAGTTGAAAGAATGCGTTTAAGTCATACAGGCGATTTTTAAGGAATATTTGTAGTTTGTGAAAATCAACACTTTGAAACTTTTTGCTGAAAACCAGTCAATCTTAGCCTATGAAGGAAATTCAAGTTACCGGTAAGTACGGTTAAAATTACTTTTGAGGATCAGTACTGGGCTGAAAGATGCAGCACTGAGGTCTCTCCTGATAACAGGTGAGTAAATCGGAATTCGTATTTCGGCTGATTTTAGAGGAATATTTTAAAGTTCCAAAACTCCACACTTAGAAGAATTTCCAAGTGAAACCAGTCAATGTTAGCCTATGGAAGGAAATTCAAGTTACTGGTAAGTACGGTTAAAATTACTTTTCAGGACCAGTACTGGGCTGAAAGATTCAGCACTGAGGTCTCTCCTGATAACAGGTGAGTAAATCAGAATTCGGATTTCGGCTGATTTTAGAGGAATATTTGTATGTTTCAAAAATCAACACTTAGAAACTTTTTCAGCAAAAAGCAGGCAATGATATCCTATGGAAGGAAATTCAAGTTACTGGTAAGTACGGTTAAAATTACTTTTGAGGATCAGTACTGGGCTGAAAGATGCAGCACTGAGGTCTCTCCTGATAACAGGTGAGTAAATCGGAATTCGTATTTCGGCTGATTTTAGAGGAATATTTTAAAGTTCCAAAACTCCACACTTAGAAGAATTTCCAAGTGAAACCAGTCAATGTTAGCCTATGAAGGAAATTCAAGTTACCGGTAAGTACGGTTAAAATTACTTTTCAGGATCAGTACTGGGCTGAAAGATGCAGCACTGAGGTCTCTCCTGATAACAGGTGAGTAAATCGGAATTCGTATTTCGGCTGATTTTAGAGGAATATTTTAAAGTTCCAAAACTCCACACTTAGAAGAATTTCCAAGTGAAACCAGTCAATGTTAGCCTATGAAGGAAATTCAAGTTACCGGTAAGTACGGTTAAAATTACTTTTCAGGACCAGTACTGGGCTGAAAGATGCAGCACTGAGGTCTCTCCTGATAACAGGTGAGTAAATCGGAATTCGTATTTCGGCTGATTTTAGAGGAATATTTTAAAGTTCCAAAACTCCACACTTAGAAGAATTTCCAAGTGAAACCAGTCAATGTTAGCCTATGAAGGAAATTCAAGTTACTGGTAAGTACGGTTAAAATTACTTTTCAGGACCAGTACTGGGCTGAAAGATACAGCACTGAGGTCTCTCCTTATAACAGGTGAGTAAATCGGAATTCGTATTTCGGCTGATTTTACAGGAATATTTGTATGTTTCAAAAATCAACACTTAGAAACTTTTCAGCAAAAAGCAGGCAATGATATCCTATGGAAGGAAATTCAAGTTACTGGTAAGTACGGTTAAAATTACTTTTGAGGATCAGTACTGGGCTGAAAGATGCAGCACTGAGGTCTCTCCTGATAACAGGTGAGTAAATCGGAATTCGTATTTCGGCTGATTTTAGAGGAATATTTTAAAGTTCCAAAACTCCACACTTAGAAGAATTTCCAAGTGAAACCAGTCTATGTTAGCCTATGAAGGAAATTCAAGTTACCGGTAAGTACGGTTAAAATTACTTTTCAGGACCAGTACTGGGCTGAAAGATGCAGCACTGAGGTCTCTCCTGATAACAGGTGAGTAAATCGGAATTCGTATTTCGGCTGATTTTAGAGGAATATTTTAAAGTTCCAAAACTCCACACTTAGAAGAATTTCCAAGTGAAACCAGTCAATGTTAGCCTATGGAAGGAAATTCAAGTTACTGGTAAGTATGGTTAGAATTACTTTTCAGGACCAGTACTGGGCTGAAAGATACAGCACTGAGGTCTCTCCTGATAACAGGTGAGTAAATCGGAATTCGTATTTCGGCTGATTTTAGAGGAATATTTGCACAATGGTGAAGGGAGGGGGCGGGGCCTGAGGTGACATCTGTGCAAACGCGCCCCGTTGCGCGTTTTAAGTTGGGGATTAAGTCCCCTTGAATCCTGAGGGTCCCTAGGGGCCAACTAGCCCACCAGGAACCTCCAATATGCGCCAGGGGCTGCGTTGCAGAGACGTGTAGAGAGGCCACACCCCTTTTACACCTCTCTGCAACGGAGCTCTGTGGCGCTTTCTGGATGTACCTGTTGGGCTAGTTGGCCCCAGGGACCCTCAGGATCGAAGGGGATTTAATTCCCCATCTTAAAACGCGCCACGGGACCTGTTTGCACACATGTCACCTGAAGCCCCGCCCTCCCTTCACCACTGTGCAAACGCGCCCGTGGCGCGTTTTAAGTTGGGGATTAAGTCCCTTGAATCCTGAGGGTCCCGGAGTCCAACTAGCCCACCATATACCTCCAAAAGCGCCACAGAGCTGCGTTGCAGAGAGGTGTAAAAGGGGTGTGGCCTCTCTACACGTCTCTGCAACGCAGCCCCCTGGCGCATATTGGAGGTTCCTGGTGGGCTAGTTGGCCCCCAGGGACCCCCAGTATTCAAGGGAATTCGTTCCCCCTCTGCAAACGCGCCAGGGGCGCGTTTGCAGAGTGGTGAAGGAAGGGGCGGGGCCTGCGGGCCCGATCGTTTTAAAAATAAATAATTTTTTGTCCCCTGAAGGGGGATGTGTAGCCCCCCTTCCTTTTTCCTGTTTTTATGCCCTGGGGACCCCATCCCCCAGGGCCTTACTCCCTTTTTTAAAATTTTTAATTAAAAAAAAAACGGGGAGAGGGCCGCGTGGCCCCCTTCCCTGGGCCTGTATTGGCCCCGGGATCCCATCCCCGGGGCATGGCCTTTTATTTTTATTCTTTGGAGGGGGCTGCGTGGCCCCCTCCTCTGGCCATTTAAGGCCCCGGGGACCCCATCCCCGTGGCCGGCCTTTCCATTTTTTTAATTTTTTTAATTTTTCTTTTTTGGGGAGGGGGCCGCGTGGCTCCCCACCTGGGCCACTACTTGCCCGGGGACCCCATCCCCGGGGCTGGCCCTCTCCTTTGGGGACTGTGGGGGTCCCCAATCCCCCACAGTCCCGCCGGCTCCCCACGTCCCTTGGGAGCCGGCATTGCTTTCCACATGGGGAGCAGCTGACATGCTGCTCCCCATGTGGAAAGCTATGTGCTTTGGATATTGGAAGAGAGGCAGGTTTCCTGCTCTCTCTTCCAATATCCAAAGCAGTTTGCTATGGCAGGACGGGAGCCGCGAGGCTCCCGTCCTGCCATAGCAAACTACAGTGTCCCGGGGGTAGGCACCCCGGGACACTGCAGGAGCCGGCCCTGGGGGTGGCGGTCCCCAGGGCCATCAAGGGCTCCAGGAGGGGCCGCGCGGCCCCCCTCCCTACATCAGCACAGCCCCGGGGAGGTGGTGGTCCCGGGGCTTCGGGGGTCCAAAACGGACCCCCATTTTAATTTGTTAGTGCCCGGGGAGGTGGCGGTCCCGGGCGTGTGGGGGGCTGGAGCCCCCACACAGGTTGTTAAATTAATTAAAAAAAGCCCCGGGGAGGTGGTGGTCCCCGGGGCTGCGGGAGGGCTCAGAGCCCTCCCGCACCATTTCTTAAAAAGCCCCGGGGTGGCGGTCCCCGGGGCTTGGGGGGCCCTTGAGGCTCCCACACATTAAATTATCCCCCCACCATGCCCCCGGGACTTGGGCCACCCGAGGGCCAGTGACTATCGAAGCGCGGGAGACCGCGCTCGATTTTTTCGGCAGGATTCGCGCACCCTGATCGCATCCTGCCGATTTAAAAAAAAAAATGCTTTTTGCCCAGGGGGTCCTTGTGGGACCCCCTGAGCAGGCCTAGGGGTTAGGGTGTTTCTACCCTGCCCCCTTTGTGCATTTTGCGCACTTGTTTCTTTTTTTTCTCGGCGGGATCCGTGCACCCTAAGCGCATCCCGCCGATTTAAAAAATAATAATCTTTTTCTGCCCAGGGGGTCCTTGTGGGACCCCTGAGCAGACCTAGGAGGTCAGGGTGTTTCTACCCTGCCCCCTTTGCGCTTTGCGCACTTGTTTCTGTCCCTCGGTTCTACCGAGGGACAAAATGGCTGCCAACACTTCTTGATTTGGAGTGTTGACAGCCAATTAGCATGCAGCTCGTGATCGGGAGGGTACGCGGATCCGACGCGCCCATAGATATATATGTGATTTTAATTGTGAATTTCTCAGGAACTACTGAACGGATTTACACCATTTTAGCAAAAGGCACCAGTCTGAACCAAGGGCTACCTCTTTGCCAAATTTGGGGTAATTCCGTTCAGCAGTTCGGGCTGTAGCTGCGACTAAAGGTTCCTATGGAAAAATGAATGGGGAAAACGCGTTTTGGGACCCCCCTTTTTTCTCGGCCCCCGCTTGACATATCACCCCGAGACTTTTAGGGTAGGAGCGGACCGGAGCGCCCCAACAAGTTGGAAGCTTTCGTGAAGATTCGTCAACCGGCGCCAACGTTATTGCAAATAGAATGTCGCGGATTTCCTATGGATAATAGGTCCTAACTATAACTATCTACTGGCGACCGCCAGTAGATAATATATACATATATATATATATATATATATATATATATATATATATATATGCTCAAGCAAACTTTCAAACTCACGAAAGATAATGCACCCTGGGGCGGAAGAAAATCAACATACGTTTATTTAATCAGGCTTCACCGGACAGGACGCGTTTCGGCTGCGCAGCAGCCTTTGTCACCTGATGAGCACCATCTTGTGAGCAAAATATATACTCTAATAAATGTTAACATAAAAGAAATGCTATGATTCAATTAAAAATAACAGCGTTATCTGAACATAGACATGCTCAGAATAAGTATATAATACACAATTCAACTCATTCTTTTTTTGGGAATTAAAATATTTTGTAAATGTTCCTGCATAAAAACCTGTGTTATTATGCTACAAAATAATAATAGAGAACTGAGATTGTAGTTGAAATTACATATTCGGTTTTCGTCTAATGCACATTATTCAAAAGGAACACCCACAAGTGGCGGATTGATGCCTTGATAGTTGCAATAATAAAATGCAGCTGCATGATATATGCACACCCTCGAGGTCAGAAAAGTCCACAATATGTCCAAAATCTTTATAAATTAAAGCATACTACGGCTTTAGACTGAAAGCTAATCTCTTATCCTATAATGGACATTGATAGTCTTTCACAAACATTATCACGCCACTTGGAAAAGTGTCACTATATCCTTTGTAAATGTCGCTAACTCAGTTGGCTCCAAAGCATTCAAGTCTCGATATTGTCCCAAAAAAACGAGTTCATCGCAATCCGTTGTTGTCTGGCTCAACACAAAACAGCTGATAGCAGCGGTGCAGCTTACTAAACACGATTCAAATCAAAGTGTCTCGAGAATAATTTCTCGGCAAGCGGCATGGTTGTATCAAATATGGCTTCATTGCCCCACAATGAAAGCTTACCGAAAAAGCTGCAACCATGCTGCTACTCAACTCCGGTGTCCTAAACGCCAAGCACAATTATGAGCCTCCGCCCACCACCGCAAAGTGAATTCAACGGTGCCCAGCTCTGAACTGCAAGAAGGATCAAGGTGAGTGGGCTGGCCTGCATGAAGAAAAGGCCCTGCCGGGAGCACTCCTGGGCTCTCCACGCCACGCCTGCACTCCAACAGCCCGGCCTCCTCTTTCCCGGTAATTCCATTTATTCGGGGGCGCGCCGACTTGCACTTCTGCAGACTCCAAGGTTTGCGGTAATTGTCGGTGTGCTCCCAAAGCACTATATATATATATATCACGCATCCTTCGTTTCACGTACTCCGTGCACTCTCGTGCAGGTGCTTTTTTGCGGGTCGTGCGCCCGCAATTATAACAGCTCCAACTTCGTATTTTTACCTCCAAACACAAAGAAAGCACTCACGGTACTATAAACAGGTATCCGGAACGGCCATGGGCACCTGCTTCGCCCCCAGCTACGCGAATTTATTCGTGGGATGGTGGGAGGAGCAGGTGGCCTGGACGGAGACCAATAGTGTCTGGACCAAAAGGGTCGTGGCCTGGTATAGATATATAGACGATCTTTTTCTGGTGTGGCGAGGGTCAGCTGAAATGGCTAAAGAGTATGTTCAAGTTTTGAATAATAACAATTTGAACCTTACATTCAATGCTGAAATTAGCGATAGATCAGTTAACTTCTTAGATTTGGAGGTTCCAATTATTGAGAACAAAATCTGCACCAAACTGTACCAAAAACCCACAGCGGGTAATTCAATATTGCATGCCCGCAGTGGGCATCCTCCCAAGTTAATTAACAGTATTCCCTATGGGGAATTGCTGCGAATTAAAAGGAATAACAGTAGGGAGGTGGATTTCCAAAAGTTTGCAGGCGAATGTATAGAGAGATTCAGAGCCCGGGGTTATGGTGATCAAACATTGGATGGAGCATTGAGGAGGGTGAATTTCATCCCCAGAAGTAAACTGCTAGAAGAGCAATCAAAAGATAGCAGTAAAGATTGTGGTTTTCGTATGATAACAACGTTCTCACAGGACTCAGACAAATTGCGGAACATTTTGCGCAGACATTGGAATCTGTTAAAAATGGATCCGATTATTGGAATGGATATTCCAAAACGACCCCTACTGACATTTCGAAAAGCGAGAGCACTTCGAGATTCACTAACGAGCAGTTATATGAGAAAGGATACTTCTAAGATGTTCAATAGGGATCTGAAGGGATTTTATCCCTGTGGGAAGTGCAAGGCATGCTCAGGGAGTAAGAGAGTCCTGACATATCAGATACCAGGGGTGAAGAAACCCAAATATATTGGTAATTTTCTTACATGCAGTACCCCGTACACGGTATACTGTCTTGTTTGCCCTTGTGGGCTCAAATATGTTGGGAGCACCATCCATCAGACCAAGATGCGCATTTTGGAGCACTCAAGGGCAATCAAAAATGGTGACATGACGTACCCGGTAGCTCGCAATTTCAAGGCTATACATAATGGCGACAGGTCTCTCTTAAACTTTTTTGCTATTGATCATGTACCGTCTAACCCAAGAGGTGGTGACAGGGTAAGCAGTCTGAGGAGACTGGAATCCAGGTACATTATTGATCTTCAGACTAAAGTACCTGTCGGCCTGAATTCTAATGAGGAACTTGCTGTGCATTTGGGGGAGTAGAGGTGCAATGCCATGGATATGGGATTAGTACATATCAGTATCTGTAACTGAATTTGAACTTCATGAGGCTTAAGTAAATGTTTCTGGGTTTGCCTATGATCATAAAAAGAAGGAAGATGTATTGATGGTTATATTGTGGGAAGCATGGACAGATGTATTTAGCATTCTTGTGTGCTGGAACTTAAGTAATGCGAAAATTATGGTTATAGAAGCCCATTCAGGTCAGGATGAAGGATGGAATTGTTTATTGTGTGAATAAGCTATTAGTTGCCATAATAACGAGTCCATAGATTTGGGCCCATCTGTGGTCAATATTTCCACTAAATGCTGATATACGGTGTTTTAGGAATGTATGTTTTACGCATTACATATTTATTTATTTAGGCATATTTGTGCATTGATAAAATTATGTGTTTAAAAATATGTTTTGCACGTTACAAGATGTTTGCCATACACGGCCGAAGTTGCCTTTCTCAATGTTTAGTAAATCTGTAATTGACATAAAAGAGGGCGTTTCGGCGCGCCACATCACCATCAATAAAGGCGTCTGCCGAAACGCGTCTGGTTACCGTGAGTCCTTAAATAAAAACTTTGGACTCGCCCCGTGAGTGCTTTCTTTGTGTTTAGAGGTAAAATATCGAAGTTGGAGCTGTTATAATTGCGGGCGCACGACCCGCGAAAAAGCAACCGCACGAGAGTGCACGGAGTACGTGAAACGAAGGAGCTGTGAGATTTATCTCCTTGCACCGCCAGCAGGCTTTTGTACCGTATGAAGAGGCCAGTGTCTCAGGTAAGAGACTGCCCGCACGGAATTGATAGCTTGCTAGTAGTACGAGGGGGCTGATATCCAAGTGATTTGGATATTCCGGTAACGCATGTTGAGCAGTAATGTACAGTGATGTGGAACGCGATGAGGCGGCCCTCGAAGTCTTTAAAAAGAAACCATCTGCTGGGGCATTGGCGTCCCTAGAAGGCAACCAGAAACCCACGACTTTGCTAACTCAGTTCACAGCGTTAGAAAGGCTGTACGAACGGGAGATTCGTAAAAGGTGGGAGGGAACATCTTTGCAACATTATGTCGAAGCAGGAAGGGTCCCGAGAGGCCTCCGGATTTAGACTATTCCCGCTTACGAAAATCCCGATCCTCAGCTGTTGCATGAGTGGTCGGAGCATACGGCCGACTCATGCAAAGGAATGCTCATTATTCTTATCAAATTTGCCTGGAGTGATCATGTGAAGGCACGGAAAGCAATTGAAGAGCTGGAAATCGAAATTGGGCAAAATGAAGAAAAGGATAAACAGGAGGAACTGAGAGAGCATATGCGGAAGCGTTTAAAGGTTTATGAAGGGAAAATCAGATTGCGTAAACAAGAGAAGTTTGAGCGTGATGAACGTGATTATGCGTCAGGTAGAATTTTGACTTTTGCGAAGAGGTTCGATGCACCACGGAGGACTTTCCGAACAAAATTGGTGCCGCAAGCCATAGGTCAATTAGAGACCTCTGAGTCGGAGGTGACTACCCCGGAGCAGTCTGAGGATGAGAATGGGTCCTCCGAAGCATCTGGGAGTAAAGTAGCATTTTTTCACGACGAATTTCAAGTCATCCGACAATCATGGCAGTGGAATACAAGAGGCAAACCCACGGAAGGAAAAAGCGGAGAACGACAAGACGAGGGGGCCAGTGGCGCAAAAGGGCGCGGGTCACCCATGATGACAAGGAGCAAAAAGAAATTCAACAGGCGACGCTAAACTTACCACCAACCAATAATCTTACCATTATTAATTTGACACCACGGATTTTGACACAGACCGAAAATGAAGTATTGCAGCTTGGTCTCACATTCTGCCCTCAGAGGAAACTAGAATACACGCAAACGAGAATTGATCTACTCAAGTTCACGAGAAAACTTAAGCTCCACAAATTTTTTAAACTACGACCCAAAAAGCCATACATAAAGGGAGAGAGCGAGCATCGGTTAGACACAGATATTCTAGTGGGACACGATGCATCTGCATTACAGGCTCTTGAAGATCTGGGTAATGAAATTGCAGGCCCCACGCAGGTAGATGATCCGGTGGGGTTTTTTGGTATTGAACAGAGAAATGCAGTAACATCTTTCAAGCCAGCCTCAACTTTTTTGCCACAAATGCCAAGTGACATTATTGACACATTCTCGGATAAGGTTGTAAAAGAGCAAATGAATCTGCGAGATTGTGATTATGCTGTGTCTAAAAAATCTAAAAAATCTAAAAAATGTAATTTCACTTATGAGCAAAATTTGGCGATTGAAAGACTCAAGGAAGATGCGTCCATTGTCTGTAAGCCCTCGGATAAGGGCGGAAATGTCGTGTTACAGACATGGGAAGCATATAATAAAGAGGCCCTACGCCAACTTGGTGATGCTGTATTTTATGAGAAAGTGGATAAAGCTGTGTATAATAGGAGCATTGTGGATTGTCATGTGCTATTGAAAAGTTGGTACGAAAAAGGGAAGATAGAAACAGAGGAGTATTTATTTTGGAGACGTTTAAATCCTGTGACCCCTTGTTTTTATCATCTCCCTAAAGTACATAAGGATGCCCTATTACCACCAGGGAGGCCGATTGTTTCATCGCAGGGCAGCCTTTTAGAGCACATATCAATATATATAGATCATTTCCTATTGAGTTTCGTATTGCAATTGAAATCTTATATTAAAGATACTAAAGACTTCTTACGACATATAATGGATGTTGTATGGCAGGATGGGGATCAGATGATCGTGATGGATATCATGAGTCTATACACCTGCATAATGCATCAGCACGGCTTGGAGGCAGTTCGCTATTTTCTGAGGAATCGAGCATTGAAATTCTTTGAGCACAGTGAAATGCTGATAGAGTTACTTAACTTTTGTCTACACAATAATATCTTTCTTTACCAGGACCGGTACTATAAACAGGTATCCGGAACGGCCATGGGTACCTGCTTAGCCCCCAGCTATGCAAATTTATTCGTGGGATGGTGGGAGGAGCAGGTGGCCTGGACGGAGACCAATAGTGTCTGGACCAAAAGGGTCGTGGCCTGGTAAAGATATATAGACGATCTTTTTCTGGTGTGGCGAGGGTCAGCTGAAATGGCTAAAGAGTATGTTCAAGTTTTGAATAATAACAATTTGAACCTTACATTCAATGCTGAAATTAGCGATAGATCAGTTAACTTCTTAGATTTGGAGGTTACAATTATTGAGAACAAAATCTGCACCAAACTGTACCGAAAACCCACAGCGGGTAATTCAATATTGCATGCCCGCAGTGGGCATCCTCCCAAGTTAATTAACAGTATTCCCTATGGGGAATTACTGCGAATTAAAAGGAATAACAGTAGGGAGGTGGATTTCCAAAAGTTTGAAGGCGAATGTATAGAGAGATTCAGAGCCCGGGGTTATGGTGATCAAACATTGGATGGAGCATTGAGGAGGGTGAATTTCATCCCCAGAAGTAAACTGCTAGAAGAGCAATCAAAAGATAGCAGTAAAGATTGTGGTTTTTGTATGATAACAATGTTCTCACAGGACTCAGACAAATTGCGGAACATTTTGCGCAGACATTGGAATCTGTTAAAAATGGATCCGATTATTGGAATGGATATTCCAAAACGACCCCTACTGACATTTCGAAAAGCGAGAGCACTTCGAGATTCACTAACGAGCAGTTATATGAGAAAGGATACTTCTAAGATGCTCAATAGGGATCTGAAGGGATTTTATCCCTGTGGGAAGTGCAAGGCATGCTCAGGGAGTAAGAGAGTCCTGACATATCAGATACCAGGGGTGAAGAAACCCAAATATATTGGTAATTTTCTGACATGCAGTACCCCGTACACGGTATACTGTCTTGTTTGCCCTTGTGGGCTCAAATATGTTGGGAGCACCATCCATCAGACCAAGATGCGCATTTTGGAGCACTCAAGGGCAATCAAAAATGGTGACATGACGTACCCGGTAGCTCGCAATTTCAAGGCTATACATAATGGCGACAGGTCTCTCTTAACCTTTTTTGCTATTGATCATGTACAGTCTAACCCAAGAGGTGGTGACAGGGTAAGCAGTCTGAGGAGACTGGAATCCAGGTACATTATTGATCTTCAGACTAAAGTACCTGGCGGCCTGAATTCTAATGAGGAACTTGCTGTGCATTTGGGGGAGTAGAGGTGCAATGCCATGGATATGGGATTAGTACATATCAGTATCTGTAACTGAATTTGAACTTCATGAGGCTTAAGTAAATGTTTCTGGGTTTGCCTATGATCATAAAAAGAAGGAAGATGTATTGATGGTTATATTGTGGGAAGCATGGACAGATGTATTTAGCATTCTTGTGTGCTGGAACTTAAGTAATGCGAAAATTATGGTTATAGAAGCCCATTCAGGGCAGGATGAAGGATGAAATTGTTTAATGTGTGAATAAGCTATTAGTTGCCATAATAACGAGTCCATAGATTTGGGCCCATCTGTGGGCAATATTTTCACTAAATGCTGATATACGGTGTTTTAGGAATGTATGTTTTACGCATTACATATTTATTTATTTAGGCATATTTGTGCATTGATAAAATTATGTGTTTAAAAATATGTTTTACACGTTACAAGAAGTCTGCCATACACGGCCGAAGTTGCCTTTCTCAATGTTTAGTAAATCTGTAATTGACATAAAAGAGGGCCGTTTCGGCGCGCCACATCACCTTCGATAAAGGCGTCTGCCGAAACGCGTCTGTTTACTGTGAGTCCTTAAATAAAAACTTTGGCCTCGCCCCCGTGAGTGCTTTCTTTGTGTTTGGAGGTAAAAATACGAAGTTGGAGCTGTTATATATATATATATATATATATATATATATATATATATATATATATATATATATATGTGTGTGTGTGTGTGTGTGTATGTGGGTGTGTGTGTGTGTGTGTGGTATATCGTTCTCTTGAATACCAAAATCCCCTCAGGTCTGAATGCAGACGAAGAGCTATATACACAAATTTGATGTAGACACAGGGTTAAATCTTTGCGTTCTTGTATATAAAAAAAGCTGATTTTAGAACAGAATGTGAAAGATTGTACTATACAAATTTTGTACATTCAGTATGCACTACTATGGAGCACTAGAGCACTTTATCGTTTGTAAAGAGTGAAGGTGGTAGTGAGATTAATATAAGAAACATATGTGTAAGTCCTTCATGTGCGATATTGTCTACAAAAAAGGATTCCCTCAGAATATTAAGGCACAAGCACTTTGTGATTGAGTTAAAGCTTACAACAAATCTTAAAATGAAAAGAATATTTGTCAGTTTAAGGCAATATAAGACAATTGAAGAAAAATGCACTTGCACTTTACGGCAAATATGAATGTCATTTGAGATGTCATCAGTGATATCATCAGTGATGTCACTGACCATGTCATGAGTGATGTAATATGTAACGTCATCAGCAGTGCATTGCGGGGGCACAAGCTATAGTTAGCTCAACTAACTATAACAGCCGAATTTCTCTGGTTTTGTATGAGTGAAATGTCCAACTAACTATAACGTCCCTGAAACCTATGGTTTTTTCAGTGAATTTCTAAGGTTTTTTAAATGCTAATTTCTAACTATAACGTCCCTGAAACCTATGGTTTTTTTCAGTGAATTTCAAAGGTTTTTTATATGCTAATTTCTAACTATAATGTCCCTGAAACCTAGGGTTTTTTCAGTGAATTTAAAAGGTTTTTTAAATGCTAATTTCTAACTATAACGTCCCTGAAACCTATATTTTTTGAAAGAGGCAAGAGAGGTGCAGAAAGAGAAAAGAGGGGTGCAGAAAGAGGCAAGAGGGGTACAGAAAGAAGCAAGAGCAGTGCAGAATGAACCAACAGAGGTGCAAAAAGAGGCAAGAGAAGTACAGAAAGAGGTAGGAGAGGTGCACAAAGAGGCAAGAGAGGTACAGAAAGAGGCAGGAGGGGCGCAGAAAGAAGGAAGAGAAGTGCAGAGGGTGGCAAGAAAATTGGTGAAAGAAGCAACAGAGGTGTAAAAAGAAGCAAGAGAAGTGCAGAAAGAGGCAAGTGAGGTGCAGAAAGAAGCAAGAGCAGGGCAGAAAGAAACAACAGAGGTGCAAAAAGAAGGAAGAGGTGCAGAAAAAGGTAGGAGAGGTGCACAAAGAGGCAAGAGAGTTACAGAAAAAGGCAGGAGGGGTGCAGAAAGAAGGAAGAGAAGTACAGAAAGAAGCAACAGAGGTGCTGAAAGAGGTGCGAAGGGTGCAGAAAAAGCAAGAGAAGTGCAGAAAGAACCAACAGAGGTACAGCAAGAGGCAAGAGAGGTGCAGAAACAGGCAGGAAAGGTGCAGAAAGAGAAAAGAGGGGTGCAGAAAGAGGCAAGAGGGGTGCAGAAAGAAGCAAGTGAGATGTAGAAAGAGGCAACAGAGGTGCAGAAAGACGCAAGAGTAGTGCATAAGCAAGCAAAAGAAGTGCAGAAAGAGGCAAGAGAATTGCTGAAAGAAGCAACAGAGGTGTGGAAAGAAGCAAGAGAAGTGTAGAAAGAGGCAAGTGAGGTGCAGAAAGAGGCAAGAGAGCTGCAGAAAATGGCAAGAGAACAGCAGAAAGAGGCAAAAGGGATGCAAAAAAGGGAAGAAGGGTGCAGAAAGAAGCAAGAGAAGTACAGAAAGAAGCAAGAGAGGTGCAGAAAGAGGAAAGACAAGTGCAGAAAGAGACAACACCAGTGCAGAAACAGACAGCAGGGGTGCAGAAAGAAGCCAGAGAGGTGCAGAAAGAGGCAATAGAAGTGCAGAAAGAAGCAACAGAGGTTCAGAAAGAGGCAAGAGGGATGCAGAAAGAGGAGAGAGAAGTGCAGAAAGAAGCAAAAGAGGTGCTCAAAGAGGCAAGAAGGGTGCAGAAAGAGGCAAGAGCAGTGCAGAAAGAACCAAGAGATGTTCAGAATGAGGCAAGAGAGGTGCAGAAAGAGGCAAGACATTTGCAGAAAATGGGAAGAAGGGTGCAGAAAGATACAAGAGAAGTGCAGAAAGAGGAAAGTGAGGTGCATAAGGAGGCAAGAGAACTTGAGAAAGAGGCAAGAGAGTTGCAGAAACAGGCAAAAGGGGTGCAGAAAGAGAGAACAGGTGTACAGACAGAGGCAAGAGAGGTGCAGAAAGAGGGAAGAGGGGTACAGAAAGAGGCAAGAAGGATGCAGAAATTTGCAACAGAGGTGCAAAAAGAAAAAAGAGCAGTGCAGAAAGAACCAACAGAGGTGCAGAAAGAGGCAGGAGGGGTGCAGAAAGAGGCAATAACAGCGCAGAAAGAAGCAACAGGGGTGCAGAAAGATGCAAGAGAACTGCAGAAAAAGGCAAGCGAGGTGCAGAAAGAGGCAGGAGAGGTGCACAAAGAAGCAAGAGGGGTACAAAAAGAGGCAAGAGGGGTGCAGAAAGAAGCAAGAGAAGTGCAGAAAGAAGCAAGAGAAGTGCAGAAAGAAGCAACAGAGGTGCAGAAAGAGGCTAGAGGGGTACAGAAAGAGGAAGAGAAGTGCAAACCAGAAGCAACAGAGGTGCAGAAGGAGGCAAGAGAAGTGCAGAAAGAGGCAAGAGAGTTGCAGAAACAGGCAAAAGAGGTGCAGAAAGAAGCAAGAGCAGTGCAGCAAGAACCAACAGAGGTACAGAAGGAGGCAAGAGGAGTACAGAAAGAGGCAAGAGCAGTGCAGAAAGAACCATGCAGGAAAAGGGAAGAAGGGTGCAGAAAGAGGCACGAGGGGTACAGAAATAAGGAAGAGAAGTGCAGAAAGAAGCAACAGATGTGCTGAAAGACGCCCGAATGGTGTAGAAAGAGGCAGGAGAAGTGCAGAAAGAAGCAACAGAGGTACAGAAAGAGGCAAGAGTGGTGCAGAAAGAGGGAAGAGAGGTATAGAAAGAGGCAAAAGAGTTGCAGAAAGAGGGAAGAGGGGTGCAGAAAGAGGCAAGAGGGGTGCAGAAAGAGGCAAGGGAGGTGCAGAAAGAGGCAAGAGAGGTGCAGAAAGAGGCAAGAGAAGTGCAGAAAGAGGCAAGAGAAGTGCAGAAAGAGGCAAGAGAATTGCTGAAAGAAGCAACAGATGGGTAGAAGGAATAAAGAAAAGTGCAGAAAGAGGCATGTGAGATGTAGAAAGAAGCAAGAGAGGTGCAGAAAGAAGCAAGAGTAGTGCAGGACGGTGCAAAAGCAGGGAAGAGGGGTGCAGAAAGAGGCACAAGGGGTGCAGAAAGAAGCAAGAGAGGTGCAGAAAGAAGCAACAGAGGTGCAGAAAGAGAGAAGAGGGGTGGAAAAAGAAGCAAGAGAGGTGCAGAAAGAATCAACAGAAATGCAAAAAGGGGGAACAAGGATGGAGAAAGAGGCAAGAGGGGTGCAGAAAGAAGCAAGAGAGGTGTAGAAAGTAACAAAAGAAGTGCAGAAAGAAGGAACAGAGGCGCAGATTGATGCAAGAGGAGTGCAGAAAGAGAAGAGGGGTGTAGAAAGAGGCACAAGGGGTGCAGAAAGAAGCAACAGAGGTGCAGAAAGAAGCAACAGAGGTGCAGAAAGAAGGAAGAGGGGTGGAAATAGAGGCAAGAGAAGTGCAGAAAGAAGCAACAGAGATGCAGAAAGGGGGAACAGGGATGGAGAAAGAGGCAAGAGGGATGCAGAAACAGGCAAAGCAGGTGCAGAAAGAAGCAAGAGCAGTGCAGAAAGAACCAACAGAGGTGCAGAAGGAGGCAAGAGGGGTGCAGAAAGAGGCAAGAGCAATGCAGAAAGAACCATGAGACGTGTAGGAAAAGGGAAAAAGGATGCAGAAAGAGGCATGAGGGGTGCAGAAAGAAGGAAGAGAAGTGCAGAAAGAAGCAACAGAGTTGCTGAAAGAGGCACAAAGGGTGCAGAAAGAGGTAAGAGAAGTGCAGAAAGAAGGAACAGAGGTACAGCGAGAGGCAAGAGTGGTGCAGAAAGAGGGAAGAGAGGTATATAAAGAGGCAAAACAGTTGCACAAAGAGGGAAGAGGGGTGCAGAAAGAGGCAAGAGGGGTGCAGATAGTAGCAAGTGAGGTGCAGAAAGAGGCAAGAGAGGTGCAGAAAGAGGCAAGAGAAGTGCAGAAAGAGGCAAGAGAATTGCTGAAAGAAGCAACAGATGGGTAGAAAGAAGCAAGACGAGTGCAGAAAGAGACAACAGGAGTGCAGAAAGAAGCAAGACTGGTGCAGAAAGAAGCATGGGAAGTGCAGAATGAAGCAACAGAGGTGCAGAAAGAGGCAAGAGAAGTGCAGAAAGAAACAACAGAGGTGCAGAAGGAAGCAAGAGAACTGCAGAAAGAGGTAAGAGAGTTGCAGAAACAGGCAAGAGAGGTGCAGAAAGAGGCAAGAGTGGTGCAGAAAGAGGGAAGAGAGGTATAGAAAGAGGCAAAAGAGTTGCAGAAAGAGGGAAGAGGGGTGCAGAAAGAGGCAAGAGCAGTGCAGAAAGAAACAACAGAAGTGCGGAAAGAAGCAAGGGAAGTGCAGAAAGAGGCATGTGAGATGTAGAAAGCGGCAAGAGAGGTGCAGAAAGAGGGAAGACGAGTGCAGAAAGAAGCAAGACAAGTGCAGAAGGAAGCAAGAGAACTGTAGAAAGAGGCAAGAGTGTTGCAGAAACAGGCAAGAGAGGTGCAGAAAAAGGGAACAGGGGTCCAGAAAGAGGCAAGAGAGGGGCAGAAAGAGGAAAAAAGGGTGCAGAAAGAGGCATGGGAAGTGCAGAATGAAGCAACAGGGGTGCAGCAAGAGGCAAGAGAAGTGCAGAAAGAAGCAACAGAGGTGCAGAAGGAAGCAAGAGAACTGTAGAAAGAGGCAAGAGAGTTGCAGAAACAGGCAAGAGAGGTGCAGAAAAAGGGAACAGGTGTCCAGAAAGAGGCAAGAGAGGTGCAGAAAGAGGGAAAAAGGGTGCAGAAAGAGGCAAGAGCAGTGCATTAAGAAGCAACAGAGGTGTAGAAAAAAGCAAGAGGGATACAGAAAGAGGCAAAAGAAGAGCAGAAACAAGCAAAAGAGATGCGGAAAGAGGCTAGAGGGGTGCAGAAAAAGGCAAGAGAGGTGCAGAAAGAGGCAAGAGAGGTGCAGAAAGAAGCAAGAAAGGTGCAGAAAGGAACAAAAGAAGTACAGAAAGAAGGGTGCAGAAAGAAGCAAGAAAGGTGCAGAAAGGAACAAAAGAAGTACAGAAAGAAGCAACAGAGGTGCAGAAAGAGACAAGAGTAGAGCAGAAAGAGGGAAGAGGAGTGCAGAAAGACGCACAAGTGTTGCAGAAAGAAGGGACAGAGGTGCAGAAAGAGGCAAGAGAAGTGCAGAAAGAAGCAACAGAGATGCAGAAAGGGGGAGGAGGGGTGGAGAAAGAGGCAACAGAGATGCAGAAAGGGGGAAGTGGGGAGGAGAAAGAGGCAAGAGGGATACAGAAAGAAGCAAGAGAGTTACAGAAAGAAACAAAAGAAATGCAGAAAGAAGGAACAGAGGTGCAGAAAGAGGCAAGAGGGGAGCAGAAAGAGGGAAGAGGGGTGCAGAAAAAGTCACACGGGTTGCAGAAAGAAGGGACAGAGTTGCAGAAAGAAGCAAGAGAAGTGCACAAAGAAGCAACAGTGGTGCAGAAAGAGGGATGAGAGGTGGATAAAGAGGCAAGAGAAGTGCAGAAAGAAGCAACAGAGATGCAGAAAGGGGGAAGTGGGGAGGAGAAAGAGGCAAGAGGGATACAGAAAGAAGCAAGAGAGTTACAGAAAGAAACAAAAGAAATGCAGAAAGAAGGAACAGGGGTGCAGAAAGAGGCAAGAGGGGTGCAGAAAGAGGGAAGAGGGGTGCAGAAAGAAGCACAAGTGGTGCAGAAAGAAGCAAGAGTAGTGCAGAAAGATGCAACAGAGGTGCAGAAAGAGGCAAGATGGGTACAAAAACAGGGAAGAGGGGTGCAGAAAGAGGCACAAGGGGTGCAGAAAGAAGCAAGAGAGGTGCAGAAAGAATCAACAGAAATGCAAAAAGGGGGAACAGGGATGGAGAAAGAGGCAAGAGGGGTGCAGAAAGTAACAAAAGAAGTGCAGAAAGAAGGAACAGAGGTGCAGATAGAGGCAAGAGGAGTGCAGAAAGAGAAGAGGGGTACAGAAAGACTCACAAGGGGTGCACAATCAAGCAAGAGAAGTACAGAAAGACACAGCAGACATGCAGTAAGGGGGAAGAGGGGTAGAGAAAGAGGCAAGAGGTGTGCACAAAGAAGCAACAGAGGTGCAGAAAGAAACAAAAGAAGTGCAGAAAGAAGGAACAGAGGTGCAGAAAGAGGCAGGAGGGGAGCAGAAAGAAGGAAGATGGGTGCAGAAAGAGGCAAGAGAGGTGCAGAAAGAGGGAAGAGGGATGCACAAAGAAGCAAGTGAGGTGCAGAAAGAGGCAACAGAGGGGCAGAAAGAGGCAAAAGAGGTGCAGAAAGTAGAAGAGATGTGCAGAAACAGGAAAGAGAAGTGCAGAAAAAGAAAGAAAGGTGCAGAAAGAAGCAACAGAAATGCAGAAAGAGGCAAGAGAGGCCAAAAATAAGAAAGAGTGGTTTGCACACCATTAGTACCAATTTAACACCCACATTTAGCAATAAGTAACAGGTGACCAATCTAGGTTTGCAAAGGACCTTCCACCATGCTGTCACACTTGTCGCTGCACTTTTGGTAATGTTTGAGCCACTTGAGCTAGAAACAAGGCTTTTTTGTTCAAATCTGAAGATTAGGCAGCAGATGATGGATTATGTGGCTAATGCGGAAAATGTATAATTGTGTGAAAGTCGGCGCAGCCAAACAGTCGCATAATTCCAGTGGCTTGGTCATACCTCTGACTAGGTCCAAAAGTGCTCCTCAGTGATTCCTTCTTTTTTGTCTCATTGACTTCATAATTTAGCTTCTATGGAAATGAGGAAGACTAAACCTGAGGTTACCAATCCACAACACAGGCTACCATACCACATAATTACTCTCCATAACACATAATCCCACTCTACATAATTCCTATACACTAAATACCACATACTTTCTATCCACATAATTTCACTGCACAACATACCACATAATTCCACTACACACAAAGTACATCCACTCCACTCCAAAAAACATTAGTAAAATACTCTTAGATTTACAACACCAATAGCTCTAACACTTGCAAATGCAAGACCTATTACATTACAAATGCTTGTTTAACTGGTAGTCGCATTTGTAGAGTGGTGGAGAAAGGGGGCTGGGCCTCCAACCAGCGCTCAGGAATTCCGCTGCGTAGGACTTACAGGAGGTACCAGGAGGGATTCTTGGCCCCCAAAGTCCCTCAGGAGTAAAGTGGACTTCATCCCCCAACCAGTACTGTGCCAGGAGGCGCATTTGCAGAGTGGTGGAGAAAGGGGGGGCGTGGCCTCCGAAGACCTCTTAGCAAATCCACTGTGTGGGACTTAGTGGAGGTAACAGGAGGGGTAGTTGGCCCACACAGCAGCATTGCTAAGTTCTCATAGCTGGCCACGCCCCCTTTCCCCACCACTCTGCAAACGCGCTCCCTGGTGCGCTCTTGGATGTGGATTAAAGTCCACTACGCTGCTGGGGGTCCTTAGGGGACAACTAGCCTACCTGATACCTCCAGTATGCCCCAGATAGTGGGATTGCTGCTAGGTGGACACAGGCCATGCCCCCTTTCTCCACCACTCTGCAAACGCGCCTCCTGGCGCGCTCTTGGTTGGGGGATGAAGTCCCCTTGCCTCTTGAGGGTCCCTAGGGGCCAACTAGCCCATCAGGTACCTTCAGTAAGCCCCACACAGCTGGATTGCTGAGAGGGGTCCGAGGCCATGCCCCCTTTTTACACCACTCTGCAAACGCGCCTCCTGGCACACTGCTGCTCGGGGGATGAAGTCCACTTGTGTCCTGAGGTCCTCAGGACACAAGAGGACCTCACTGCCCCACCAGCAGTGCGCCACAAGGCACGTTTGCAGAGTGGAGTAAAAAGGGGCGTGGCCTCAGACTACCTCTCAGCAATCCCACTGTGTGGGGCTTACTGGAGGTTCCTGGTGGCCTAGTTGGCCCCCAGGGACCCTCACTAGCAACGGGGACTAAATCCCCCAACGCATAGCATGCCAGGAGGTGCGTTTGCAGAGTCATGCAGTGAGGGGGCGGGGCCTCCGGCAAGTTCCTGGTTTCTTTTTTCTTTTATACATTTTTGTTATTTTATGGGGGGGGGCGCGTGGCCCCCCTTCCCTGGGCCACTTTTGGCCCCGGGGACTCCATCCGCAGGGCCTGGCAGCCTTGTTGTTTTAAAAAATAAATTGGGGCAGAGGGCCGCGTGGCCCCCCTCCAGATGCCAATTGTGGCCCCGGGGACCCCATTTCCCGGGGCCTGGCCTGCCTTCTTTTTTTTATTCTTTTTTTTTTGGAGGGGGCCGCGTGGCCCCGTCCTCAGGCCAATTATGGCCCCGGGGACCCCATCGCCCGGGGCGGCCTTCCATTTAAAAAATATATATATTTTAATTAAAAGGGAGGGGGGCCGAGCGGCCCCCCTCCTGGGCCACTTCTGGCCCCGGGGACCCCGTCCCCGGGGCCGGCCCTCAGCGTTGGGATCGTGGGGGGAGCCCCAATGCCCCCACGGTCCCAGCCAGCTCCCCGCCTCCTGCGGGAGCCGGCATTGCTTTTGGGCAAGGGGAGCTGCTAAGATGCAGCTCCCCTTGCCCAAAAGCAATTCTGCTTTGCTTTTTGGAAGTGAGAGCAGGTTTCATTCTCTCGCTTCCAAACAGCAAAGCAGTGTTTGCTATGGCAGGGGACGGGAGCCATCACGGCTCCCGTCCTGCTATAGCAAACGGCAATGTCCCGGGGGTGGGCACCCCGGGACATTGCAGGAGCCAGCCCTGGGGGGTGGCGGTCCCCAGGGCCATCGAGGGCTCCAGGAGGGGGGCCGCAGTCCCCCTCCCTTCCTCAAAATAGCCCCGGGGAGGTGGTGGTCCCCGGGGCCCAGGGGTCCGCAACAGACCCCTGCACTTGAATGAAGTGTGCCCCTGGGAGGTGGTGGTCCCTGGGGCAGTGTGGGGAGGGGCAGGAGCCCCCCCACACTTTTTTAATTTTATTTAAGCCCAGGGGAGGTGGCGGTCCCCGGGGCTTGGGGGGCTGCGAGGCCCCCGGAACATAATTAAGAATGCCCTGGGGAGGTGGCGGTTCCTGGGGCAGTGTGGGGGGGCTCGAGCCCCCCCACGCATTTTTTCCAATCAAGCCAAGGGGAGGTGGCGGTCCCCGGGGCTACAGGGGGGCCATGTGCCCCCGCATATTATTTCAAAAGCCCCGGGGAGGTGGCAGTCCCTGGGGCTGAGGGGGCCCACGCGGCCCCCGCATATATTATAAATATTGCCCCCGGGACCTGGCCCACCCGGGGGCTTAAGTACAATGAAGCGCGGGAGCCCGCGCTTTGTTTTTTTTTTATTTTCTCGGCCGGATTCGCGCACCCAGCGTGAATTCGGCCGATTTTTTCTTTTTTTTAAATGCTTTTTTTGGCCCTGGGGGGTCCTTGTGGGACCCCCTGAGCAGGTCTAGGGGGTCAGGGTATTGCTACCCTGCCCCCTTTTCTTGTTTTTTAATGTTTTTCCTACTCCCATTGGAGAAAGTACAAGTGTTTGTGTTTTTTTGTATACACCGATTGATGGCAAGATTGGGATGCATATGTGAACTTTATTGCAATTTTCCTCTAACACGAACACTGCCAAAGGCTATAATTCAACATTTGACATGCAAATATGGCGGCCATAATAGAGGATTCAGCTTGGACGGCCTGTCCTTCCTCTGTGTCCATTGTACTTTCTCCAATGGGAGTGAAATCAGGTGCATTTAAACATCGTCGCCGATGGGTTGTTTTTATAAGCAAACATTGAGAAAGGCAGCATTGCCGAAACCGGTCTGTTTGCTGAATAAATCCTGTCAAATTGACTCCGTGTGTGCCCATTTTCTTTTGAAGAATTTGTGTAGGCATACGTGAGTCCGCCCTCACGAATGGAGCACCCGCCTTCAAAGTGTTCGGTAGTGTTTGGTGGAACTTGAAAATGAATATATATATATATATATTTGTTATTTACGGACGGGATTGGTGGCATATGTGAGACAGAGGTCGGCTCTGTATCCTGACACGCCTCTCGTTCAGGCGCACCGCGAACAGCCGGCAAAAGGTGGTGTTGGTGCATGGACTGCACAACGCGATGCCCCCCCGGCCGTGAGTTGTTGTGGCAATGGGGAGAGAGAAGCAGATTCACTGCTGATCGAGATGGCTCCTGGTGAGGCAAACCGCCATTGATCCTGCTTGTGCAAGTAAAGGACAGCACAAAGGCTGGCGTTTGTCAGTGCAGTATTGGGTGTACGAGCCAGTTACTTAACCAGGCTTGCGAATTGGGCTGCCCTGACATTGACGGCAGGCACTTTTTGCGCATTGGACTGTACAACGGAGATCTTAATGAGGGAGGAGAGTACTCACTTTTGGAACTTTCCCAGTCCTCTCTCTATGCCGATACCAACGATCCAATGGGGTTCCTCCAGCCAGCATGTAAGAAACCCCATGAAAATCATAATTGAACTTTCAAGCACATATCTGGCACAGAGGAAGGCATCTGCCGAAACTCGTCTGCCAGGAGCTGCAACCAGAGGACTCCTTCCAGTGTGCCAAATGGTGGTATTAAAGACCTCATCTTGAGCCAACTCGTGCTTTGTCAGACCCGTTTGTTATTTATGGATGGGATTGGTGGCATATGGGAGACAGAGGTCGGCTCTGTATCCTGACACGCCTCTCGTTCAGGTGCACCGCGAACAGCCGGCAAAAGGTGGTGTTGGTGCATGGACTGCACAACGCAGAGCCCCTCCGGCTGTGAGTTGTTGTGGCAATGGGGAGAGAGAAGCAGATTCACTGCTGATCGAGCTGGCTCCTGGTGAGGCAAACCACCATTGATCCTGCTTGTGCAAGTAAAGGACAGCACAATGGCTGGCGTTTGTCAGTGAAGTATTGGGTGCACGAGCTGATTACTTAACCAGGCTTACGAATTGGGCTGCCCTGACATTGACAGCAGGAACTTTTTGCGCATTGGGCTGTACAACGTAGATCTTAATGAGGGAGGAGAGAACTCACTTTTGGAACTTTCCCAATCCTCTCTCTATGCCGATACCAACGATCCAATGGGGTTCCTCCGGCCAGCATGTAAGAAACCCCGTGAAAATGACAATTGAACTTTCAAGCACATATCTGGCACAGAAGAAGGCATCTGCCGAAACGCGTCTGCCAGGTGCTGCAACCATAGGACTCTTTCCAGTATGCCTAATGTTGGTATTAAAGACCTCATCTTGAGCCAACTCGTGCTGTGTCAGACCCGTTTGTTATTTATGGACGGAATTGGTGGCATATATATATATTCACTGAAAAAACCATAGGTTTTAGGGACAGTTATAGTTAGTTGGACATTTCACTCGTACAAAACCATAGAAATTCCCCCGTTATAGTTAGTTCAGCTAACTATAACTCGCACCCCCGCAATGCACTGTTGATGACGTCACATATTACATCACTCATGACATGGTCAGTGACATCACTGATGACATCACTGATGACATCTCAAATGACATCACTGATGATATCACTGATGACATCATCCAGTGACTGTGTGTTTCTGTAAAGTTTAAATATGTTTAATATATATAGGGAAAGGCGTATTGAAGAATGAGTGGGTGTATAAGTGTCTGAATGGATGATTTAGTACGTGCGTGACTGACTCTACAAGTGAGTGATTAAACGTATCTTACTGAATGCATGGGTTAGTGACTAAACTGTGTGAATGTCTGTATCCGTCTGTATGTTGGTGTGTAAGTGGATGCATGGATTTGCGAATAGCTACATGAGTGTCTATATGGGTTATTGATTGGTTCTCTGAGTATCTGTATGGCTGCCTGAGTGTTTGTGTGGGTGGGGTGTGTGTGACTCTGTACATAGATGTGTGATTGGGTGATTCACTGGGTGCATGATTTCAAGAGTGCATCTGTGATGGACTGCTTGGGTGGGTGAGTGTGTGTATGGGTGTGTTAGTGAGTGAATGTATATCTCAGTGGTACATGTGCGAGTAACTACATATGTAAAAGGCAGTATATACGTGTGTTAGAGTATTTAAATGGCTATAAGTGAGAGTGTGTGATTGTGAGAGTGGCTGTATGGATGTGTGTGTGCTTGTATCAGTTATTGTATAAGAGCGTAAGAATGTGCTAGTATTTGTATGAGTAAGTGAGCTGGTGTGTGTATAACTGTATAGGTGAGTAAATGGGTGTGTGATTAATTTTTTGCATGACTGAATAGGTGTGTGAGTACCTCTATGGATGAGTGGCGGTGTGTGAGTGTTTATATAGGTGTATGAGTGCATATGATAGTCCTGTACTGAGTGACTGTAAGTATGAGTGACTGTACGGGTGAGTGAGTAGATGTGTGTGTGTAGACCTAAGAATCAGTGAGTGGGTATGTAGTTATTGGTATTGGAGTGTGTATGGTTTTGAGAATGGCAGTCTGTAATTTAGAGTGGGTGTATCAAAAGTTATATTAGGGTGTGAGAAGATGCATGAAATTATCACATGGATGATGTCATCAGTGATGTCATCAGTGATGTCATTTGAGATGTCATCAGTGATGTCATCAGTGATGTCACTGACCATGTCATGAGTGATGTAATATGTGACGTCATCAGCAGTGCATTGCGGGGCGCGAGTTATAGTTAGCTGAACTAACTATAACGGGGAATTTCTATGGTTTTGTACGAGTGAAATGTCCAACTAACTATAACTGTCCCTAAAACCTATGGTTTTTTCAGTGAATTTCAAAGGTTTTTTAAATGCTAATTTCTAACTATAACGTGTCTGAAACCTATGGTTTTTCCAGTGAATTTCAAAGGTTTTTTAAATGCTAATTTCTAACTATAACGTGCCTGAAACCTATGATTTTTTAAGTGAATTTCAAAGGTTTTTTAAATGCTAGTTTCTAACTATGCCTACAGAGGTAGGACATGTGAAGAAAGAAGAAAAAACGCACAGAAAGAAGCAAAAGAAATGCAGAAAGAAGCAACAGAAGTCCACAAAGACGAAGAAAAGTGCAGGAAGAAGCAAAAGATGTGCAGAACAGAACCAACAGAGGAGCAGAAAGAGGCCTTGTTGCAAAATCATCCTGTGCCCACAACTTTTTCAGACGGGTACTGGTGGTAACTGACTCTGACTAACCAGAGTCAGTGCTATGCTAAAAGACACTTAGAATACAGTGAAAACACCTACATACACTAGGGAACACTATGCGTTGGGGTACCCCTGTAATTAGCATGACCTCCTCTGTAAGTCCCTAGTACATAATAGGGCAGGGGGATTAAAACTACCTCTTAAAACGCGCTACAGGGCGCGTTTGCACAGTGGTGAAGGGAGGGGGGCCTGAGGTGACATGTGTGCAAACGCGCCCCGTGGCGCGTTTTAAGTTGCGGGATTAAGTCCCCTTGAATCCTGAGGCCCAACTAGCCCCCCAGGTACCTACAGTTAGGACCACAGAGCTGAGTTGCAGAGAGGCGTTCCGAGGCCACGCACCTTTTTTCACCTCTCTGCAACGCAACTCTGTTGTGCTTACTGAAGGTACCTGGTGGGCTAGTTGGCCCCCTGGGTCCCTCAGGATTCAAAGGGAATTAATTCCCCAACTTAAAACGCACCACAGGGCGTGTTTGCGCACATGTCACCTGAGGCCCCGCCCCTCCCTTCACCACTGTGCAAACGCGCCCCGTGGTGCGTTTTAGGTTGGGGGATTAGGTCACCTTGAATCCTGAGGGTCCCTGGGGCCCAACTAGCCCACCAGATACTTCCAGTAAGCACCACAGGCCTGCGTTGCAACGCCTGTAACAAATTGTGCAGTTGTGTTTAGGTAGTGAAGGGGGTCGTGCTGGGGGTAGTGTTTTAGGGTTTAGGGTAGTGCAGTGGTGTTTGTGTAGTGTAGGGGGTCATGCTGGGGGTAGATTTAGGGTTTAGGTTAGTGCAGTGGTGTTTGGATAGTGTAGGGAGTCGTGCTGGGGGAGTGTTTTAGGGTTTAGGGTAGTGCAGTGGTGTTTGGGTAGTGTAGGGGGTTGTGCTGGGGGTAGTGTTTTAGGGTTTAGGGTAGTGCAGTGGTGTTTGGGTAGTGTAGGGGGTCATGCTGGGGGTAGTGGTTTAGGGTTTAGGGTAGTGCAGTGGTGTTTGGGTAGTGTAGGGGGTACTGCTGGGGGTAGTGTTTTAGGGTTTAGGGTAGTGCAATGGTGTTTGGGTAGTGTAGGGGTACTGCTGGGGGTAGTGTTTTAGGGTTTAGGGTAGTGCAGTGGTGTTTGGGTAGTGTAGGGGTACTGCTGGGGGTATTGTTTTAGGGTTTAGGGTAGTGCAGTGGTGTTTGGGTAGTGTAGGGGTTTGTGCTGGGGGTAGTTTTTAGGGTTTAGGGTAGTGCAGTGGTGTTTGTGTAGTGTAGGGGGTCGTGCTGGGGTAGTGTTTTAGGGTTTAGGGTAGTGCAGTGGTGCTTGTGCAGTGTAGGGGGTCGTGCTGGGGGTAGTGTTTTAGGGTTTAGGGTAGTGCAGTGGTGTTTGTGTAGTGTAGGAGGTCGTGTTTTAGGGTTTAGGGTAGTGCAGTGGTGTTCGGGCAGTGTAGGGGGTCATGCTGGGGGTGGTGTTTCAGGGTTTAGGGCAGTGCAGTGGTGTTCGGGCAGTGTAGGGGGTCTTGCTGGGGGTGGTGTTACAGGGTTTAGGATAGTGGTGTTCGGGTAGTGTAGGGGGTCATGCGGGGGGTAGTGTTTCAGGGTTTAGGGCAGTGCAGTGGAGTTTGGGTAGTGTAGGGGGTCATGCTGGGGGAGTGTTTTAGGGTTTAGGGCAGTGCAGTGGTGTTCGGGTAGTGTAGGGGGTCATGCTGGGGGAGTGTTTTAGGGTTTAGGGCAGTGCAGTGGTGTTCGGGTAGTGTAGGGGGTCGTGCTGCGGGGGAGTGTTTGAGGGTTTAGGGCAGTGCAGTTGTGTTCGGGTAGTGTAGGGGGTCGTGCTGGGGGGCGTATTTTAGGGTTTAGGGTAGTGCAGTGGTGTTCGGGTAGTGTAGGGGGTCGTGCTGGGCATTGTGTTTCAGGGTTTACGGCAGTGCAGTGGTGTTCGGGCAGTGTAGGGGGTCGTGCTGGGGCTGGTGTTTCAGGGTTTAGTGCAGTGCAGTGGTGTTCGGGCAGTGTAGGGGGTCTTGCTGGGGGTGGTGTTTCAGGGTTTAGGGCAGTGCAGTGGTGTTCGGGCAGTGTAGGGGTCTTGCTGGGGGTGATGTTTCAGGGTTTAGGGCAGTGCAGTGGTGTTCGGGCAGTGTAGGGGGTCTTGCTGGGGGTGGTGTTTCAGGGTTTAGGGCAGTGGTGTTCGGGCAGTGTAGGGGGTCGTGCTGGGGGTGGTGCTTCAGGGTTTGGGGCAGTGCAGTGGTGTTCGGGCAGTGTAGGGGGTCGTGCAGGGGTGGTGTTTCAGGGTTTAGAGCAGTGCAGTGGTGTTCGGGCAATATAGGGGGTCGTGCTGGGGCTGGTGTTTCAGGGTTTAGTGCAGTGCAGTGGTGTTCGGGCAGTGTAGGGGGTCTTGCTGGGGGTGGTGTTTCAGGGTTTAGGGCAGTGCAGTGGTGTTCGGGCAGTGTAGGGGGTCTTGCTGGGGGTGATGTTTCAGGGTTTAGGGCAGTGGTGTTCGGGCAGTGTAGGGGGTCTTGCTGGGGGTGGTGTTTCAGGGTATAGGAGCAGTGGTGTTCGGGCAGTGTAGGGGGTCGTTGCTGGGGGTGGTGTTTCAGGGTTTGGGGCAGTGCAGTAGTGTTCGGGCAGTGTAGGGGGTCGTGCAGGGGGTGGTGTTTCAGGGTTTAGAGCAGTGCAGTGGTGTTCGGGCAATGTAGGGGGTCGTGCTGGGGGTGGTGTTTCAGGGTTTAGGGCAGTGCAGTGGTGTTCGGGCAGTGTAGGGGGTCGTGCACGGGGTGGTGTTTCAGGGTTTAGGGCAGTGGTGTTTGGGCAGTGTAGGGGGTCTTGCTGGGGGTGATGTTTCAGGGTTTAGGGCAGTGCAGTGGTGTTCGGGCAGTGTAGGGGGTCTTGCTGGGGGTAGTTTTTCAGGGTTTAGGGCAGTGCAGTGGTGTTCGTGCAGTGTAGGGGGTCATGCTGGGGATGGTGTTTCATGGTTTAGGGCAGTGCAGTAGTGTTCAGGCAGTGTAGGGGGTCATGCTGGGGCTGGTGTTTCAGGGTTTAGGGCAGTGCAGTGGTGCTCGGGCAGTGTAGGGGGTTGTGCTGGGGGTGGTGTTTCTGGGTTTAGGGTAGTGCAGTGGTGTTCGGGCAGTGTAGGGGGTCGTGCTGGGGCTGGTGTTTCAGGGTTTAGGGCAGTGCAGTGGTGTTCGGGCAGTGTAGGGGGTCGTGCTGGGGCTGGTGTTTCAGTGTTTTGGGCAGAGCAGTGGTGTTCGGGCAGTGTAGGGGGTCGTGCTGGGGGTGGTGTTTCAGGGTTTAGGGCAGTGCAGTGATGTTCGGGCAGTGTAGGGGGTCGTGCTGGGGGTGGTGTTTCAGGGTTTAGGGCAGTGGTGTTCGGGCAGTGTAGGGGGTCTTGCTGGGGGTGATGTTTCAGGGTTTAGGGCAGTGCAGTGGTGTTCGGGCAGTGTAGGGGGTCTTGCTGGGGGCAGTGTTTCAGGGTTTATGGCAGAGCAATGGTGTTCAGGCAGTGTAGGGGGTTGTGCTGGAGTTGGTGTTTCAGGGTTTAGGGCAGTGCAGTGGTGTTCGGGCAGTGTAGGGGGTCTTGCTTGGGGTGGTGTTTCAGGGTTTAGGGCAGTGGTGTTCAGGCAGTGTAGGGGGTCATGCTGGGGGTGGTGTTTCAGGGTTTAGGGCAGTGCAGTGGTGTTCGGGCAGTGTAGGGGGTCGTGCAGGGGCTGGTGTTTCAGGGTTTAGGGCAGTGCAGTGGTGTTCGGGCAGTGTAGGGGGTCGTGCTGGGGGTGGTGTTTCAGGGTTTAGGGCAGTGCAGTGGTGTTCGGGCAGTGTAGGGGGTCGTGCTGGGGGTGGTGTTTCAGGGTTTAGGGCAGTGCAGTGGTGTTCGGGCAGTGTAGGGGGTCGTGCAGGGGGTGGTGAGTCAGGGTTTAGGGCAGTGCAGTGGTGTTCGGGCAGTGTAGGGGGTCATGCTGGGGGTAGTGTTTTAGGGTTTAGGGCAGTGCAGTGGTGTTCGGGCAGTGTAGGGGGTCGTGCAGGGGGTGGTGTTTCAGGGTTTAGGGCAGTGCAGTGGTGTTCGGGCAGTGTAGGGGTCGTGCTGGGGGTGGTGTTTCAGGGTTTAGGGCAGTGCAGTGGTGTTCGGGCAGTGTAGGGTGTCGTGCTGGGTGTGGTGTTTCAGGGTTTAGGGCAGTGCAGTGGTGTTCGGGCAGTGTAGGTGGTCTTGCTGGGGGTGGTGTTTCAGGGTTTAGTGCAGTGGTGTTCGGGCAGTGTAGGGGGTCTTGCTGGGGGTGGTGTTTCAGGGTTTAGGGCAGTGCAATGGTGTTCGCGCAGTGTAGGGGGTCTTGCTGGGGCTGGTGTTTCAGCGTTTAGGGCAGTGCAGTGGTGTTCGGGCAGTGTAGGGGGTCTTGCTGGGGGTGGTGTTTCAGGGTTTAGGGCAGTGCAGTGGTGTTCAGGCAGTGTAGGGGGTCTTGCTTGGGCTGGTGTTTCAGGGTTTAGGGCAGTGCAGTGGTGTTCAGGCAGTGTAGGGGGTCTTGCTGGGGCTGGTGTTTCAGGGTTTAGGGTAGTGCAGTGGTGTTCGGGCAGTGTAGGGGGTCGTGCTGGGGCTGGTGTTTGAGGGTTTAGGGCAGTGCAGTGGTGTTCGGGCAGTGTAGGGGGTCGTGCTGGGGCTGGTGTTTCAGGGTTTAGGGCAGTGCAGTGGTGTTCAGGCAGTGTAGGTGGTCGTGCTGGGGGTGGTGTTTCAGGGTTTAGGGCAGTGCAGTGGTGTTCGGGCAGTGTAGGGGGTCGTGCTGGGGCTGGTGTTTCAGGGTTTAGGGCAGTGCAGTGGTGTTGGGCAGTGTAGGGGGTCGTGCTGGGGCTAGTGCTTCAGGGTTTAGGGCAGTGCAGTGGTGTTCGGGCAGTGTAGGGGGTCGTGCTGGGGGTGGTGTTTCAGGGTTTAGGGCAGTGCAGTGTTGTTCGGGCAGTGTAGGGGTCTTGCTGGGGGTGGTGTTTCAGGGTTTAGGGCAGTGCAGTGGTGTTCGGGCAGTGTAGGGGGACTTGCTGGGGGTAGTGTTTCAGGGTTTAGGGCAGTGCAGTGGTGTTCGTGCAGTGTAGGGGGTCATGCTGGGGGTGGTGTTTCAGGGTTTAGGGCAGTGCAGTGGTGTTCGGGCAGTGTAGGGGGTCGTGCAGGGGTGGTGTTTCAGGGTTTAGGGCAGTGCAGTGGTGTTCGGGCAGTGTAGGGGGTCGTGCTGGGGGTGGTGTTTCAGGGTTTAGGGCAGGGCAGTGGTGTTCGGGCAGTGTAGTGGGTCGTGCAGGGGTGGGTGTTGGAGGGTTTAGGGCAGTGCAGTGGTGTTCGGGCAGTGTAGGGGGTCGTGCTGGGGGTGGTGTTTCAGGGTTTAGGGCAGTGCAGTGGTGTTCGGGCAGTGTAGGGTGTCGTGCTGGGGGTGGTGTTTCAGGGTTTAGGGCAGTGCAGTGGTGTTCGGGCAGTGTAGGGGGTCGTGCTGGGGCTGGTGTTTCAGGGTTTAGGGCAGAGCAGTGGTGTTCGGGCAGTGTAGGGGGTCGTGCTGGGGGTCGTGTTTCAGGGTTTAGGGCAGTGCAGTGGTGTTCGGGCAGTGTAGGGGGTCTTGCTGGGGGTGGTGTTTCAGGGTTTAGGGCAGTGCAGTGGTGTTTGGGCAGTGTAGGGGGTTGTGCTGGGGGTAGTGTTTTAGGGTTTAGGGTAGTGCAGTGGTGTTCGGGCAGTGTAGGGGGTCATGCTGGGGGTGGTGGTTTCAGGGTTTAGGGCAGTGCAGTGGTGTTTGGGCAGTGTAGGGGGTACGTGCTGGGGGTGGTGTTTCAGGGTTTAGGGCAGTGCAATGGTGTTCGGGCAGTGTAGGGGGTCACTGCTGGGGGTAGTGTTTTAGGGTTTAGGGTAGTGCAGTGGTGTTTGGGCAGTGTAGGGGGTACTGCTGGGGGTAGTGTTTTAGGGTTTAGGGTAGTGCAGTGGTGTTTGGGCAGTGTAGGGGTTCGTGCTGGGGGTAGTGTTTTAGGGTTTAGGGCAGTGCAGTGGTGTTTGGGTAGTGTAGGGGGTCGTGCTGGGGGCAGTGTTTTAGGGTTTAGGGTAGTGCAGTGGTGTTTGGGTAGTGTAGGGGGTCGTGCTGGGGGTAGTGTTTTAGGGTTTAGGGTAGTGCAGTGGTGTTTGTGTAGTGTAGGAGGTCATGTTTAGGGTTTAGGGTAGTGCAGTGGTGTTCGGGCAGTGTAGGGGGTCATGCTGGGTGTGGTGTTTCAGGGTTTAGGGCAGTGCAGTGGTGTTCGGGCAGTGTAGGGGGTCTTGCTGGGGGTGGTGTTTCAGGGTTTAGGATGCAGTGGTGTTCGGGCAGTGTAGGGGGTCATGCTGGGGGTGGTGTTTCAGGGTTTAGGGCAGTGCAGTGGTGTTCGGGCAGTGTAGGGGGTCATGCTGGGGGTGGTGTTTCAGGGTTTAGGGCAGTGCAGTGGTGTTCGGGCAGTGTGGGGGTCTTGCTGGGGGTGGTGTTTCAGGGTTTAGGGCAGTGCAGTGGTGTTCGGGCAGTGTAGGGGGTCGTGCTGGGGGTGGTGTTTCAGGGTTTAGGGCAGTGCAGTGGTGTTCGGGCAGTGTAGGGGGTCGTGCTGGGGGTGGTGTTTCAGGGTTTAGGGCAGTGCAGTGGTGTTCGGGCAGTGTAGGGGGTCGTGCTGGGGCATGGTGTTTCAGGGTTTAGGGCAGTGCAGTGGTGTTCGGGCAGTGTAGGGGGTCGTGCTGGGGCTGGTGTTTCAGGGTTTAGGGCAGTGCAGTGGTGTTCGGGCAGTGTAGGGGGTCTTGCTGGGGGTGGTGTTTCAGGGTTTAGGGCAGTGCAGTGGTGTTCGGGCAGTGTAGGGGGTCGTGCTGGGGGTGGTGTTTCAGGGTTTAGGGCAGTGCAGTGGTGTTCGGGCAGTGTAGGGGGTCTTGCTGGGGGTGGTGTTTCAGGGTTTAGGGCAGTGCAGTGGTGTTCGGGCAGTGTAGGGGGTCGTGCTGGGGGTGGTGTTTCAGGGTTTAGGGCAGTGCAGTGGTGTTCGGGCAGTGTAGGGGGTCGTGCTGGGGGTGGTGTTTCAGGGTTTAGGGCAGTGCAGTGGTGTTCGGGCAGTGTAGGGGGTCGTGCTGGGGCTGGTGTTTCAGGGTTTAGGGCAGTGCAGTGGTGTTCGGGCAGTGTAGGGGGTCTTGCTGGGGGTGGTGTTTCAGGGTTTAGGGCAGTGCAGTGGTGTTCGGGCAGTGTAGGGGGTCTTGCTGGGGGTGGTGTTTCAGGGTTTAGGGCAGTGCAGTGTGTTCGGGCAGTGTAGGGGGTCTTGCTGGGGGTGGTGTTTCAGGGTTTAGGGCAGTGCAGTGGTGTTCGGGCAGTGTAGGGGGTCGTGCTGGGGGTGGTGTTTCAGGGTTTAGGGCAGTGCAGTGGTGTTCGGGCAGTGTAGGGGGTCGTGCAGGGGTGGTGTTTCAGGGTTTAGGGCAGTGCAGTGGTGTTCGGGCAGTGTAGGGGGTCGTGCTGGGGGTGGTGTTTCAGGGTTTAGGGCAGTGCAGTGGTGTTCGGGCAGTGTAGGGGGTCGTGCACGGGGTGGTGTTTCAGGGTTTAGGGCAGTGCAGTGGTGTTCGGGCAGTGTAGGGGGTCTTGCTGGGGGTGGTGTTTCAGGGTTTAGGGCAGTGCAGTGGTGTTCGGGCAGTGTAGGGGGTCTTGCTGGGGGTAGTGTTTCAGGGTTTAGGGCAGTGCAGTGGTGTTCGGGCAGTGTAGGGGGTCGTGCTGGGGGTGGTGTTTCAGGGTTTAGGGCAGTGCAGTGGTGTTCGGGCAGTGTAGGGGGTCATGCTGGGGCTGGTGTTTCAGGGTTTAGGGCAGTGCAGTGGTGTTCGGGCAGTGTAGGGGGTCGTGCTGGGGGTGGTGTTTCAGGGTTTAGGGTAGTGCAGTGGTGTTCGGGCAGTGTAGGGGGTCGTGCTGGGGCTGGTGTTTCAGGGTTTAGGGCAGTGCAGTGGTGTTCGGGCAGTGTAGGGGGTCGTGCTGGGGCTGGTGTTTCAGGGTTTAGGGCAGTGCAGTGGTGTTTGGGCAGTGTAGGGGGTCGTGCTGGGGGTGGTGTTTCAGGGTTTAGGGCAGTGCAGTGGTGTTCGGGCAGTGTAGGGGGTCGTGCTGGGGGTGGTGTTTCAGGGTTTAGGGCAGTGGTGTTCGGGCAGTGTAGGGGGTCTTGCTGGGGGTGATGTTTCAGGGTTTAGGGCAGTGCAGTGGTGTTCGGGCAGTGTAGGGGGTCTTGCTGGGGGCAGTGTTTCAGGGTTTAGGGCAGAGCAATGGTGTTCAGGCAGTGTAGGGGGTTGTGCTGGAGTTGGTGTTTCAGGGTTTAGGGCAGTGCAGTGGTGTTCGGGCAGTGTAGGGGGTCTTGCTGGGGGTGGTGTTTCAGGGTTTAGGGCAGTGCAGTGGTGTTCAGGCAGTGTAGGGGGTCATGCTGGGGGTGGTGTTTCAGGGTTTAGGGCAGTGCAGTGGTGTTCGGGCAGTGTAGGGGGTCGTGCAGGGGCTGGTGTTTCAGGGTTTAGGGCAGTGCAGTGGTGTTCGGGCAGTGTAGGGGGTCGTGCTGGGGGTGGTGTTTCAGGGTTTAGGGCAGTGCAGTGGTGTTCGGGCAGTGTAGGGGGTCGTGCTGGGGGTGGTGTTTCAGGGTTTAGGGCAGTGCAGTGGTGTTCGGGCAGTGTAGGGGGTCGTGCAGGGGGTGGTGTGTCAGGGTTTAGGGCAGTGCAGTGGTGTTCGGGCAGTGTAGGTGGTCATGCTGGGGGTAGTGTTTTAGGGTTTAGGGCAGTGCAGTGGTGTTCGGGCAGTGTAGGGGGTCGTGCAGGGGGGTGGTGTTTCAGGGTTTAGGGCAGTGCAGTGGTGTTCGGGCAGTGTAGGGGGTCGTGCTGGGGGTGGTGTTTCAGGGTTTAGGGCAGTGGTGTTCGGGCAGTGTAGGGTGTCGTGCTGGGGGTGGTGTTTCAGGGTTTAGGGCAGTGCAGTGGTGTTCGGGCAGTGTAGGTGGTCTTGCTGGGGGTGGTGTTTCAGGGTTTAGTGCAGTGGTGTTCGGGCAGTGTAGGGGGTCTTGCTGGGGGTGGTGTTTCAGGGTTTAGGGCAGTGCAATGGTGTTCGCGCAGTGTAGGGGGTCTTGCTGGGGCTGGTGTTTCAGCGTTTAGGGCAGTGCAGTGGTGTTCGGGCAGTGTAGGGGTCTTGCTGGGGGTGGTGTTTCAGGGTTTAGGGCAGTGCAGTGGTGTTCGGGCAGTGTAGGGGGTCTTGCTGGGGCTGGTGTTTCAGGGTTTAGGGCAGTGCAGTGGTGTTCGGGCAGTGTAGGGGGTCTTGCTGGGGCTGGTGTTTCAGGGTTTAGGGTAGTGCAGTGGTGTTCGGGCAGTGTAGGGGGTCGTGCTGGGGCTGGTGTTTCAGGGTTTAGGGCAGTGCAGTGGTGTTCGGGCAGTGTAGGGGGTCGTGCTGGGGCTGGTGTTTCAGGGTTTAGGGCAGTGCAGTGGTGTTCAGGCAGTGTAGGTGGTCGTGCTGGGGGTGGTGTTTCAGGGTTTAGGGCAGTGCAGTGGTGTTCGGGCAGTGTAGGGTGTCGTGCTGGGGGTGGTGTTTCAGGGTTTAGGGTAGTGCAGTGGTGTTCGGGCAGTGTAGGGGGTCGTGCTGGGGCTGGTGCTTCAGGGTTTTGGGCAGAGCAGTGGTGTTCGGGCAGTGTAGGGGGTCGTGCTGGGGGTCGTGTTTCAGGGTTTAGGGCAGTGCAGTGTTGTTCGGACAGTGTAGGGGGTCTTGCTGGGGGTGGTGTTTCAGGGTTTAGGGCAGTGCAGTGGTGTTAGGGGAGTGTAGGGGGACTTGCTGGGGGTAGTGTTTCAGGGTTTAGGGCAGTGCAGTGGTGTTCGGGCAGTGTAGGGGGTCATGCTGGGGGTGGTGTTTCAGGGTTTAGGGCAGTGCAGTAGTGTTCGGGCAGTGTAGGGGGTCGTGCAGGGGGTGGTGTTTCAGGGTTTAGGGCAGTGCAGTGGTGTTCGGGCAGTGTAGGGGGTCGTGCTGGGGGTGGTGTTTCAGGGTTTAGGGCAGTGCAGTGGTGTTCGGGCAGTGTAGTGGGTCATGCTGGGGGTGGTGTTTCAGGGTTTAGGGCAGTGCAGTGGTGTTCGGGCAGTGTAGGGGGTCGTGCTGGGGGTGGTGTTTCAGGGTTTAGGGCAGTGCAGTGGTGTTCGGGCAGTGTAGGGTGGTCGTGCTGGGGGTGGTGTTTCAGGGTTTAGGGCAGTGCAGTGGTGTTTGGGCAGTGTAGGGGGTCGTGCTGGGGCTGGTGTTTCAGGGTTTAGGGCAGTGCAGTGGTGTTCGGGCAGTGTAGGGGGTCGTGCTGGGGGTCGTGTTTCAGGGTTTAGGGCAGTGCAGTGGTGTTCGGACAGTGTAGGGGGTCTTGCTGGGGGTGGTGTTTCAGGGTTTAGGGCAGTGCAGTGGTGTTCGGGCAGTGTAGGGGGTCGTGCTGGGGGTGGTGTTTCAGGGTTTAGGGCAGTGCAGTGGTGTTCGGGCAGTGTAGGGGGTACTTGCTGGGGGTAGTGTTTCAGGGTTTAGGGCAGTGCAGTGGTGTTCGGGCAGTGTAGGGGGTCGTGCTGGGGGTGGTGTTTCAGGGTTTAGGGCAGTGCAGTGGTGTTCGGGCAGTGTAGGGGGTCGTGCTGGGGGTGGTGTTTCAGGGTTTAGGGCAGTGCAGTGGTGTTCGGGCAGTGTAGGGGGTCGTGCTGGGGGTGGTGTTTCAGGGTTTAGGGCAGTGCAGTGGTGTTCGGGCAGTGTAGTGGGTCGTGCTGGGGGTGGTGTTTCAGGGTTTAGGGCAGTGCAGTGGTGTTCGGGCAGTGTAGGGGGTCGTGCTGGGGCTGGTGTTTCAGGGTTTAGGGCAGTGCAGTGGTGTTCGGGCAGTGTAGGGGGTCGTGCTGGGGGTGGTGTTTCAGGGTTTAGGGCAGTGCAGTGGTGTTCGGGCAGTGTAGGGGGTCGTGCTGGGGGTGGTGTTTCAGGGTTTAGGGCAGTGCAGTGGTGTTCGGGCAGTGTAGGGGGTCGTGCTGGGGCTGGTGTTTCAGGGTTTAGGGCAGTGCAGTGGTGTTCGGGCAGTGTAGGGGGTCGTGCTGGGGGTGGTGTTTCAGGGTTTAGGGCAGTGCAGTGGTGTTCGGGCAGTGTAGGGGGTCTTGCTGGGGGTGGTGTTTCAGGGTTTAGGGCAGTGCAGTGGTGTTCGGGCAGTGTAGGGGGTCTTGCTGGGGGTGGTGTTTCAGGGTTTAGGGCAGTGCAGTGGTGTTCGGGCAGTGTAGGGGGTCGTGCTGGGGGTGGTGTTTCAGGGTTTAGGGCAGTGCAGTGGTGTTCGGGCAGTGTAGGGGGTCGTGCTGGGGGTGGTGTTTCAGGGTTTAGGGCAGTGCAGTGGTGTTCGGGCAGTGTAGGGGGTCGTGCTGGGGGTGGTGTTTCAGGGTTTAGGGCAGTGCAGTGGTGTTCGGGCAGTGTAGGGGGTCATGCTGGGGGTGGTGTTTCAGGGTTTAGGGCAGTGCAGTGGTGTTCGGGCAGTGTAGGGGGTCGTGCTGGGGGTGGTGTTTCAGGGTTTAGGGCAGTGCAGTGGTGTTCGGGCAGTGTAGGGGGTCGTGCTGGGGGTGGTGTTTCAGGGTTTAGGGCAGTGCAGTGGTGTTCGGGCAGTGTAGGGGGTCGTGCTGGGGCTGGTGTTTCAGGGTTTAGGGCAGTGCAGTGGTGTTCGGGCAGTGTAGGGGGTCGTGCTGGGGGTGGTGTTTCAGGGTTTAGGGCAGTGCAGTGGTGTTCGGGCAGTGTAGGGGGTCGTGCTGGGGGTGGTGTTTCAGGGTTTAGGGCAGTGCAGTGGTGTTCGGGCAGTGTAGGGGGTCGTGCTGGGGGTGATGTTTCAGGGTTTAGGGCAGTGCAGTGGTGTTCGGGCAGTGTAGGGGGTCGTGCTGGGGGTGGTGTTTCAGGGTTTAGGGCAGTGCAGTGGTGTTCGGGCAGTGTAGGGGGTCGTGCTGGGGGTGGTGTTTCAGGGTTTAGGGCAGTGCAGTGGTGTTCGGGCAGTGTAGGGGGTCGTGCAGGGGGTGGTGTTTCAGGGTTTAGGGCAGTGCAGTGGTGTTCGGGCAGTGTAGGGGGTCGTGCTGGGGGTGGTGTTTCAGGGTTTAGGGCAGTGCAGTGGTGTTCGGGCAGTGTAGGGGGTCGTGCAGGGGTGGTGTTTCAGGGTTTAGGGCAGTGCAGTGGTGTTCGGGCAGTGTAGGGGGTCGTGCTGGGGCTGGTGTTTCAGGGTTTAGGGCAGTGCAGTGGTGTTCGGGCAGTGTAGGGGGTCGTGCTGGGGCTGGTGTTTCAGGGTTTAGGGCAGTGCAGTGGTGTTCGGGCAGTGTAGGGGGTCGTGCTGGGGGTGGTGTTTCAGGGTTTAGGGCAGTGCAGTGGTGTTCGGGCAGTGTAGGGGGTCTTGCTGGGGGTGGTGTTTCAGGGTTTAGGGCAGTGCAGTGGTGTTCGGGCAGTGTAGGGGGTCTTGCTGGGGGTGGTGTTTCAGGGTTTAGGGCAGTGCAGTGGTGTTCGGGCAGTGTAGGGGGTCGTGCTGGGGCTGGTGTTTCAGGGTTTAGGGCAGTGCAGTGGTGTTCGGGCAGTGTAGGGGGTCGTGCTGGGGCTGGTGTTTCAGGGTTTAGGGCAGTGCAGTGGTGTTCGGGCAGTGTAGGGGGTCGTGCTGGGGGTGGTGTTTCAGGGTTTAGGGCAGTGCAGTGGTGTTCGGGCAGTGTAGGGGGTCGTGCTGGGGGTGGTGTTTCAGGGTTTAGGGCAGTGCAGTGGTGTTCGGGCAGTGTAGGGGGTCGTGCTGGGGGTGGTGTTTCAGGGTTTAGGGCAGTGCAGTGGTGTTCGGGCAGTGTAGGGGGTCGTGCTGGGGCTGGTGTTTCAGGGTTTAGGGCAGTGCAGTGGTGTTCGGGCAGTGTAGGGGGTCGTGCTGGGGGTGGTGTTTCAGGGTTTAGGGCAGTGCAGTGGTGTTCGGGCAGTGTAGGGGGTCGTGCTGGGGGTGGTGTTTCAGGGTTTAGGGCAGTGCAGTGGTGTTCGGGCAGTGTAGGGGGTCTTGCTGGGGGTGGTGTTTCAGGGTTTAGGGCAGTGCAGTGGTGTTCGGGCAGTGTAGGGGGTCATGCTGGGGGTGGTGTTTCAGGGTTTAGGGCAGTGCAGTGGTGTTCGGGCAGTGTAGGGGGTCGTGCTGGGGGTGGTGTTTCAGGGTTTAGGGCAGTGCAGTGGTGTTCGGGCAGTGTAGGGGGTCGTGCTGGGGGTGGTGTTTCAGGGTTTAGGGCAGTGCAGTGGTGTTCGGGCAGTGTAGGGGGTCGTGCTGGGGCTGGTGTTTCAGGGTTTAGGGCAGTGCAGTGGTGTTCGGGCAGTGTAGGGGGTCGTGCTGGGGGTGGTGTTTCAGGGTTTAGGGCAGTGCAGTGGTGTTCGGGCAGTGTAGGGGGTCGTGCTGGGGCTGGTGTTTCAGGGTTTAGGGCAGTGCAGTGGTGTTCGGGCAGTGTAGGGGGTCGTGCTGGGGCTGGTGTTTCAGGGTTTAGGGCAGTGCAGTGGTGTTCGGGCAGTGTAGGGGGTCATGCTGGGGGTGGTGTTTCAGGGTTTAGGGCAGTGCAGTGGTGTTCGGGCAGTGTAGGGGGTCGTGCTGGGGCTGGTGTTTCAGGGTTTAGGGCAGTGCAGTGGTGTTCGGGCAGTGTAGGGGGTCGTGCTGGGGGTGGTGTTTCAGGGTTTAGGGCAGTGCAGTGGTGTTCGGGCAGTGTAGGGGGTCGTGCTGGGGGTGGTGTTTCAGGGTTTAGGGCAGTGCAGTGGTGTTCGGGCAGTGTAGGGGGTCGTGCTGGGGCTGGTGTTTCAGGGTTTAGGGCAGTGCAGTGGTGTTCGGGCAGTGTAGGGGGTCGTGCTGGGGGTGGTGTTTCAGGGTTTAGGGCAGTGCAGTGGTGTTCGGGCAGTGTAGGGGGTCTTGCTGGGGGTGGTGTTTCAGGGTTTAGGGCAGTGCAGTGGTGTTCGGGCAGTGTAGGGGGTCTTGCTGGGGGTGGTGTTTCAGGGTTTAGGGCAGTGCAGTGGTGTTCGGGCAGTGTAGGGGGTCATGCTGGGGGTGGTGTTTCAGGGTTTAGGGCAGTGCAGTGGTGTTCGGGCAGTGTAGGGGGTCGTGCTGGGGCTGGTGTTTCAGGGTTTAGGGCAGTGCAGTGGTGTTCGGGCAGTGTAGGGGGTCGTGCTGGGGCTGGTGTTTCAGGGTTTAGGGCAGTGCAGTGGTGTTCGGGCAGTGTAGGGGGTCGTGCTGGGGGTGGTGTTTCAGGGTTTAGGGCAGTGCAGTGGTGTTCGGGCAGTGTAGGGGGTCGTGCTGGGGGTGGTGTTTCAGGGTTTAGGGCAGTGCAGTGGTGTTCGGGCAGTGTAGGGGGTCGTGCTGGGGCTGGTGTTTCAGGGTTTAGGGCAGTGCAGTGGTGTTCGGGCAGTGTAGGGGGTCGTGCTGGGGGTGGTGTTTCAGGGTTTAGGGCAGTGCAGTGGTGTTCGGGCAGTGTAGGGGGTCGTGCTGGGGGTGGTGTTTCAGGGTTTAGGGCAGTGCAGTGGTGTTCGGGCAGTGTAGGGGGTCTTGCTGGGGGTAGTGTTTCAGGGTTTAGGGCAGTGCAGTGGTGTTCGGGCAGTGTAGGGGGTCATGCTGGGGGTGGTGTTTCAGGGTTTAGGGCAGTGCAGTGGTGTTCGGGCAGTGTAGGGGGTCGTGCTGGGGGTGGTGTTTCAGGGTTTAGGGCAGTGCAGTGGTGTTCGGGCAGTGTAGGGGGTCGTGCTGGGGGTGGTGTTTCAGGGTTTAGGGCAGTGCAGTGGTGTTCGGGCAGTGTAGGGGGTCATGCTGGGGGTGGTGTTTCAGGGTTTAGGGCAGTGCAGTGGTGTTCGGGCAGTGTAGGGGGTCGTGCTGGGGGTGGTGTTTCAGGGTTTAGGGCAGTGCAGTGGTGTTCGGGCAGTGTAGGGGGTCGTGCTGGGGGTGGTGTTTCAGGGTTTAGGGCAGTGCAGTGGTGTTTGGGCAGTGTAGGGGGTCGTGCTGGGGCTGGTGTTTCAGGGTTTAGGGCAGTGCAGTGGTGTTCGGGCAGTGTAGGGGGTCGTGCTGGGGGTGGTGTTTCAGGGTTTAGGGCAGTGCAGTGGTGTTCGGGCAGTGTAGGGGGTCTTGCTGGGGGTGGTGTTTCAGGGTTTAGGGCAGTGCAGTGGTGTTCGGGCAGTGTAGGGGGTCTTGCTGGGGGTGGTGTTTCAGGGTTTAGGGCAGTGCAGTGGTGTTCGGGCAGTGTAGGGGGTCTTGCTGGGGGTAGTGTTTCAGGGTTTAGGGCAGTGCAGTGGTGTTCGGGCAGTGTAGGGGGTCGTGCTGGGGGTGGTGTTTCAGGGTTTAGGGCAGTGCAGTGGTGTTCGGGCAGTGTAGGGGGTCGTGCAGGGGTGGTGTTTCAGGGTTTAGGGCAGTGCAGTGGTGTTCGGGCAGTGTAGGGGGTCGTGCTGGGGGTGGTGTTTCAGGGTTTAGGGCAGTGCAGTGGTGTTCGGGCAGTGTAGTGGGTCGTGCAGGGGGTGGTGTTTCAGGGTTTAGGGCAGTGCAGTGGTGTTCGGGCAGTGTAGGGGGTCGTGCTGGGGCTGGTGTTTCAGGGTTTAGGGCAGTGCAGTGGTGTTCGGGCAGTGTAGGGGGTCGTGCTGGGGGTGGTGTTTCAGGGTTTAGGGCAGTGCAGTGGTGTTCGGGCAGTGTAGGGGGTCGTGCTGGGGGTGGTGTTTCAGGGTTTAGGGCAGTGCAGTGGTGTTCGGGCAGTGTAGGGGGTCGTGCTGGGGCTGGTGTTTCAGGGTTTAGGGCAGTGCAGTGGTGTTCGGGCAGTGTAGGGGGTCGTGCTGGGGGTGGTGTTTCAGGGTTTAGGGCAGTGCAGTGGTGTTCGGGCAGTGTAGGGGGTCTTGCTGGGGGTGGTGTTTCAGGGTTTAGGGCAGTGCAGTGGTGTTCGGGCAGTGTAGGGGGTCTTGCTGGGGGTGGTGTTTCAGGGTTTAGGGCAGTGCAGTGGTGTTCGGGCAGTGTAGGGGGTCGTGCTGGGGCTGGTGTTTCAGGGTTTAGGGCAGTGCAGTGGTGTTCGGGCAGTGTAGGGGGTCGTGCTGGGGGTGGTGTTTCAGGGTTTAGGGCAGTGCAGTGGTGTTCGGGCAGTGTAGGGGGTCGTGCTGGGGGTGGTGTTTCAGGGTTTAGGGCAGTGCAGTGGTGTTCGGGCAGTGTAGGGGGTCGTGCTGGGGGTGGTGTTTCAGGGTTTAGGGCAGTGCAGTGGTGTTCGGGCAGTGTAGGGGGTCGTGCTGGGGGTGGTGTTTCAGGGTTTAGGGCAGTGCAGTGGTGTTCGGGCAGTGTAGGGGGTCGTGCTGGGGGTGGTGTTTCAGGGTTTAGGGCAGTGCAGTGGTGTTCGGGCAGTGTAGGGGGTCGTGCTGGGGCTGGTGTTTCAGGGTTTAGGGCAGAGCAGTGGTGTTCGGGCAGTGTAGGGGGTCGTGCTGGGGGTGGTGTTTCAGGGTTTAGGGCAGTGCAGTGGTGTTCGGGCAGTGTAGGGGGTCTTGCTGGGGGTGGTGTTTCAGGGTTTAGGGCAGTGGTGTTCGGGCAGTGTAGGGGGTCTTGCTGGGGGTGATGTTTCAGGGTTTAGGGCAGTGCAGTGGTGTTCGGGCAGTGTAGGGGGTCTTGCTGGGGGTAGTGTTTCAGGGTTTAGGGCAGTGCAGTGGTGTTCGGGCAGTGTAGGGGGTCATGCTGGGGGTGGTGTTTCAGGGTTTAGGGCAGTGCAGTGGTGTTCGGGCAGTGTAGGGGGTCGTGCAGGGGGTGGTGTTTCAGGGTTTAGGGCAGTGCAGTGGTGTTCGGGCAGTGTAGGGGGTCGTGCTGGGGGTGGTGTTTCAGGGTTTAGGGCAGTGCAGTGGTGTTCGGGCAGTGTAGGGGGTCGTGCAGGGGGTGGTGTTTCAGGGTTTAGGGCAGTGCAGTGGTGTTCGGGCAGTGTAGGGGGTCGTGCTGGGGCTGGTGTTTCAGGGTTTAGGGCAGTGCAGTGGTGTTCGGGCAGTGTAGGGGGTCGTGCTGGGGCTGGTGTTTCAGGGTTTAGGGCAGTGCAGTGGTGTTCGGGCAGTGTAGGGGGTCGTGCTGGGGGTGGTGTTTCAGGGTTTAGGGCAGTGCAGTGGTGTTCGGGCAGTGTAGGGGGTCTTGCTGGGGGTGGTGTTTCAGGGTTTAGGGCAGTGGTGTTCGGGCAGTGTAGGGGGTCTTGCTGGGGGTGATGTTTCAGGGTTTAGGGCAGTGCAGTGGTGTTCGGGCAGTGTAGGGGGTCTTGCTGGGGGTAGTGTTTCAGGGTTTAGGGCAGTGCAGTGGTGTTCGGGCAGTGTAGGGGGTCGTGCTGGGGGTGGTGTTTCAGGGTTTAGGGCAGTGCAGTGGTGTTCGGGCAGTGTAGGGGGTCGTGCTGGGGCTGGTGTTTCAGGGTTTAGGGCAGTGCAGTGGTGTTCGGGCAGTGTAGGGGGTCGTGCTGGGGGTGGTGTTTCAGGGTTTAGGGCAGTGCAGTGGTGTTCGGGCAGTGTAGGGGGTCGTGCTGGGGGTGGTGTTTCAGGGTTTAGGGCAGTGCAGTGGTGTTCGGGCAGTGTAGTGGGTCGTGCAGGGGGTGGTGTTTCAGGGTTTAGGGCAGTGCAGTGGTGTTCGGGCAGTGTAGGGGGTCGTGCTGGGGCTGGTGTTTCAGGGTTTAGGGCAGTGCAGTGGTGTTCGGGCAGTGTAGGGGGTCTTGCTGGGGGTGGTGTTTCAGGGTTTAGGGCAGTGGTGTTCGGGCAGTGTTGGGGGTCTTGCTGGGGGTGATGTTTCAGGGTTTAGGGCAGTGCAGTGGTGTTCGGGCAGTGTAGGGGGTCTTGCTGGGGGTGGTGTTTCAGGGTTTAGGGCAGTGCAGTGGTGTTCGGGCAGTGTAGGGGGTCATGCTGGGGGTGGTGTTTCAGGGTTTAGGGCAGTGCAGTGGTGTTCGGGCAGTGTAGGGGGTCGTGCAGGGGGTGGTGTTTCAGGGTTTAGGGCAGTGCAGTGGTGTTCGGGCAGTGTAGGGTGTCGTGCTGGGGGTGGTGTTTCAGGGTTTAGGGCAGTGCAGTGGTGTTCGGGCAGTGTAGGGGGTCGTGCTGGGGCTGGTGTTTCAGGGTTTAGGGCAGTGCAGTGGTGTTCGGGCAGTGTAAGGGGTCGTGCTGGGGCTGGTGTTTCAGGGTTTAGGGCAGTGCAGTGGTGTTCGGGCAGTGTAGGGGGTCGTGCTGGGGCTGGTGTTTCAGGGTTTAGGGCAGTGCAGTGGTGTTCGGGCAGTGTAGGGGGTCGTGCTGGGGCTGGTGTTTCAGGGTTTAGGGCAGTGCAGTGGTGTTCGGGCAGTGTAGGGGGTCGTGCTGGGGGTGGTGTTTCAGGGTTTAGGGCAGTGCAGTGGTGTTCGGGCAGTGTAGGGGGTCGTGCTGGGGCTGGTGTTTCAGGGTTTAGGGCAGTGCAGTGGTGTTCGGGCAGTGTAGGGGGTCGTGCTGGGGGTGGTGTTTCAGGGTTTAGGGCAGTGCAGTGGTGTTCGGGCAGTGTAGGGGGTCGTGCTGGGGGTGGTGTTTCAGGGTTTAGGGCAGTGCAGTGGTGTTCGGGCAGTGTAGGGGGTCGTGCTGGGGCTGGTGTTTCAGGGTTTAGGGCAGTGCAGTGGTGTTCGGGCAGTGTAGGGGGTCGTGCTGGGGGTGGTGTTTCAGGGTTTAGGGCAGTGCAGTGGTGTTCGGGCAGTGTAGGGGGTCTTGCTGGGGGTGGTGTTTCAGGGTTTAGGGCAGTGCAGTGGTGTTCGGGCAGTGTAGGGGGTCTTGCTGGGGGTGGTGTTTCAGGGTTTAGGGCAGTGCAGTGGTGTTCGGGCAGTGTAGGGGGTCATGCTGGGGGTGGTGTTTCAGGGTTTAGGGCAGTGCAGTGGTGTTCGGGCAGTGTAGGGGGTCGTGCTGGGGGTGGTGTTTCAGGGTTTAGGGCAGTGCAGTGGTGTTCGGGCAGTGTAGGGGGTCGTGCTGGGGGTGGTGTTTCAGGGTTTAGGGCAGTGCAGTGGTGTTCGGGCAGTGTAGGGGGTCGTGCAGGGGGTGGTGTTTCAGGGTTTAGGGCAGTGCAGTGGTGTTCGGGCAGTGTAGGGGGTCGTGCTGGGGGTGGTGTTTCAGGGTTTAGGGCAGTGCAGTGGTGTTCGGGCAGTGTAGGGGGTCGTGCTGGGGGTGGTGTTTCAGGGTTTAGGGCAGTGCAGTGGTGTTCGGGCAGTGTAGGGGGTCGTGCTGGGGCTGGTGTTTCAGGGTTTAGGGCAGTGCAGTGGTGTTCGGGCAGTGTAGGGGGTCGTGCTGGGGGTGGTGTTTCAGGGTTTAGGGCAGTGCAGTGGTGTTCGGGCAGTGTAGGGGGTCTTGCTGGGGGTGGTGTTTCAGGGTTTAGGGCAGTGCAGTGGTGTTCGGGCAGTGTAGGGGGTCTTGCTGGGGGTGGTGTTTCAGGGTTTAGGGCAGTGCAGTGGTGTTCGGGCAGTGTAGGGGGTCGTGCTGGGGGTGGTGTTTCAGGGTTTAGGGCAGTGCAGTGGTGTTCGGGCAGTGTAGGGGGTCATGCTGGGGCTGGTGTTTCAGGGTTTAGGGCAGTGCAGTGGTGTTCGGGCAGTGTAGGGGGTCGTGCAGGGGGTGGTGTTTCAGGGTTTAGGGCAGTGCAGTGGTGTTCGGGCAGTGTAGGGGGTCGTGCTGGGGGTGGTGTTTCAGGGTTTAGGGCAGTGCAGTGGTGTTCGGGCAGTGTAGGGGGTCGTGCTGGGGGTGGTGTTTCAGGGTTTAGGGCAGTGCAGTGGTGTTCGGGCAGTGTAGGGGGTCGTGCTGGGGCTGGTGTTTCAGGGTTTAGGGCAGTGCAGTGGTGTTCGGGCAGTGTAGGGGGTCGTGCTGGGGGTGGTGTTTCAGGGTTTAGGGCAGTGCAGTGGTGTTCGGGCAGTGTAGGGGGTCGTGCTGGGGGTGGTGTTTCAGGGTTTAGGGCAGTGCAGTGGTGTTCGGGCAGTGTAGGGGGTCGTGCTGGGGCTGGTGTTTCAGGGTTTAGGGCAGTGCAGTGGTGTTCGGGCAGTGTAGGGGGTCGTGCTGGGGGTGGTGTTTCAGGGTTTAGGGCAGTGCAGTGGTGTTCGGGCAGTGTAGGGGGTCGTGCTGGGGGTGGTGTTTCAGGGTTTAGGGCAGTGCAGTGGTGTTCGGGCAGTGTAGGGGGTCTTGCTGGGGGTGGTGTTTCAGGGTTTAGGGCAGTGCAGTGGTGTTCGGGCAGTGTAGGGGGTCGTGCTGGGGGTGGTGTTTCAGGGTTTAGGGCAGTGCAGTAGTGTTCGGGCAGTGTAGGGGGTCGTGCTGGGGCTGGTGTTTCAGGGTTTAGGGCAGTGCAGTGGTGTTCGGGCAGTGTAGGGGGTCGTGCTGGGGGTGGTGTTTCAGGGTTTAGGGCAGTGCAGTGGTGTTCGGGCAGTGTAGGGGGTCGTGCTGGGGGTGGTGTTTCAGGGTTTAGGGCAGTGCAGTGGTGTTCGGGCAGTGTAGGGGGTCGTGCTGGGGGTGGTGTTTCAGGGTTTAGGGCAGTGCAGTGGTGTTCGGGCAGTGTAGGGGGTCGTGCTGGGGGTGGTGTTTCAGGGTTTAGGGCAGTGCAGTGGTGTTCGGGCAGTGTAGGGGGTCGTGCTGGGGGTGGTGTTTCAGGGTTTAGGGCAGTGCAGTGGTGTTCGGGCAGTGTAGGGGGTCGTGCTGGGGGTGGTGTTTCAGGGTTTAGGGCAGTGCAGTGGTGTTCGGGCAGTGTAGGGGGTCGTGCTGGGGCTGGTGTTTCAGGGTTTAGGGCAGTGCAGTGGTGTTCGGGCAGTGTAGGGGGTCGTGCTGGGGCTGGTGTTTCAGGGTTTAGGGCAGTGCAGTGGTGTTCGGGCAGTGTAGGGGGTCGTGCTGGGGGTGGTGTTTCAGGGTTTAGGGCAGTGCAGTGGTGTTCGGGCAGTGTAGGGGGTCTTGCTGGGGGTGGTGTTTCAGGGTTTAGGGCAGTGCAGTGGTGTTCGGGCAGTGTAGGGGGTCTTGCTGGGGGTAGTGTTTCAGGGTTTAGGGCAGTGCAGTGGTGTTCGGGCAGTGTAGGGGGTCATGCTGGGGGTGGTGTTTCAGGGTTTAGGGCAGTGCAGTGGTGTTCGGGCAGTGTAGGGGGTCGTGCTGGGGCTGGTGTTTCAGGGTTTAGGGCAGTGCAGTGGTGTTCGGGCAGTGTAGGGGGTCGTGCTGGGGGTGGTGTTTCAGGGTTTAGGGCAGTGCAGTGGTGTTCGGGCAGTGTAGGGGGTCGTGCTGGGGGTGGTGTTTCAGGGTTTAGGGCAGTGCAGTGGTGTTCGGGCAGTGTAGTGGGTCATGCTGGGGGTGGTGTTTCAGGGTTTAGGGCAGTGCAGTGGTGTTCGGGCAGTGTAGGGGGTCGTGCTGGGGCTGGTGTTTCAGGGTTTAGGGCAGTGCAGTGGTGTTCGGGCAGTGTAGGGGGTCTTGCTGGGGGTGGTGTTTCAGGGTTTAGGGCAGTGCAGTGGTGTTCGGGCAGTGTTGGGGGTCTTGCTGGGGGTGGTGTTTCAGGGTTTAGGGCAGTGCAGTGGTGTTCGGGCAGTGTAGGGGGTCTTGCTGGGGGTGGTGTTTCAGGGTTTAGGGCAGTGCAGTGGTGTTCGGGCAGTGTAGGGGGTCATGCTGGGGATGGTGTTTCAGGGTTTAGGGCAGTGCAGTGGTGTTCGGGCAGTGTAGGGGGTCGTGCAGGGGGTGGTGTTTCAGGGTTTAGGGCAGTGCAGTGGTGTTCGGGCAGTGTAGGGGGTCGTGCTGGGGGTGGTGTTTCAGGGTTTAGGGCAGTGCAGTGGTGTTCGGGCAGTGTAGGGGGTCTGTGCTGGGGCTGGTGTTTCAGGGTTTAGGGCAGTGCAGTGGTGTTCGGGCAGTGTACGGGGTCGTGCTGGGGCTGGTGTTTCAGCGGTTTAGGGCAGTGCAGTGGTGTTCGGGCAGTGTAGGGGGTCGTGCTGGGGCTGGTGTTTCAGGGTTTAGGGCAGTGCAGTGGTGTTCGGGCAGTGTAGGGGGTCGTGCTGGGGCTGGTGTTTCAGGGTTTAGGGCAGTGCAGTGGTGTTCGGGCAGTGTAGGGGGTCATGCTGGGGGTGGTGTTTCAGGGTTTAGGGCAGTGCAGTGGTGTTCGGGCAGTGTAGGGGGTCGTGCTGGGGCTGGTGTTTCAGGGTTTAGGGCAGTGCAGTGGTGTTCGGGCAGTGTAGGGGGTCGTGCTGGGGCTGGTGTTTCAGGGTTTAGGGCAGTGCAGTGGTGTTCGGGCAGTGTAGGGGGTCGTGCTGGGGGTGGTGTTTCAGGGTTTAGGGCAGTGCAGTGGTGTTCGGGCAGTGTAGTGGGTCGTGCAGGGGGTGGTGTTTCAGGGTTTAGGGCAGTGCAGTGGTGTTCGGGCAGTGTAGGGGGTCGTGCTGGGGCTGGTGTTTCAGGGTTTAGGGCAGTGCAGTGGTGTTCGGGCAGTGTAGGGGGTCGTGCTGGGGGTGGTGTTTCAGGGTTTAGGGCAGTGCAGTGGTGTTCGGGCAGTGTTGGGGGTCTTGCTGGGGGTGATGTTTCAGGGTTTAGGGCAGTGCAGTGGTGTTCGGGCAGTGTAGGGGGTCTTGCTGGGGGTAGTGTTTCAGGGTTTAGGGCAGTGCAGTGGTGTTCGTGCAGTGTAGGGGGTCATGCTGGGGATGGTGTTTCAGGGTTTAGGGCAGTGCAGTAGTGTTCGGGCAGTGTAGGGGGTCGTGCAGGGGGTGGTGTTTCAGGGTTTAGGGCAGTGCAGTGGTGTTCGGGCAGTGTAGGGGGTCGTGCTGGGGGTGGTGTTTCAGGGTTTAGGGCAGTGCAGTGGTGTTCGGGCAGTGTAGGGGGTTGTGCTGGGGCTGGTGTTTCAGGGTTTAGGGCAGTGCAGTGGTGTTCGGGCAGTGTACGGGGTCGTGCTGGGGCTGGTGTTTAACAGTTTAGGGCAGTGCAGTGGTGTTCGGGCAGTGTAGGGGGTCATGCTGGGGCTGGTGTTTCAGGGTTTAGGGCAGTGCAAGTGGTGTTCGTGCAGTGTAGGTGGTCGTGCTGGGGCTGGTGTTTCAGGGTTTAGGGCAATGCAGTGGTGTTCGGGCACTGTAGGGGTCGTGCTGGGGCTGGTGTTTCAGGGTTTAGGGCAGTGCAGTGGTGCTCGGGCAGTGTAGGGGGTCATGCTGGGGGTGGTGTTTCTGGGTTTAGGGCAGTGCAGTGGTGTTCGGGCAGTGTAGGGGGTCGTGCTGGGGCTGGTGTTTCAGGGTTTAGGGCAGTGCAGTGGTGTTCGGGCAGTGTAGGGGGTCGTGCTGGGGCTGGTGTTTCAGGGTTTTGGGCAGAGCAGTGGTGTTCGGGCAGTGTAGGGGGTCGTGCTGGGGGTGGTGTTTCAGGGTTTAGGGCAGTGCAGTGGTGTTCGGGCAGTGTAGGAGGTCGAGCTGGGGTTGGTGTTTCAGGGTTTAGTGCAGTGGTGTTCGGGCAGTGTAGGGGGTCTTGCTGGGGGTGATGTTTCAGGGTTTAGGGCAGTGGAGTGGTGTTCGGGCAGTGTAGGGGGTCTTGCTGGGGGTAGTGTTTCAGGGTTTAGGGCAGTGCAGTGGTGTTTGGGCAGTGTAGGGGGTCGTGCTGGGGGTGGTGTTTCAGGGTTTAGGGCAGTGCAGTGGTGTTCGGGCAGTGTAGGGGGTCGTGAAGGGGGTGGTGTTTCAGGGTTTAGGGCAGTGCAGTGGTGTTCGGGCAGTGTAGGGGGTCGTGCTGGGGGTGGTGTTTCAGGGTTTAGGGCAGTGCAGTGGTGTTCGAACAGTGTAGGGGGTCGTGCAGGGGCTGGTGTTTCAAGGTTTAGGGCAGTGCAGTGGTGTTCGGGCAGTGTAGGGGGTCGTGCTGGGGGTAGTGTTTTAGGGTTTAGGGTAGTGCAGTGGTGCTTGTGTAGTGTAGGGGGTCGTGCTGGGGGTAGTGTTTTAGGGTTTAGGGTAGTGCAGTGGTGTTTGTGTAGTGTAGGGGGTCATGTTTTAGGGTAGTGCAGTGGTGTTTGGGTAGTGTAGGGGGTCGTGCTGGGGGTATTGTTTTAGGATTTAGGTTAGTGCAGTGGTGTTTGGGTAGTGTAGGGGATCGTGCTGGGGGTAGTGTTTTAGGGTTTAGGGTAGTGCAGTGGTGTTTGTGTAGTGTAGGGGGTCGTGCTGGGGGTAGTGTTTTAGGGTTTAGGGTAGTGCAGTGGTGCTTGTGTAGTGTAGGGGGTCGTGCTGGGGGTAGTGTTTTAGGGTTTAGGGTAGTGCAGTGGTGTTTGTGTAGTGTAGGGGGTTCATGTTTTAGGGTAGTGCAGTGGTGTTTGGGTAGTGTAGGGGGTCGTGCTGGGGGTAGTGTTTTAGGATTTAGGTTAGTGCAGTGGTGTTTGGGTAGTGTAGGGGGTCGTGCTGGGGGTAGTGTTTTAGGGTTTAGGGTAGTGCAGTGGTGTTTGTGTAGTGTAGGGGGTCATGTTTTAAGATGCAACGCTCCAATACCTGACCAGTCTGCACTACATAAAACTGCAAAAAAACTAAAAATAAAAAGTGTTTTGCACACTTTTGTCATTGGGCTATATGTGGGCTACATCTGGGTAATATTTGTGCTACATTTGGGCTCTTTTTTCTCTGGTGGCCATCTTGGAAGACTTCTTTGTTATGAAGTTTCCTAATTTCCTCATTTACTGCAGTCTCCTCAGTAGGAAATGCTTTCAGTTTTTTACTTTGATTCCATCAAGAAGGCATTCAGATGTGTCTCACATTTGCCATAAATTCAGAATGTTAGCACTCTAGTTGCTCATTAGATCACTGTAGTAAAGCTACTGCTCACCAGGGAGTTAACTGGAAGTCTGCTGCTGGTATTGAAAGTGATTGTTTCAGTCTGCATGTCAGAATTTTCTAATGAAATAGAAGAGGATTTGAGATCTCACTTAAAACATGCCCTCATTTTTCTTTCTGCAGCACTAACCATAATTTCTATTTCAAAAAGAACCCCCTCATTTTGTTCCTTTTTAAATTAAATGTTTTAAGTATTAACGGTTTATTCCAATCAAGATGGCTTCAGGTGTGCCATACTTTTGTCATAAGTAAGGCTGTTAGCGCTCTAGTTGTTCTTTAGAACACTCTGGGAAGCTGCAGTAGAACACAAAGGCATCAACTGGCAGGCTGCTCCTGTTGAAATATAACAGGAAGATATTTGAGATCACACTTGAATCATGTCCTAATTTTTCTTTCTACAGCACTACCCATAATTTCTATGACAAAATGAACCCCATCATTTTGTTCATTTTTAAATTAAATGTTTTAAGTGTTACCAGTTTATTCCAATCAAGATGGCTTCAGGTGTGCCATACTTTTGTCATAAGTAAGGCTGTTAGCACTCTAGTTGTTCTTTAGAACACTCTGGGAAGCTGCAGTAGAACACAAAGGCATCAACTGACAGGCTGCTCCTGTTGAAATATAACAGGAAGATATTTGAGATCTCACTTGAAACATGTCCTAATTTTTCTTTCTATAGCTCTAACCATAATTTCTATGACAAAATTAACCCCATCATTTTGTTCCTTTTTAAATTAAATGTTTTAAGTGTTACCAGTTTATTCCAATCAAGATGGCTTCAGGTGTGCCATACTTTTGTCACAAGTAAGGCTGTTAGCACTCTAGTTGTTCTTTAGAACACTCTGGGAAGCTGCAGTAGAACACAAAGGAATCAACTGACAGTCTCTGCCCTTGTTGGATGTACATGTTTTACTGAGAATGTCAGACTTCCTTCTCACATGACTGAGAAAGATAATGTGAATTTACAGAAAATATGCTCTCATTTTAGCTTCTGGAGCACCTTCCAAAACTCTATGGGACAAGCATGTGAAAATAGTTTTCTCTCAAACATGATTCATGATATCCCAGCAGAAGGTTTTCACAGGGTAAAATCACCTTAGAACACACCACAATTCCTGAAATGAGTATGGTACCATCAACAAATGAATTCTAATGTAACTAAAGTCTGTTATCACCCTTTATAGTTCTCCTTTTGGTAACCCTCAAAATCTTTGATTCACTACAATGCATTTCAATGGGGTACTATCATTTATATTGGTCCCAAGATGGCTGCCAGCAATTCCAGGATGAAGTGCTGACAGCCAATCAAATCTCACGATGACATGTGTGGTTAGGCTCCGCCCAGATATATATGTGATTTTACTTTTGATTTTCTCAGCAACTACTGAACGGATTTACACCATTTAACAAAAAGGGTTCTTTCTGAACCAAGAACTACCTCTTTGCCAAATTTGGTGTAATTCCGTTCAGCAGTTCGGGCTGTAGCCGTGTCTAAAGTTTCCTATGGAAAATTGCATGGGGAAAACACGTTTTGGGACCCCCCTTTTTTCTCGGCCCCCACTTGCCGAATCACCCCAAAACTTTCAGGATAGGAGCGGACCAGAGCGGGCCATAAGTTTTGAAAATTTCGCGAAGATTCGTCAACCGGCGCCAAAGTTATTGGAAATAGAATGTTGTGAATTTCCTATGGAAAATAGGTCCTAACTATAACTATCTACTGGCGACCGCCAGTAGATAATATCTATATATAGATATATAGATATATATATATATCTTAATGCTCTGCTGTTCTTGTGCTGATTTTCAGCGAAACAGACACGAACCACACAATGAGTGTAGTAAATAAGTTGTTTATTTGTCAGCCATTACGCGTTTCAGCCCGTCCGGGCCTTGATCAGATGACAATCGCTGCCTTGATGTTTTTCCTTTTTAAAGTGACACGTGCAAAATTGAAAGAACCATTAGCCATAGAAAGCGAAACCATACTACATATATTGTCATAGTACGTAAAAACAGACTCATTCATTCTAGATATTGACAATCCATAATAATCATTAAGTAATAATAAAATTCTTGTTTAAAATACCTTAATAAATACATAATATGGATTGATTCGACCTGGATAAACATTAAAAAAAAACAGTTTTTTTATAACCCAATGCATTTGTTATCCTCTAGTCCGACAGTCACTGATAGTCATATATGCGACTCTTTATCTGCAACTTTGTCTTGTAATAAAATGAGTCCATTTATAATATCTATGACTGGAAAGTGCAAGTGCAAATTGTTAGTGCAAAGAAATCTGATAAGTGTTTAACCACCCGTGTTACTTGTGTTAAAATGCTTGAGTGCTAGGATTAAAAAAACATTTTCTTTCTGGTTATGGCGAATATTGCAGCAAAAGAATTCATTGTCATGAAGAATCCTTTAAAAATGGTAATGCCTGTTTAAATACATTGATGATAAATTACATTAAGATTGAGCAATTTGATTTCTTAAAACAGAGATGGAGAAATCGGTTTAAAGACAGGTAAACAGGTCTTCCGATGTGTTGAGACCCCCGGGGTGTTTGGAGTCTAAGTCCAAAATATATCTCATCTCTAATTTCCTTAGAGCCCCTTCTCTATCACCCCCTCTCCTGTTTATTGGCACTGCGTCAATTAAATAATATTTAAAATGTTCAAGGCTATTTTTGTGTATCTCCTTGAAGTGAAGGGCCACTGGATAGGTTGGGTCTTGATTTACTATGGCCCGTATGTGCTGTAGTATCCTCTTGTGGGCTTGCAATTTGGAACTGCCCACGTAGCATAAGCCACAGGAACACTCCAGAACATAGATAGCGTAGTCCGTTTTGCAGGTTAATGGTTTAGAGATCTTACACTCTTTTTTGCCAAACAGTATGATGTATGTAGTTTTGTTTATCCCGTACTGGCAAGCTTTACAGCTTTTTCATTTAATAAAACCCTTACGCTGTGAAAGCCACGTATTCTGCTCAGTTACCTCCGTACTACTCTTGACCAGGCAGTTGCTTATAGAAGGGGCTCGTCTGTATGTGATCGACAAATTTTGTGGCAGAAATTGGCCAATGACTGGATCATTAATGTCTAATGGCCAATTTTGTCTGATGATGTTTCTTAGTGCTTTGTCCTGTTTATTGTATGTCAATATCATTCTCAGTTCCATAGATGTTTCCTTGTAATCAGTGTAAATAACAGTAATTTGTTTAGGTACCAGAAGATTGGATCTATAAAGAGTGTTGGTTTTGACAATGGCGGTGTCTATTACTTTTTTAGAGTAGCCTCGTTCCAAAAATCTCTTTTTACTGGCCTGTTGTTCTGTGTGTAATTCCTTGGGGTTGCTACAAATTCTTTTTAATCTGAGCATTTCCCCGTACGGTATACTTTCCACCAGATATCTAGGGTGGAAACTTGTTGAGTGTAAAACCAAATTACCTGCTGTCTCTTTGCGATATATTTTTGTTTCGATTTTCTCATTCTCAATGTATACCTCCACATCTAAAAAGTGTACCGTTTTGTCACTAATCACAGCTGTAAAACCTAAATTAATTTCATTAGTATTGATTGCTGAGACAAACTAAATTGCACTTGAGTGGGTACCTTTCCAAATAATAAACAGGTCATCGATAAAATGAAGCCACAGTTTCACATTGTTTTTTACATAAACATTGTGAGTGCTGCCCAGCACCAGCTCCTCCCACCAGCCCATGTGTAAACACGCGTAGCTGTGGGAGAAGCTGGCACCCATGGCAACACCACGCATTTGTTGGTAGTAAAATTTGTCAAACATAAATATGTTATTGTTCAAATAAAAGTTTGTCATACTGATTAGCATTTTGTTATGTTGGGACATTTGTAACGATTTGTTCCCGAGGTAAAATTCCAATGCTCTCAAACCATCTGTGTGGTTTATACTGGGGTAAAGTGACGTTACGTCTAATGTCACTAATAGGTAATATTTCTGCCAGATAAAATTATTCAGTTTTGAAAGAAAATCACCAGTGTCTTTGTTGTAGAAAGGTAACCTCTGTACATGTTCCTGTAAAAAAAAGTCAATGTACTGTGATGCATTCTCTAAAAGACTCTTTTGCGCCGATATTATTGGCCGTCCCGTGGTTTTGTTGGGTCTTTATGAATTTTTGGTATGAAGTAAATGCTTGGAACTGTGGGGTTCTCCTTTTTCAGGAATTTATATTCATCAAGGGTGATTAGTACCGCACTTTTCCAGGCAAGCAATTTGGTGTAGAATTCGTTATACATTGCCCGCAGTGCCAATGCATTGCTTTTTTTATAACATGTTCTGTCACTCAATTGAAGTAAAGCTTCTTGCATGTAGTCATCTTTTGCCCAGATGACTATGTTGCCTCCCTTATCGGAATTCGAATGATGAGCCGATTGTTCTTTTTAAGTTTCATCATTAATTGATGGTATTGTTGATTTTGTTTATTAAACTTTGGTTTTGTATTTAGTACTTTATGATTTAAGTTTTTGAGTTGTGCTGTCACTTGTTCGCTAAAAATATCAATTGCATCCCTTGGAGCTATGGGATTGAAGGTCGATTTCGGTCTGAAGGGAGTAGTTCTTTTGCTTCTATTCCATGTTGTTTTATCACTGTTGGATTCATGACTATCACCCCCTGAGATTTGGGAATTTGTCTGACTACTGGAGTTGTCATATTCTTCCTGTAGTTCCTGTAGAGTTTTTAGTAAGGGCATATCCGAAATTGTTAAGTTCAAAGGTGAAGAGCAGTCATTCAACTGGGTTTCATCCCCCGTTGTGATGTTGTGTGGCATGAAATTTTTTCAATTTTAGTTTGCAAACAAATCAGAAAACATCCATTCTTGTGTTGGCATAATTGAAGTTGTTTTCCGGACAGTATGAGAGACCAAGTGAAAGGAGTTGTTTTTCAGCCTTAATCAGATCTATGTTGGCTAGATTAATTATAGTTCAGGTAGACTCTGAACTTTAATTTATTTGCGATTCCATCTCCCTGTTCCTCGTTTTTTGTTGGTTGTCGCGTTTTCTGACCGCTTTTCTCCTCTGCCTGCGCTTGTGGTTTCTCCTTTTTCTGATTTGTTCCTTTGCGTTTTCGGGCGGACGGTCTGCGGCCGATGTTGGCACAGAAAATCCAGTTCTTCGGCTAAGGAGAGTTTTTGTGATGCCTGTCTGATTCTTGCCTGTCGTGCCTCAGATTCGGATTCACTTTCTATGGCAGAACTAAGGTCAGAATTCGAGGTATTTGCGTATCCTTCTCTATTTGTTGATACTGACTGTATGTTGTCTTTTCTTGGATTGAATTTGGAGATTTTCAATGCATCATATTTTTTAAAAACGTGAAGATTCGTCCATTTTCATAGTCTATTTTATCCCTATGAAATTTAAAAGCTTTCCTTTCCTTGATTTTCTCTTCATCCCTTCATAGTCTGGTAGTCATCTCCTCACGCAATTTCGATATTTCATCACTTTGCCCCATTGCATTTATATCATCATTCAATTAGTCTATTTGGTCTTGTAGATCCGCTCTGTCTGATTCAGCATATTTAACTAGGATCTGCACTAGTTTTTTTTAGAAGATTCTAAATTGCACTCCGCCCATTCTCTCATCATGTTTGGGTTCGGATTCTCATAACTGGGTCCTATTAGAATTCTGAGTCCTCTGGGAATTCTCCCTACGTCCAGATATCTTTGCAGGGATCTGAATTCCCACCACTTCCCTTGTTCCTGTCTCATGAATTTCTCCATTTTTTTCATTTTGTCTTCCACGTTAATCGTCATGTTACTGGGAGCTACATTGCTCGTGTTGCTCGGGGTTTCAGCTGAGGGTTTGTTGCTGAGCATTTCAGCTGCTGCAGCCTCCCGGTCTCGCAGCGTGTCGGCCGACATTTTGGTCAAATGTTAATTAAATATTTGTGGATGTGGAGAAGTATTATCCCTTCAATATGGCCACTTCTCCCTTTCCAGCACACCACTCACCCCACTATCACATGCCGGTCCTACCTTTCTCATTGTCGGCGTCTAGGGGTCCTTCGACTCGAAATTCGCCGGCTCCGATCAGACAGGGTATCCGTTTCTTGGGGGGGGGGCGACGTGAGTAGTCCTTCCGGACTCGCTGAGGGTTCCAGAGCAACACCGGAAAGTTTGGCTTCTTCTTTTCACGTCGCCACAAATCAAGTGGGGGTCCACGTGCAACCAGGGGAAGCCGTCCCGGTCTATATATCTTAATCCTCTGCTTTTCTTGTGCCGATTTTCAGTGAAACAGACACGGACCACACAATGAGTGCAGTAAATAAGTTGTTTATTTGTCAGCCATTACGAGTTTCGGCCTGTCCGGGCCTTGATCACATGACAATCGCTGCCTTGATTTTTTTCCTTTTTAAAGTGACACGTGCAAAATTGAAAGAACCATTAGCCATAGAAAGCGAAAACATACTAAATATATTTTCATAGTACGTAAAAACAGACTCATTCATTCTAGATATTGACAATCCATAATAATCATTAAGTAATAATAAAATTCTTGTTTAAAAAACACAGTCACACATACACATATATACACATACATATATATACACATACATATATAAACCCATACATATATACACATACATATATAAACACATACATATATACACATACATATATATACACACACACATCTGTACACACACACACACACATATATATACACACACCCACATATATATACACCATATATATATATATATATATATATATATATATATACACCAATATATATATACACACACACACACATATATATATATTCACTGAAAAAACCATAGGTTTCAGGGACGTTATAGTTAGAAATTAGCATTTAAAAAACCTTAGAAATTCACTGAAAAAACCATAGGTTTCAGGGACGTTATAGTTAGTTGGACATTTCACTCATACAAAACCATAGAAATTCCCCCGTTATAGTTAGTTGAGCTAACTATAACTCGCGCCCCCACAGTGCACTGCTGATGACGTCTCATATATTACAGCATTCATGACATGGTCAGTGACATCACTGATGACATCACTGATGACATCTCAAATGACATCACTGATGACATCACTTATGACATTATCCACGTGAAAATGTGATACACCTCCTCATACCTTAATAAAACCTTTGATACACCCACTCTAAAATACAGACTACCATTTTCGAAACAATAGAGACACCAATACCAGTTACTACGTACGCACTCACTGATTCATAGGTCTACACACACATCCACTCATTCACCCATACAGTCACTCATACATGCAGTGACTCATCAATACAACACTATTATAGGCACTCATACACCTATACAAACACTAACACACCGCCACTCATCCAGAGTTACACAAACACCTAGTCAGTCATGCAAAGAATCAATCACACTTCTATTTACTCACCAATGCAGTTATACTCACACAACCTCACTTATTCATACAGATACTAACATATACTTACTCTCTTATACAATCACTGATACAAGTACACACTGATCCATACAGCCACTCTCACAATCACTGGCTCTCATGTATAGTCATTTATATACTCCAAATCTCACATGCACTGTGTTTTACATATGTAGTTACTTGAACATGTAGCACTGAGATATCCATTCACTCACCAACACACCCATACACACACTCACCCACCCATACAGATGTTTCCACATGCACTCTTGAACCCATACACCTGGTGAATCAACCACTCACATCTATGCACAGTCACACACCTCCCATCCACCCACACACACACTCAGGCACCCATACAAATACTCACGCAACCAATCAATAACCCATATAGACACTCATGTAGCTACTCACCAACCAATGCAGCAGCTTACACAGCAATAGGAAGACTGATATAGACATTCACACAGTTTAGTCACTAACTCACGCATTCAGTAAGACACATTTAATCACTCACTTATACAGTCAGTCACGCACCTACTAAATCCTCCATCCAGACACTTATACACCCACTCATTCTTCAATACAACTTGGCCAATATATATATATATAAGACATATTTAAACTTTACAGAAACACACAGTCACTGGATGATGTCATCAGTGATGTCATTTGAGATGTCATCAGTGATGTCACTGACCATGTCATGAATGATGTAATATGTGATGTCATCAGCAGTGCATTGCGGGGGCGCGAGTTATAGTTAGCTCAACTAACTATAACGGGGGAATTTCTATGGTTTTGTATCAGTAAAATGTCCAACTAACTATAACGTCCCTGAAACCTATGGTTTTTTCAGTGAATTTCTAAGGTTTTTTAAATGGTAATTTCTAACTATAACGTCCCTGAAACCTATGGTTTTTTCAGTGAATTTCAAAGGTTTTTCAAATGCTAATTTCTAACTATAACGTGCCTGAAACCTATGGTTTTTCAGTGAATTTCAAAGGTTTTTTAAATGCTAATTTCTAATTATAATGTTCATTAAACCTATCTTTTTTTTCTGTGTTTTTAAATTATCATCCCATTCTCAACCTGGTCAAAACTGCAAATCTCACCACTTTTCCATCGATGCCTTCCGCCAAAAAAATCGCCACAAATGAGAGCCACAACTAACGCTAATGATATGCAAAGTAGGCGTTCCCGTGGAAAAAAAAACTAAAACACCACTTCCCCATATTTTCAACGACCAGCCAAATCTGCAATGCGATCCAAAAGCCAGGCGATAAGCCGAGTTAGCAGTAAGAAATTAACATCAGCCTTTAACTGGTGTAAGGAGGTGGACTATCTACAGCGTGAATTGGACCCAACTCACAGCCACATCTAAAGACCAACACGTGATACAGCTACTGATCATGCAACTCCGACACCCAACAAGGCCACAACACCCACCGCCACCACCACCAGGACCTCACCACCAGGACCTCCCCCTGGACCACCCCCCCTACTACCACCGAGGCAGTGCAAAACAGGACAACGGACCTTCCCAAAATGCCATGGCCCCTCAGCCGCACAATAGCTGAATGTTGGGACATGTGGGAACCAAGTATGTGTGAAGGAGGCAAGTCACACATCAATATTAATGCACACAATACCAAGTGTAGCGGTGATGTGCTGGACAGACCTCACTATGCAGAGCACAAACCACTCCATGTGTACATATACTACTGATACTTGTAGTATTGTGCACAGTGGACGCAACCATGTTACCTCAGGCAATGGGGAAGATCTCGGTCATGTAGCTGTGTTCTCCCCCCCTGGAAGCGTAAGCGGAGTGGGCTGGTCTAACGTACGGCACTCCAGCTTAGGAGTATGAATAAATAGGCTGGGGCTCTGGGCATGGTTCACTTGTGGGAAGGCCAAAGCGTCTGCCAGAGCGGCGGCCCTCACCCTGCCACGTGGCTGCCACCATGACCGCGGGCCTCCTCGACACAGGCCCCCTGCGAACCCAGCGGCACAGCACCGCAGACTTATGTCTGTACAGACTACTGCCTTCGATCTACACTGCGGACAGCAGGGCTCACAATTCAGATGCAGTGGCGATTGCAGATCACGCAGTCCAGTAGGCAAGACACATTGCTGCCACTGCGCCCCGCCCAGACCACGCATGATCGCAGGCTGCGTACACGCTGAGCGCCAAAGGTACCACTAACTCACTGCACCATAAGTCATCGCCACATGGCCTTATTAAGGCAGAATTCATTAGACAAAAGACATTGCTCCCAGTGCGGCCCGCCGGGACCACGTATCATCGCAGGGTGCGCACACGCTGAGTGCTTCATGTGCCACTAACTGTGCAGCTCAACTCAACGCCACGTGGCTGTGCGCCCATCCTGACCGCTGCCTCCGGCCTACACTGGGGTTAGCACGGTTCACAATTCAAGATTAGTAGCGATGCAAATTGTGTAAGAGACTATAATGGGTTAACAAGATGAAATGCTCCCAACCTGTGCAGCTCAAGTCAACGTCACGTGGCTGTGGGCCTTTGCTGACCGCTGCCTCCGGCCTACACTGTGGAAGACCGGCGACACGTGGTGCCACTAACCCTGTTCAACACAAGCCGATCCCACATGTGTAACTGTGTCCTGAGTCCTGAATGGCAGTGACCCCAAGTCCGTGGCAGCAACCACAGCACCAGACTCCCTTCGATCAGTGAGGCATATTTCCATATGGAAGGCCGGCAACACGTGGTGCCACTAACCCTGTTCAACACAAGCCTATCCCACATGTGTAACTGTGTCCTGAGTCCTAAATGGCAGTGACTCCAACTCCGTGAGAGAACCACAGCAGCAGACTCCCTTCGATTAGTGAGGCGTATTTGCATATGGAAGGCCGGCGACACATGGTGCCACTAACCCTGTTCAACACAAGCCGATCCCACATGTGTAACTGTGTCCTGAGTCCTGAATGGCAGTGACCCCAAGTCCGAGGCAGCAACCACAGCACCAGACTCTCTTCGATCAGTGAGGCATATTTCCATATGGAAGGCCGGCGACACGTGGTGCCACTAACCCTGTTCAACACAAGCTGATCCCACATGTGTAACTGTGTCCTGAGTCCTGAATGGCAGTGACCCCAACTCTGTGAGAGAACCACAGCAGCAGACTCCCTTCGATTAGTGAGGCGTATTTGCATATGGAAGGCCGGCGACACATGGTGCCACTAACCCTGTTCAACACAAGCCGATCCCACAAGAGTAACTGTGTCCTGAGTCCTGAATGGCAGTGACCCCAAGTCCGTGGCAGCGACCACAGCACCAGACTCCCTTCGATTAGTGACGGGTATTTGCATATGGAAGGCCGGCGACACGTGGTGCCACTGAACCTGAACTACGCAGGCCAGTGGGGCCACCAACCTATGCACATGGCTGTGGGCCCTTGCTCACCGCTACCTCTGGCCTACACTACAGTCAGCAGGCCTCACAATTCACATAGAGTCCCGATTGCACATGACGCAGACCAGTAGGCAAGACACATTGCTCCCAGTGCGGCCCGTCCGCACCAAGCATCATCACAGGCTCATACAGTCTCAATGCTTCTGGTGCCACTAACTGTGCACCTCAACTCAACGCCACGTGGCTATGGGCCCTTGCTGACCGCTACCTCTGGCCTACACTGCGGTCATCAGGGCTCACAATTAAAATTATTTGATTCATTAACTACAGAGTCCAGTAGGCAAGTAACTATCACAGTCCTAAACCCTACATAATATCCTTGCTTCAAGAACCTTTTTTATATCAGTTATAGTTTAGTACAAAAGACCAAATTCATCTTCAAGTGCAAACGAACACTCAATAGCAGTCAACACTGCGGGCAGCAGAGCTCGCAATTCGATTTTTAAATGCTAATTTCTAACAAGAAGATTGTACTCAGAAAATACAACACTTCGTCAGTGTATTCTATACTTATTTCATCTTTTCATGATACGCCTACACTGCGGTCAGTAGGGCTCACAATTAAAATTAAGTATTGATTCATTAATTACAGAGTCCACTAGGCAAGTAACTATCACAGGCCTAAAATCTACATAATATCCTTTTAGTATCCTTTCTTCAAGAACATTTTTTATATCAGTTATAGCTTTAATACAATCACCAAATTCATTTTCAAGTGCAAACGAACACTCATTAGCAGTCTACACTGCGGGCAGCAGAGCTCGCAATTCCAACTTTGGACACGTGGTGCCACTAACCCTGTTCAACACAAGCCGCGACACGTGGTGCCACTAACCCTGTTCAACACAAGCCTGCGACATATGGTACCACTATCCCTGTTCAACGCAAGCCGTGACACGTGGTGCCACTAACCCTGTTCAACACAAGCCGGCGACACGTGGTGCCACTAACCCTGTTCAACACAAGCCAATACCACATGTGGAACTGTGTCCTAACTCCGGAATGGCAGTGACCCCAAGTCCGTGGCAGCGACCACAGCACCAGACTCCCTTTGGTTAGTGAAGCATATTTCCATATGCAAGGCCGGCGACAAGTGGTGCCACTAACCCTATACAACACGAGGCGCGACACGTGGTGCCACTAACCCTGTTCAATACCAGCCGATCCCACATGTGGAACTGTGTCCTGAGTCCTGAATGGCAGTGACCCCAACTTCGTGGCAGCGACCACAGCACCAGACTCCCTTCAGTTTTATTTGTTGTTGTTTTCTTTAAATAAAATGTTTTATATGTAAACCTATACATGACTAAGATTCTTGTTTGTCCAACTGCACATGGACACTTCCGGGCCCAAGAAGGTTGTTGGGGGTATGTTGGTAATGTGGGAAGAGGGTGCGTTACCTGCTGATGTGGGGAGAGGCAGCATGAAAGGGGTATCTCTCACAGAAAGAACTCCGATATGTTTTCAGAAATGCCTCGGACAGATGCCAGCTGACGGACTAAATCACAAAATGGTTTTTCAATGCTTATGTAGTGTGAGTTATGAACAGTTCGCACCCAGGCTCGCAGAGGGACAACTGCGGCCCGTCCGCTCGACTCACACACGCAGTACTACGACCCGTCCGCTCCCAAAGGAACAGCAGCGTAGTACCTCGCAGAGGTACAGGCACAGTAGCGTACTAGCTCGCAAACGTAGAGAGCTGCGAGCCGACGGACTGGCTTCTAACGGCATAGCTGCAAAGTGGTGATGTTGGGCAGACGGAGCGTGAAAGAGTTATCTCGCAGAAACAGAGCTCCCATATATTAAATTGCCCCCGAGACCTTTCTTTTATATTTTCACTCAATGCAAGAAAGCACGCTTTCTGGACCAAGACCTTTCTCCCTGCCAAATTTGGCGTAATTCCGTTCAGCAGTTTGACCTGTAGCCTTGTCTAAAGATTCCTATGGAAAATCCATTGAGAAAACACGTTTTCACACCCCCCCCCACATAGCTACCTGTCGCAGGCATACTCGCTGTTGGTGTGATGGTCAGTGGTCTAGTTGTCAACATGTCACGGCCACTCCCTGAGGGCAGGTTTGCACACACACCACACCCATCCGGCACATGCGTCACAGGCCATGTGACTACGCAAATATAATGGATCCACAACGTCACATCCTTTATTGCCGGTGGTGACTGGATGGCGGACGCTCCACGGGTCTCAATCATATAGACTCCATGAAAAGTTGCGCAGAGGGTTAGTCCCAACCTGAGCTCTATGGCCGTCAGGGGCCTACTACCACGTGGTGCGGACTTGAGTTCCACAGGGTTATTGCCACCCGAAGCTGATGTGGCCGTCAGGGGCCTAGCACCACTTGGCGCGGACTTGAGTTGCACAGGGTTACTGCCACCCGAAGCTAATGTGGCCGTCAGGGGCCTACCACCACGTGGCGCGAACTTGAGTTGCACAGGGTTAGTGCCACCCGAAGCTGATGTGGCCATCAGTGGCCTTCAACCACGTGGCGCGGACTTGAGTTGCATAGGGTTAGTCGCACCCTAAGTTCTATGGCCATCAGTGGCCTACCACCACGTGGTGCTGACTTGCGTTGCCCAGGGTTAGCAGCACCAAAAGCTGATGAGGTCTCCGCCATTGATGACTCAGGACTCAGCGACATGTGTGAGATCTGCCGGGCCCCGAAGAAGCTGATGTGGTCTCTGCCATTCATGACTCAGGACTCAGCGACATCTGTGAGATCTGCTGGGCCGCGGAGCTTTGACAGGCACGTGGAGTGCCCACTGGTAGACACTCCGGTGGCAGCAGGTAATTATTTAGTCATGGATGCGCAGGGGCGGCAATATCTCTCTCTCTCTATCACTTCCCTCTCTTCACTCTCTCTCTCTCACTCTCTTCCTTCCTTCCTTTTCTTCTCTTTCTCTATCTCCCTTCTCCCTTTCTCACTCCTTTCTTTCCTTCCCTCTCTTTTTCTCTCTGGCTTTTTTTTCCTTCTCCGTGTTTCACTCCTTTGATATGCGCATTACAAACGTCCTTATTTTGTGCTTTATTTTCCAGGCTGTGTCGTCGACATTCATGGTCCCGACAGGAGTCTTCCGCCTTGTTGTTTTTTGTTCAGTTTGTTAAATTTAGTTTATCCTTTATATATACATTTACGAAAAAATAAAGTTTGTTTAAAAAAAAAAAATTCAATAAAGTTTTGGGTTGTTACTTAAGTGCTGTGTGACTCTTTCTCGTTCTTATTACTGTTATTTCGTGGTGTCCACCATGGTGTTAAATTTTGGGGCAGTTATCACGGGGATACTGGTGATGTCTGCAGTTTGCACCAGCTTCTGAATAGTGTGTTATATTAATCTCAACTTTAGTTGCATTAAAGTGCTGATAATGAAATGCCGAGTAGGCGTTCCCAAGCAAAAAGACACGAGGTGCACCTTTGCGATTTATTCTAAATACTAAAATCCTGTATTGAATTGCACTGTGGTAGTGGGTGCACTTACAGTGTACACACAAAATCAATGAAGAAATGTCATTGTATTTATATTGAGTGGGAATAGTGGGTCAGGTGCTGGATCTTGACGGGATACACTGCCCAGTTCGTTTATTTTTCTGTACACGAAAAAACCACATCACAACTTTGACAACAACTGCTATGCGAAACAAATTCCGGCGATAAGCCGCGTTAGCACCAGGGATTTTACACCTGCTTTCTGCTGCTGTTAAGCAGGACGACTACCTGCAGCATGAAAGGGAACACAGCCAAGAGCCACACCGAAACACCCACAGGTGCCATACAGTCAATGAGCATGATACACGGATACCCATGAGGTCCACAACACTCATCGCAACAACCCCAGGACCGCCAACGCCCCCCGAACCCACATCTGACCAAGTGTGTCCGTGTGGTCATTGTGTTAGCATGATAGGCACGGGCCCTGCAACATCACAGTCTCAGCGGACGTTACCATGTCACCTCAGCGTTGGCAGTGAGCCTGGACATGTAGCTACGCACGCATCCTCCTGCATGCACAAGCGGCGTGTGCTGGTCCTGCGTACACAGGTCAGCGCAGGGGTCTGCCTATCCGGCAAGGGGAACGGGGTGTCTCGGACATGTCTGTGTTCAGGAAGTGCGGTAAGTGTGTCTCTGTGTTCTGGTGTGGCCGCCACAAGGGCCGCAGCAGTCGATGTGTACAGTGGCATGCACCACCTCCAAACTGCAGTCTCACGGTGTGGTTGGAATGCCGCAAGACACGCGCGAATAGGCATTACAATGGTGTGCCATAGGAGTGCACGGTATACAACAGTGCACCGTACAAAAGTGTGGGGGCTCGTGGGAGGGAGGATCAGCTGTTTGGCAACGTAACACACAGTGAACCCGCCCATGTGCCACGTGCTGGGCATCTCATCCATGATGACCAGGGTCACAGACATCCCACAACACCCACGACCGGCCTTTGTACACATCCTGTATGAATGCAGCTGGAGAACTTACTGTAGGGATGAAAGGTTCTTTGTCTGAGCTATCTTGCAGTAGCACATCTGCTGCTCCGAGAAGGAACTTGCAAGTGGCCAGCCCCCCCTGACAGATACGATAATATTTGCATCCATCTCCCACACTACGCACTGCCCGATTTGAGAACGAGTACACATCCCACACTCAAAAGTCCTTCGTCGTAGTTAGCGTGCGTGAAATGGCCTTCACACGTGCTCCCACCACACCCCTGCCCTGCACCCATTGCACACAGACCCGGCTCATTGCACAAAGCTGTGCCATTTCATCCACAAGACTGGCACATGGCAAGCCAGTGCAGCTACAAGCAGAGCCACTGACGCAATAGCAGAGCATCCCGAACACATGGTCGACTCCATGCACGTCCACCTATACCTTGCACGTCTGCTGCATGTCCTGGGTGCACTGCCTTTGGCAGTACTGCGGATCACTTACCGGCTGTGCTTCCGCATTGCGGACGTCACCTGCGTTCAACCTGTATTGCAATGTGGCACGTGCCTATCCGAGTGGTGCATGGACGTGTGCATCTCCAACGAGTGGGTAGCTGACATGGATTACGACAGGTGTGTGCCCCCCTGTTGGCCCACGACCAGGACTGTCATGGTGATGCCCGTTTATGGCATGCATGGATGTTTGGCATGCATGTTGGGAACTGGGCCTGGGAGATTGCACGTGTCGTAGTATGCAGTGAGCAAATTGACCTACTTCCCGATTCTGCTTTGGTGCACATTGGGTACAGTGGTTGGAGTCAGCACATCTGTCCCGGTCAGCTGATGGATTACGTCGATGACATGTCAAATATTGTGGCCAAGAAACAAGGGCAGGTTCACCAATTGGGGTGAAGGCCACCTCTACTGGTAGAAAAGAAAAATTTCTGTTACATGTAGTGTGTGTCCTGTTTTTTGTCCTTGACTACAAGTGTTTTTAAATTATGTCTTTTCAACCTTGCCTGCTCACAATTAAGGTATCATGTGTAGTATTACCCACACAAGATCTGAGCACTAACTAAGTTTGCTTTCAAGGGCACTTACACCATAGTATGAAGTACCTTCTTTTACGCGCAGCGTAACGCCTTTACCTGCCCACAAGAACGGTGGGCAGGCAGTATGTATTAATTTGCATTTTGCTTTTTCTTCCCAATGACAGTTACTACGTGTTCAGAAGCAACCGTATGTATATATTTTTCCCAATGCTCACACAATAGGTGTGCATTAATAATTTTTCACTTCACTTTATTATAGGTCCGGCACGGAGTGGTACACAAAGGGCTGGTCCCTTTGTTGTCCTGAAGAAAAGGTTTAGGGGATACCTTGAAACATGTTGACATAATACAAGGGATTATAATTACATAACAGTTACATTTCCCTTTTATTAACCCCTTTTTATCCCTACCAACTAGGAGCAGGAATAAAACAATAGCTCACTAGTTAGGTCATTTTTTAAAACATCACTTACACCACTCCCCCTACACTGCACGACACATAGCCTCACAAGGTAAGTGCTCCTACGTAAATCCGCAAGTCGCAGCACGCCCCAATCAGTAGATGTTTGGGATGGCCCCAATGATGAAGCATGTCACCTAGGGGCAACCCTGTGTGAGTGAGGGGACACAAGAAAAGAAATTGTTCTTTTCTACCAGTAGAGGTGGCCTTCACCCCAATTGGTGAACCTGCCCTTGTTTCTTGGCTAGGTTCTTTTGATCTGTCACCTACGGATTCTTTTTGATGTATTCTGATCACACAGGAGGGTGAACCTAGCCCAATCCTCCTCCTCCCCCTTTTTCTGATTGAAATATTGTGGCCAACCATCACTCATTAGAGATAGTGGCTTACGCAGCTGCACTCGCGTTCATGGACGAGTGGCAAGGTACCTGCAACCACAACTCGATGTGCCACATTGCACGTGTCCCTCCGCATCATTGCACGTTGTACATCTGGTCACATGTCCCAAAACAACAGTGGACATGGCTGCATTGGCGTCGAATCTTGTCCGAAGCGCGGACAACCAACACTGCTTGACACTGACGTGTGTTGGTGATGGACTACCCCGAGGTGAACATGGACGTTTTCCTACGTTCCTTATACAGGCATGCTGCTGCATTTCTCTGCATATCGTGGCACTACTCTTGGCCGTACTGACACGCACTTTTTTTAATAAAGTTTCCACATTTTCACTTGTCTCCAAATGTGTAGTGTCTTTATTTATATGCCAATGTTTGTGTCACGGACTCTGGCTGCCTGCCATACGTGAATTGCTACCCCATCCGGACTGTGGGTTTGTACTTAAGCGTTCTCATGTGCCTCTTTTGTACTGACGCTTTTGGACGCTTATCCACCTCAGGCGAGTGCGTTTGTGTCCTGTGTTAGATTGTGCGAATCTTTGTGTTTGGACCACATTGTGTTGGATGTTGGTGTACTCTGCTTCCTATGTTTGTGTGCTGCATTGTGTGTGAGATGCCCCTTCATGTGAGCTTTTGTTCACCCTTCTCCCTTTCCGGCAGTGTGGTTTTCACTTCTATGCTTGTTCAGTGGTGTGATGTTGGCGGGTTGTGTGACTTGTGCTCCTTGTTGGTGTGTTTCATTTTGGCCATGGTTTGTCTATAGTTGTGCTGTACTTAATTGTGCATGTGTACCATTGTGGCCATCTTCCCACATCCCCCCACTCCCTGCTTCTTCCTCTTCCTGGTGCTGTTGTGTCTGTAATTTTGTTGCTCCACACATAAATACATATAATGAACAAATTAGAATAGTTCCTTGATTCTTTTAGGTTTCAAAACTTCTCTCTATTTTTTTTTTACACTTTCCATATAAACAGTTTTTTTAATATTCAAGGACACATAGAAGTCAGAAGTGCAACGTATTCTATCAACACACTTTCTAGAACATTCTACAACACGTGCAGGTTAAAAGTTCATCAATTTATTTAAACCTAACGATATTTTTTTGCAACATTTTCTCGAACATTTAACGGCACGTGCAGGTTAAAAGTTCACGATTGTTTTTAGTTCGAACAGTGCCTTCCAAATGCAAGTAGCAGGTGTGGTTGAGTTGAGCAAATTTTATCCTATGATATGTACTCCACGTTTAAACTGTTTTTTCTTAACCAATCACAAAGATGCTTTTCCACCAAACGAATGTGCACCCTACTTTTAAAAAACAATGCTTTTCATCTCCCAATCAGGTATCGTTTTGTATGGCAAAAAAGTAGTTCCCCATCTTTAAACATATCTCTTATTCTACGAATGGACTGCATGAGCTACAGACATCTATCCATTCCTCCCAGCCATACCTTCAAAATGCTAGTGTGGATCGTAGGACATAGCTATGTTTTCTGGTGGTATGCAGAACAGAGACGTATTGACTTAGACCTAGGTTTACAAAATGTGGAAATAAAATGGTTTGGACAAAGAGGATTGAAGTGGCACCAATTGTTGCCTTTGGTTAAAACCTGTTTGCATCTCCAACACCCTGACCTCATGATTGTGCACTGTGGTGGAAACGACCTAGGCACATTGACTGGGGTAGGTTTGGAAATGCTAATGAAGGACACCTTTCGACAATTGATATTGCTTTTGCCTCAAACTGTCTTTGTATATTCCAATATATGCCAAAGACAGAAGTGGAAATGGTCAAACCAATTTTGTCCTCAGATTGAAAAATCTAGGAAGAATGTCAACAAAGCTGTGTCTGCATACCTCAGAGACCATAGAATGGGGTTGATCTACAACAATAACATACGTTTTCATATGGCTGATATCTACAGAAGTGATGGAGTATACTTCACAGATCAGGGAAATCGAGTTTTTCTGAATAACCTGAAGCTGTGCATCCGCACTTATATGTAGCTCCAACTAATAAAAATAAGGGCTCTTTTTAGAGCCGCCTTATATTCCCAATATCGGTTCGCAGATTGACAGCTGCGATCCAGCTAGCACAGGGAGACCTGCGGGCTGTCGAGCAGCCTCGCAGAGGGACACCTGCGGCCTGTGGGCTCAGCTCGCACAGGGACAGCTACTGGCCGTCGGCTCGGCTCGCACAGTGTGAGCTATGGGCCGTCGGCTCGCAAACGCACAAAAGCTTGCTGGCTTGCAGAGGGAGAGCTCCGGTCTAACTCACAAAGGGACACCAATGGGCCAATGGCCCTGCTAGCAGACACACACCTATCACCTAACGGACTCACTCGGATATGTACAGCTAGGGACACAACGGCTCGCAGACGCACAGCTGCAAGCCGACGGACTGCTACTGTTTTATGCTTTAGGGTAGTACAGTGGTGTTTGGGTAGTGTAGGGGGTTGTGCTGGGGGTAGTATTTTAGGGTTTAGGGTATTGCACTGGTGTTTGGGTAGTGTAGGGGGTCGTGCCGACAGACTGACTCACAGAGCTCCGAGCCGACGGACGGGCTTCTAAAGACATAGCCGCGACCTGGTGATATGAGGAGAGGCAGCCTGAAAGGCATATCTCACACAGACACAGATGCCAGTGTTGCCTCGCAGAGGTAAAACTACGAACCCGATGGCTTCTACACGGAGAGATGCGAGCTGACGGAGTAAATCACAAAATGGCTGCCAACACTTCCTGGTTTCAACCATTCACAGCCAATAAGCCACAAGCTGCTGCTTGTAACCCCTCAGCCAATCACATGTCAGAATTCTCAAATATCGATATCTGTAAAATTTGATATTTCTCAAAAAACACTGAACGGATTTACACCATTTAAACAAAAGTGTGCTTTCTGGACCATCACCTTTCTCCCTGCCAAATTTGGCGTAATTCCGTTCAGCAGTTTCACTTGTAGTCTTCTGTAAAGTTTCGTATGGAAATTGCATGGAGAAAACACGTTTTAGGACCCTCTTTTTCTCAGCCCCTCCTACACCATTCACCCCCAAACTTTCAATATAAGAGCTAATCCAAAAAAGAGAAACTTTTTGGATAATTTAATAAAGATTCATCAAGCGACGCCAAAGTTACAAGCACATACAAGGCTCCAGAAGGGGGACCGGGCAACCCCCTCCCAACATAAGTGAAGCCCCGGGGCTGTGCGGACCCCAGCGGACCCCCACCACCCCTGCGAGCCCCTGCTATTATTGTTTGAGAAATACCCCTGCAACCTAGCCCACCCAAGGGCCTCATTAAAATAAAACGCGAGAACCCGCGACCCCAGCGCGAAGTTTTGCCGATTTTATTTTTTTTTAAATGATTTTTTGGGCCCTGGGGTCCTCCTGGGACCCACTGAGCAGACCTAGTGGGTCAGGGTTTTTCTACCCTGCCCCCTTCTCTTGTTTTATACCTTTGTTTCTCTGTTTTTGGGTGACTATCTTCGACCGAGCCACAAGATGGCTGCCAACACTTCCTGGTTTGGAGTGCTAGAGCCAATCACAGTGAAGCTCGCGCACGCGACTTAGGCCCCTCCCAGATATCGAAACTTTTCTTTTTCTAATTTCTCAGCAACTACTGAACGGATTTACACCATTTTTAAAAAGGTTGCTTTCTGACCCAAGCACTACCTTTCTACCAAATTTGGAGTAATTCCGTTCAGTAGTTTTGGCTGTAGCCCTGCACAAATTTTCCTATGGGAAATTGATTTTTTGACTCTTATTTTTTGAATTTCTCAAAAACTACTAAACGGATTTACACCATTTAAAAAAAGGTCGCTTTCTGAACCAAGCTCTACCTTTCTGCCAAATTTGGGGTAATTCCGTTCAGCAGTTCGAGCTGTAGCTCGTCGCAAAATTTCCTACGGAAATTAACATGGAGAAAATGAGTTTTGGGACCCCCCTTTTTTCTCAGCCCCTGCTTGACGAATCACCACCATACTTTCAGGATAGGAGCTGACCTGGATAGACTTTTCTTGGGGAGAATTTCAGGAAGATTCGTCAAACGACGCCAAAGTTATTAGCAAATCAAAAAATCTTTTTCCTATGGAAACTAGGTTTTAACTATAACTACCTATTGGCGACCGCCAGTAGGTAATACACACACACACAGATATATATATATACACACTTATATATCTATATATATATATATATATATATATATTCACACACACTTACATATATATATACACACACATATATACACACACATACATATATATATATATACACACACACACATATATATGTACACATACATACATATATATACACACACACACATACATATATATATACACACACACATATATAAACACACACACATACATATATACACATACATACGTATATATATATACACACATACATATATATACACACACATACATATACACACACACACACACAAACATATATACACACACACATATATACACATACTCCCACACACATACACACACACACACACGTACATATATATATATATATATATATATATATATATATATATATTCCCACACTTACTCCACACAAATGCCCTTCGCTCTTGCCCCATGATTTCCAGGGCGATAATGAAGCACGGCACTACCAGGAACTGGCTTCCGAAGGGCTTTATTAATTTTCGTCATTACAGGAGGCCCCTCGCATTAGAAGCCTCTCACAGCAAAGTGCAGGGGTGCATACCAAACAGAAATGACCTACGCGTTTCGGCTTACGCCTTCTACTGGGTCAACATGTGCAAAACAAGATGTGCTATTTAAAGGGAAGCATGGCTCATTTCCCCCACCACCAATTAAAAACAAAGTCAGTTTCTTAAAGGAGACATATTCATGAATTGAATTCAAATGCATTATAACATTTAGACAAAATTACTTTTTCACTTTCTGTTTTCATTTTTTCCCAATTTGCATGTCTCTATTCATAATATACACTTGTGAAGTACACATCTCAGCTCATTATATTTATGCTAGGCAGATCGCATGACAAAACAAAGGCTGTCAAATTCTTATTCAAATATTAAATAGATGAAGTACCAAGTTCAACCCTTTGTCTTTATCCCAACTGATTAACAAATAGACGGCCCTGGAGTAATAATCTGACATTCAGTCATTACTGTATGATGAATCCTCCCAAACATCTAGGTCCCCTATGACCAATTCTTTGGTTGTGTCTAGTAGTCTGTTTCTGATACAATTATTCATCTCTTATCCCTCCAGAACTAGACAATTAAAGTGACTCATGCTTCTAAAAAAGTGCATTGTGTTGTTTCTCCAAGATGTATATAAAAAGTCCGGAGACCAATATGTGAAAAATTGCAGAAGAAACCTCAAAGTGCATGTGCATATTAAAGTGCAGAGGTGCAGCTGCCATTGGTTCTAGAATATGGGGAATGGGTGCATAGAGACGAAATTGCTGGATATAGAGGAAAATTGATGGTTGTTATCCTGACAAACTCTCACTGATCCCCTCCCAGCTACTTTCCAACTTATACTAAAATGCTATACGTTTGTCCCTATATATTGCGCACTCCATATTAAAGTGATGGGTGCCTATATGTTAAAAAAACCATATTATATATCATGGTCTAAATATGGCCACCTACATTAATCCCCAAGAGGTGGTCAAATTGCTTCCCAATCAGATAGCTGCTGTCTTATTTCGTGTTTACGTACATTCCTAATCTGTATGGAAAGCGGTCCTTCATAATCTAAAATCACTACCGATAGAAATTCATCTGTTCATGGCTACACTGCTTCAATGTTTCTGCTAAAAGCCCACATAGATGAACAGTTTGTTTACCCCGATTCTAAAAATGGCCAATGCAAAAATTACACATAATCACAATAATTAAAAAGTCCTAAAAGGGATACAACAATACAATTCATGTAGACCAGACAGAGTTAAATAATCCACATTAGGCCCATTATTTGTAATCCTATACACATCACATGCTTAGCATAAAATGCAAATAAAATCCGGGAATTCAGTTATTAAGACGAGGAGAACCAGGAATATTCTTACAGAAAGGTGTAAAATTCCGCATCAGCATTTAGTCCCCATGGTATCTCTGTTCCTAGATTAACAATCCATCTCGATTCTGCACGTCTCAGTGTCAACTCTCTATCTCCCCCTCTGATATGAGCTGGTATTTGTTCAATACCAGAGTATGAGAGTTTATTCTTGTTTAAAATTCCTTCATGCTCTCTCCAGATATGTTTGGCCATTGCATAAGTAAAGTCCTTGTTTAATATGGCTCGCAGATGTTGGAGAATACGCAATTTAAGTTCGTTCACAGTACTGCCAATATATTTCTGGCCGCATATACACTCCAAGAGGTAGACCACATGGGTGGATTCACACGTGATCTTATCCTTAATGACTTTTTTCAGGCCTTGAATTGTTGTAATTTCTGTCCTGTTGCGGCCGTAGTTGCAGGCTTTACATTTTGTGCATTTCACAAAGCCCTTCTGTGATAGCCAAGTTGTTTTTTGCTGATGTACAGTTTTACTTGAGAAGTAGCTTTGTGTCAATAGGCCCCCCAGTGAGGGTACTTTTCTGTAGGTGATATTTGCTTTTTCTTTAATGAAGGAATTTAGCTCCTGATCTTTTTTAAGCACACTCCAATGTTTGTTGATCACCTGTCTGATCCTCTGATTCAAGTTGTTAAAATCCATGATGAATCTCACTGGTTCCTCATTTGACGCAGATTCTGTTTTGATGTTTTTCGGTAGCAGTAGATCCTCTCTTTTGGCATTCGATGCTCTTGTTCGCGCATCCTCTAGGACCATCAAGGGATATCCTCTTCTCTGGAAATGATCAGACATTATAGAGACCTGTTTGTTAAACTCCACCTCCTCCGAGCAGTTCCTGCGCGCCCGCAGAAACTCTCCGTAGGGGATACTCCATTTTAGGGCTTTTGGGTGTGCACTATTTGCTTGCAAAATGCTATTGCAAGATGTGGTCTTACGGAAGAGGGTGGTGCAGATTTTCTCGTTTTCAATGTAGACCCTTATGTCTAAGTAATCCACAGAGGTTCTGCTATACAGATAGGTGAATTGAAGGTTGAGGGAATTCGTATTCAAAGATGTCAGAAAGCATTTCAGCTCTTCTTCCTCCCCTTCCCAGATGAGAAACAGGTCATCTATATAACAGACCCATAGCACCACCCTCTCCAAGTCGACGTTGTTGTTCTCTGACCATAAGCACTCTGCCTCCCAAAATCCCATGGTGAGGTTGGCATACGTGGGCGCAAATGATGTCCCCATGGCAGTGCCTTGGTTCTGCCTGTAGAATTTTCCATCGAATACAAACACATTGTTGCTAAGGCAAAAGGACATCATTTCGAGGAGCATGTTGGTATTGCTCAATAAACTCAAAGATCTCGAGCTTAAAAAGTATTCACATGCCTTCAAACCATCTGTATGGATGATGGAGGTATATAATGAGACCACATCAATTGTGGCCATGATGTAGTTAGGTTTCCAGTGTGTGTTGTTGATTGTATTGAGGAAATCCATTGAGTCCCGTAAATATGATGGAAGATCAGCAACATAGGGAAAGAGGAAGATATCAATAAACCTGGAGGTGTTTTCCAGCAAAGAACCACAAGAACTAACAATCGGTCGACCGGGAGGATTTTCTAGACTCTTATGTACTTTGGGCAGTACATACAGTGTCGGCAAGATCGGGTGGTCTGTCTTCAAGTAGCGCAATTCGTTGTCATCAATAACGCCTGTTCCCTGCCACTGTTTCAATTTTTCATGGAAGATTGATTTCATATCGTTGGTGGGGTTAGATTTCAGTTTTTCATACTTGGTGGCATCCCCCAATTGTCTTCTGACCTCTTGAAGATATTTACTCCGGTCCATCACAACGACATTTCCACCCTTATCGGATTGTTTGATGATTATATTCACATCTTTCCTCAGGTCTGATAGTGCCCACCAGTCATCCCTCGACATGTTGGTACTTATTGGGTTGCTGTGTTCTGATGTTTTAACATAGATGTCCCTCAGGTCTTCTGCCACCAATTCCTGAAAGACATCCACCCTGTTTCCTGGTGGTAACTGCGGGCAAAATTTAGATCTTCCTTTACAACCACTCCTGGCGGTCATGTTAGTCTCAATGCCTACAACGGCACATACGTTCATTGCTGTTGCCAGATCTGGCTGGGATTCTTGTTGTGATTCCTCATTTAACAGGCTCTGCATAGTTCTCAGGGACTCAATATCTTCACTCGTCAAATTCGTGAGTGATGTTTCTGGTCTTAAGAAACGTGTGGATCTATTTGCAAAGTATTTTTTCAGTTTTAATTTTCTGCAAAATTTGTATAGGTCCACACGTGTAGAAGCCAAGTCCATGCCAGAGTTGGGGCAAAATGTCAAGCCTTTATTCAGCAGGTTCATGTGTTTGACGTTAAGATTTTTACTGGAAAGATTATTCACCAAATTGTCCTCCATTGTAGGTTCTTTGTTTATTATTTCCCCTTCTTTTCCTTTCCTCTTCCCCTGCCTCTTCCTTCTGCGCCTTGTTCTTTTCGTTCTCCCAGTCCAGGCGGTGATGGAGGTGGGGCTCCTCTTCCCTTTCCCCTTGTCGTCATGCGTAACAATCGCATCTCCCTGGGAAAATCCATCCTTGACCTTATCAGTGTCGCTCCTTCGTCCCCCGAGCTTGCTTCAGAGCTTTCCACACTGGACATCCTTGTTTGATCTTGTAACTGAATTTGTTCCATGGTTTGTTTTTTATAATTGGTGTCAAACCGACGTACAAATGTGTAGACTCTGCCAGAGGCATAGTCGATCCTATCTCTGTTAAATTTCTTTACTTTTTTCAGTTGGATTTCATTCTCATGCTTTTCAAGTCTTTTTTCCAGTTCTTCCAAAGACTTTTTACCCTCTGGTGTTTCCCAAAACTTCTCAAGTGATTTCTCCAACGTGGCAATTTTCTCCATGGCCTCTTTGAGTCGCCTTTCCGCATGTATTATCAGGGTCTCTAGTAGTTTCATGGAGCAATCTGTGGTGTCATTCTGCCATTTAAGTAAGAGGTCAGAGTCGAGGTCACTGAGGGTGGGTAGCACAAAGATTCTCAATTCTCTCGGAATGCGCTTACAATCAATATATTTCTTAAGGGTTACGCTTTCCCACCATTTGTTCACCTCCATTACTCTTGCTTGTTCTAATTCTTTCATTTGCAGTCGTGGTGTGCTTAGTGTACTTGGTGTTTGACTAAGTCTTAGTCCTTCAACAAGATCCCCACTCTCATTGAACAAATCCTTTAGCGCAGATTCTCGTTTACTCCATCTGTCTGCCATATTGAGGGAACTGGTTCCGTGTATTTATAGTTCGTTTTTCAGATTTGTGAGTTAGCACAAGCAGATATCGTGTTACTTTGATTATGAAAAAATGGAAAAAGAAAAAGGAGATTCCTTGAAGAATACGAACAATTTCTTTAATTTCGAAAACAATGTCTCTCCCAAACTAACCTCGCCTATCGAAGTATGCACCCCTCGATAAAAAATATAATTTCCAAAAAGCCCTTCGTAAAGTGTCAGTTCCTGTGTGACACACGCAAAGTCTCCTTCCAGCTTCGTGCCGTTTGCTGTGTCAACCGGAATACAAACCCCGGGCCTCGGATTAACCAAAGGATACAATGTTTCAAGATCAGCGGGGAGTGAGATCAGCGCTTACAAGCGTTCAGAGCCGGGCGTCCACAAACAGCTGAACCAGCCTCCGCAGCCGTGTCAGCAACCTCCCGCTCCCAAGGCCCCCACCTCACCTTTACGATCAATTGCGATGCGAGTTTCCTTCTGTGACTCTGCCATCCATCGAGGCTTCAGGGTTGGAGCGCGCTCCGTTTCTCGCTTACACGCCCCTGTCTAATGGTCACTTCGGAGCTGCTTCACTTCCGGGTGCTCGTTGCTCGTAGACCGATTCTACGTTACAAATTCCCACACTTACTCCACACAAATGCCCTTCGCTCTTGCCACATGATTTCCAGGGCGATAATGAAGCACGGCACTACCAGGAACTGGCTTCCGAAGGGCTTTATTAATTTTCGTCGTTACAGGAGGCCCCTCGCATTAGAAGCCTCTCACAGCAAAGTGCAGGGGTGCATACCAAACAGAAATGACCTACGCGTTTCGGCTTACGCCTTCTACTGGGTCAACATGTGCAAAACAAGATGTGCTATTTAAAGGGGAAGCATGGCTCATTTCCCCCCACCACCAATTAAAAACAAGGTCAGTTTCTTAAAGGAGACATATTCATGAATTGAATTCAAATGCATTATAACATTTAGACAAAATTACTTTTTCACTTTCTGTTTTCATTTTTTCCCAATTTGCATGTCTCTATTCATAATATACACTTGTGAAGTACACATCTCAGCTCATTATATTTATGCTAGGCAGATCGCATAACAAAACAAAGGCTGTCAAATTCTTATTCAAATATTAAATAGATGAAGTACCAAGTTCAACCCTTTGTCTTTATCCCAACTGATTAACAAATAGACGGCCCTGGAGTAATAATCTGACATTCAGTCATTACTGTATGATGAATCCTCGCAAACATCTAGGTCCCCTATGACCAATTCTTTGGTCGTGTCTAGTAGTCTGTTTCTGATACAATTATTCATCTCTTATCCCTCCAGGACTAGACAATTAAAGTGACTCATGCTTCTAAAAAAGTGCATTGTGTTGTTTCTCCAAGATGTATATAAAAAGTCCGGAGACCAATATGTGAAAAATTGCAGAAGAAACCTCAAAGTGCATGTGCATATTAAAGTGCAGAGGTGCAGCTGCCATTGGTTCTAGAATATGGGGAATGGGTGCATAGGGACGAAATTGCTGGATATAGAGGAAAATTGATGGTTGTTATCCTGACAAACTCTCACTGATCCCCTCCCAGCTACTTTCCAACTTATACTAAAATGCTATACGTTTGTCCCTATATATTGCGCACTCCATATTAAAGTGCTGGGTGCCTATATGTTAAAAAAAACCATATTATATATCATGGTCTAAATATGGCCACCTACATTAATCCCCAAGAGGTGGTCAAATTGCTTCCCAATCAGATAGCTGCTGTCCTATTTCGTGTTTACGTACATTCCTAATCTGTATGGAAAGCGGTCCTCCATAATCTAAAATCACTACCGATAGAAATTCATCTATTCATGGCTACACTGCTTCAATGTTTCTGCTAAAAAGCCCACATAGATGAACAGTTTGTTTATATATATATAGGTATTCATTCATTCATTGATAAAATTATTCTGTGGACCATATATGTTGATGATTTATTCATTATTTGGAGAGGATCACAGATGGAATTTGTAAGATATTTTATGAGACTGAACAACAACGAGCTTGGTTTACAATTCATATACACTTGGATAGTACAATACACATCAAGAATGATCTAATTGCAGCAACTTTATAATGTAAGGAGATGTCAACAAGTAGCATTCTACATGGCTTGGGCTTCCACCTAAAAGAATTATTGAAAAACATCCCATATTGGGAGTTTCTCAGGATAAAAAAATCTGTTCCAATGAACAAGATCTAAAAATGAAAAATAAGGAAGTCCAAAGAGATTGCTGCAAAGAGGATATCATGTACAAGATATAATGAAAGGTCTACAAAAATCAAGGAATTAATAATTCTGGATCAAAACAAGATAATACAACCAAAAGAAGAACCAATAAGGCTTGTACTAACATGCAACAAGGAAGCAGAAGACATAAGACAAATATTTTAAATATTTTAAAAGTATTAGAACATAATCAAAAAAGATCCTGGCATTGGCCCACTGATAAGAACAACACCTAACATCACATGTACAAGTGCCCCCTCCCTAAATGATAACCTGATCAGAAGACACTTTACTTTTGAAAAATAACAAAATTGTCTGGAGAGCTCACAGATAGGCTTTACAAAGTGTAGGACTTGCAAAGCATGCACCATTGGGAATAACATGAAGGATGTTCAAGGACAAGGATGGTAAAACACTGAGGATCAGCAAAAGAATTAGATGTGAATCTCAATATGTGTTCTCCATTCTGGACTGACCCAGTTGATTAAGATATGTGGGGAGCATCACTTGTCCCTTGAGAAAGCAAATATTGGAACACATAAGGGCTGCTCAACATAAAGATCCAACATATGCACTTGCCAAACATTACAACAAAATACACATGGAGGGTTGGCAAACATTGAGTTACTATGGGGTTGATATGGTTGCTAAACACGAAGGACCAGGTAATCGAACCTTACTTATTCGACACCTAGAATAAAAATATATTATAGTGTTAAGGACAAGACAGCTGTATGGTCTCAACAATGATGGTAAACTCTATGTCCGCTTATGAGGCAACAAGGAATTACAAAATACAAATTAATTATTGAAAATATGATAAAAGAATAGGAGCGGTGTGGTCAAGCTGCCAACCATAATGGCTGCGTAGGCTTGGAGCTCCGCCATCGTTCCCCGGAATCCTGCCACCAGGGTGGCGTTCACCACAGCATCGCGGTCAACAAAGATGTGGGAGCGGTGACAGAGGCGACTGGCACTGCATCGGATCCCCGGGAAGCCTGCTGTCGATGCCCGCTACTACCTCGTAATCCTAAGAGAGGTGGGGCCTACCCACACGTGTAAAGCCGCGGGCTCGAGTTGCGCGGTGCTGGAGGGCGCCGCGACGAACATGCGAGGATGCTGGGTGAGAGACCCGTGAGCCATGGCTGTGAGGGGTGCGGTGATTACCAACAAGGTGAGCGGCAGCGGTGGAAACATCCCGCTCCTTCAGTTAAAACGTAGAGAGCCCCATAGACGTTCCCCCGGAGGTCCCGTGGTGACAGGGACCACGGGTGAGCCTGGGGGCTGGCCTTCGAGTGGGGAATCACAACGTCTAGTAGGAGCTCCCTAGACACATCACCGCAACCAAACTCAGGTGGGGCATCCACAAGAGATCGACTGCTGCCCCCCCTTCGCCCCCTCTCTCACGCCTCATGCATAAAAAGTGGAAAATCATCGGGGCACATTATCAGAACTATGGCGCACACTCAGGGCCCGCTGCAGTGAGCCTGGGACACAGTTTGAAAGTGGCCAGTGGCACACCATAACTGCCTTTGTGCTGTGTCATTCTGCAGCGATCACCTCACCAGCGGCGCAATAACATACGCGTGGTGTGTATACCTGAATCCACTAATACAGGGTGACTGGATGGATTCATGGAGATGCTGCTGACCGATCTCTTCGGACGAGACTCATTCATCTCTACCTTTGTAGTGGGGCATGCACATCACATACTCGGGCCACTCCCCAATCCTGGCTCCCCTCCAAGACCTATAGTAGCCCGGCTTCTCCATTTCAAAGATAGGGACAACACGTTGCGGATGGCTCGTGAGAAAGGTCCACTCGAGTGGCAGGGGTCCTCCAGATCAATCTATCCGGACTTCACTGCACTGGTACAAAAGGCCCGATGCAAATATACAGGAGTCAAGGCGAACCTTCGCAAGTTAGGACTGCGTTATGGGATGCTATACCCCACCCGCCTTAAGGTTGCTGTAGATGGCCGCTCACACGTCTTTGATTCTCCCCACGAAGCTCAGGAGTTCTGCCAGGCCTGTACTAAGTCGGGGCGACAGCGTGGATCCCCTTCCCCACATCACTCATGGGACATTCAGAACTCTGGTGCAAGCGCGGACCTCTTCTTGCCCAGTTAGTGGGACATTGTCGCCGCTCAGGATGGTTTGCTGTTTTATATCTTGTTGACTGAAACACTGCCTACTTGGCTCACATTTTCATTTCACATGCTGGTGTGGCGGGGACTGCCGCACATGGTGGACTATATTTACCCTTACAGGTATCACTGCTCTGACAGAACCGGGGAATCGGCATGGCGTTGCCATCTCCCTAGTGCAGATGCACTTCCTATGTTTACTACCGTATTGTAGAATGCTTATTTTCTTTTTATGCTTGAATTTCACAGTAGAGGGTTGGGTTTTTCCCCAAAGGTTGGTGCGGGAGATGGGTGGGGGGTGGGGGTATATGGGTTGACTCACAATGTTTTCGCAGAAATGCTTTTTCGATCATCTCAATTGCAGTACAGTAACAGCTATTCAGGTCTTTACAGTTCATATACGTTGGATATAGATAATGGTTAATAGAGTGCAACCAGAAGCTAATATTACGATGATGTCCTGGAACGTAAGGGCCCTTAATAATATGCGTAAATGTAAACAAGTATCTAATTATTTACAAAGGCATCAGGTGGATGTTGCTTTCCTACAGGAGACGCATTTGGCACCTTCAGCCCAGACCGCGTTGGCCGCCAATTGGGGAGCGCATAGATACTTTGCAGGATACAGTTCCTATGCCAGAGGAGTTGCAATTTTGATTCACAAACATGTTCCGTTTCGGGAGGTGGAGGTTTACAGAGATGCTGAGGGGCGATTCCTGTTGGTTAAGGGATGTTTGTTGGAGCACTCCATGCTACTAGTCAATGTCTTTGCACCAAATGTTGACGATCCCCACTTTTTTAGTGCTATTCACACTCAAATTGAAAACATGGGGGCGGATCAGATTTGTTTGGGTGGAGATCTAAACATACTGCTAGACCTGGACAGGGACAGCACAGCCTCCACCATAAACACTAAGCCCAGAGCCAGGCACTCCTTGTCCGACATCAGAGAGACACACGGTTTGGTTGATGCATGGCGGCATCACAGACCTGACCAGAATGAATACACCCACTACTCTGCTCCACACAACACATGGACACAGCTGGATTACTGGCTCCTTACAGCAGGGGTGGTGCTGTGGGTGGTGCAGTCCAACATCTGCCATGCACACTGTCAGACCACTCCCCGGTTCTGCTGCAGCTTCAAGTCCCACGTGCTGGGGGCATTGAAAGGCCATGGAGATTCCCTGATATGCCTATTTATAGAGAGGCGGACGGACGGTAGGAGCTGATTGTTAGGTCCAGTGACCCTTGCTCCCGATTGATAACTAGTACAATAAAGGGAGTCTATGTGTGGGGATAGTGTGTCCTCATCATGATGCCCTCACACACCCCGAAGGATGTCATGCTTCATCATAGGGCTTGTTGCTCCTCGTCGGGCCGGCGCTGCAATGCCCTACGGGTCCCCCGAAGGGTCTCTTTATCGGAGATCTTTTGATGAAGAAGCCGTATGGGTGCGTGCGTGTGAGTGGTAGTGAGGTCTCAAGTAGTGTTTTTCTAAAAAATGACTGCAAGGGGAGTGAATACTATTTAGCTGTCTGGGTCCTTTTATTTGAACAATTGAAACTCTATTGCTATTATTATAATTGTTAATGAACAGGCCACGCTTCCTTTTTCTCGTTTTCTTTACAGCTCCCGACTGCCCTCACCAATCTCATGAGGCAATAATTGTATAAATAAGGGGTGAGCAATATGTATTTCACGATGTAGTGACAAAAACAGAGTCTAAACGTTTGCCATCAATGGTGGGGCCCACTCAGTGACACTTACTCATTTTTGTATATATATATATCTCTCTTTTTACACCCTACCCAGACAGTGCTGACTCACCGGTTTTATTATACGCCCGATATGAGTCTTCATAGAGTATTCACAACAGGATACCACTACTAGTGGCACTGCATGGAATCAAATGACAAAAGAGTGACTCTGACATATACCAATCATTGATCTCTCTATTATATGTCTCTTCTTTATAAGCCAACATGTCAAAATGTTGAAACTCCGCTAATTATTGCTTATTATTCTTTCTTTTCACTTCACTGTAAATAATATGTAAACACGTAAAATAGAATATCTTTTTAAACATGCACCAATGCCTAAACCGTAGAGATAAGACTCACGCTAACGATAATGCGCACCGGGCCCTCCAATGGTAGACCCGGACAATACTCATTATAGAGAAATACCAATATATTTTCTGTCCTACCCTCTTCTCTTTTCAGAGACGCTACTCCCTCTCATTAACCTAGCAGCACAGGTCAAATCCAGGCCGCTAGTGATGCTCAAACTTACCTTGGTCCTGAAGAAACGCTTTGGATCTCCTCCTGAGGCCACAGAGAGCGTGAAACATGTCGACCATCTTATACGCCTATTAGAGACTTATATCTAGCTACATAGGGACATAATATCCCCAGAGCAGCACCACACACCTTTTAACAATGACAGAGGGATCACCCTAATAAATAGTATTCACTCCCCCTCCAGTCATTTTTTAGAAAAACACTACTTGAGACCTCACTACCACTACCACTCACACGCACACACCCATACGGCTTCTTCATCAAAAGATCTCCGATAAAGAGACCCTTCGGGGGACCCATAGGGCGTTGCAGCGCCGGCCCGACGAGGAGCAACAAGCCCTATGATGAAGCATGACATCCTTCGGGGTGTATGAGGGCATCATGATGAGGACACACTATCCCCACACATAGAGTAGCACAGGACAAAACTTCATTCTTTGACTTCCTTTTATAAGGAACAGTGACTCCCTTTATTGTACTGATTCCCTGATATGGCCCTACGGGATTCAGTGTTCGAATCAGAGCTTCGGGACGCGATAGTGGAATATTTTGTACTCAACACCGGCACCGTGACCACTAAAGCCACCCTATGGGAGGCTTTTAAAGCTTACACTAGGGAAGTGTGCATCTCAAAGAGTGCCGGGGTGCTCCGGGATCTACGTCGCACATTGTCACAGCTGGAGTCGCAGTTGGTGGAGATTGATGGCAGCGACGCTCCCCTATCCCACCCCCCAATTACAACATTGTGCATCCCTTATGGCCGAGTGTACTGAAGCAGCAGAACGTGAGGTACATTATCTGGGTAAATATGCGCTAGCCAGGCGATACGGGGAGGGGGAGAGGCCGGGCAGGACCCTAGCTAGGTTAATGCAACAATCCCGCAAACAGACATACATAGCCGAATTGAGCAGACAGGATGGCACGGGAAGAGCAGGCAACGTAGGCGTACTTGAGGAGGTGCTCACTTACTACACAGATTTATATACATCCAGAGCCACAGTGGAAACTACGGCATATAGGGACTATTTGGGTGAGATATCCTTGGTGTGGCTCGAAAAGGCACATCGCAAATTCTTAGCTGAACCCTTCACGGAAGATGAGGTAGTTGAGGCCATTGACGCAATGGATGGCTCCAGGGCGCCGGGTCTCGATGGGTTCTCTGGCTGCTTTTATAAAAAGTTTAAAACGATCCTGGCCCCAAACCTCATAGATGTGTTTCAGGAGGCAGTGGAGTCGGGAGAGCTCCCCCACACACTGCGGGAGGCGGTTATAACACTCCTCCCTAAGCCTGGAAAAAACCCACTGAAATGTGGCTCATATTGGCCGCTCTCCCTTTTAAATTTTGATAAGATACTGGCAACGCGGCTTGCTCTAATCGTTGACCAAACGATCTCGCCTGCCCAGTCGGGATTTATCCCGCACAAGTCGACTGCCCTGAATCTCCGCAAGTTATTTGCCACCTTGCACAGAATTTCCCCTTCAGTGCCCACGGCGGCAGTGCTGCTCGACGCGGAGAAGGCTTTCGACTCCCTCAAGTGGCCCTTTTTATATGCCACGCTGGGCCGACCTAAATGGCACACTAACATCCACATCCCCATTCACACGGGGAACACGGCAGGGGTGTCCGCTCTCCCCATTATTGTTTGTTATTGCACTGGATCCTTTAGTACGGCACTTACAGGAGAAGCATCTTCACCGTTGTTTTCAATTTAATACTGGCCCCCTCCTCCTTACTCTATATGCCAATGATATTAGACTCTATGTGTGGCATCCTGATGACAATCTTGCGCCACTCCTTCACGAAGTCACCAGGTATGGCGCCCTCTCAGGCTTCTGCATTAATTGGGAAAAGTCAGAGGTTTTTCCATTGACACAGGCGCCCTGTGATAGGACGGCGGACTATCCCCTTGCATGGTGTGAGGACTCTGTCAAATAACTTGGCATCCATATCGACAGGGATGCGGACCGCATCCTGCAGCTCAACTATGGCCCGGTGGTTGAGAGACTGGAGCGTAATGTCGAGCGTTGGCTAAAATTGCCACTGTCAATGGCGGGACGGATCGCCATTGTTAAAATGGTCGTTCTCCCCCAATTCTTGCAGTTATTTCAAAATATTCCCATCCCACTATACAACAGTTTTTTCCTCAATCTTCATTCGCACCTGATCAGGATAGTATGGGGTGGCAAACAACCTTGGATAAGCTGAGACACTCTGATGTTGCCGTATGAACGGGGTGGGTTTGGGGTTTCAAATTTCTGTATATATTATTTGGTTGCACAGGCAAGTTTTGCGCAACACTGTTACCACTCGGACGTTAGAATTCCATACCTTAGGCCAGAAGCAGACCTCGCGCACCCAGCGCCATTGTGTATGCTTTTGCCAGCCGGGATGCCGTGGGACCCACAGGATATTCAAACACTCTCCACAACAAGTTGAGCCTGGTGCTGACTGATTAATGCGACCGGGTCCCACCTTCTATACTCCTCCTTATTACCCCTGGCGGGAAACGGCTGGATTCCCATCCTACAGGAGACCCTCGGCAAACGCACGTTTGCCAAATTTCACCTGGTTACGTTTGGAGACTTTTCCCCCAATGCTCACGTTTTCTCACGCAACGAGGACCACCGTTTTAGAGAGGCAACAGTGATGGACCACTTTATATTGCAAAGACTTCAGAGGGCCCTTAGGGCCAGCATCCACAGTTACCCGCTCGAACCCCCTGAATTTCCTCTTCTATCAGAAATCAATAAAGACACGAGTGAGCACCACCTTATGTCCCAGCTTTACTGAGCAGCCGTGTCCCTACTCCCTAGTTGGGATGCTGGGGTGCGCGCAGCCTGGGAGCGGGACCTGGGCCATTCCATCTCTGATTTGCAGTGGAGCCGCTGCTGCACGCAAACATGCAGAGTTTCTCCTAATAATAGGTATAAACTGCTACACTTCAAATTTCTTTGGCAGGCATACATGACGCCGAGTAAACTACATCGCTTTGACCCTACCCGTCCGCACACATGCTCCAGATGTCACTCCCCAGAGGCAGATTTCGCACACATGGCATGGACATGCGAGAAGATAGATAGGTATTGGAGGGTGGTTTTTGTGGAACTCTCCCATATGATAGAGATGGAGCTCACACCATCCCCGCTGTTGGCACTCATGGGGTACACGCATGATCTCCCCAAATCCAAATGATGATTTATTGCAATTGCACTCCTTATTGCCAAAAGGGAAGTAGCCTTGAACTGGGGTAGCACATTCTCACCCACATTGAAAATGTGGTTACGCAGCATGATATACTGCAACACAAACAGTGACACATATGCACTGCTGCAACCACCGGCCTCCAGGCCCCTTGATATATGGCAGCCACTCCACTCATATTTATTAACTGTGCAGGATGCAGGAGACATAACACCTCCAAGACAGCACGCCTCCTCAAATACTGGGACAGAGGAGGGAGCACATGCATCCACTGGGGAGTCTACAATGCGACAGTGATGTGTATGTACGCTGTTGTTCCTTTGTTACTCAGGATTGTCATGGTTACTGCTTGTTTTGATGACTTCTGTGTGTAAATGGAACTGATATCAAATCAACCACAGTCAATATTAAGCTGTACTGTATCTTTATCACAATGCTTACGGTGAAAATCGATAAATAAAAGTAAAAAAAAAAATATGATACAAGAAGTTAACAAGATCACAGTCTGTGTGAACAGACCAAGATTTCAAGTACAATAAGTGATAAAGATAGATTGGTATGATCACAATCAGCTAACAATACACTATTACATTATGAATTATTGATTATGTAGATCATTCATTTGGGAAACAAAGCAACTTCAATGTAATGTGCCACTTGAACAATGTGCCACTTAGGATATAAGTTGAAGTGAGACTAGACTACTCTATCACTCATTGGGAAAAATCTAATGCTATATGATTGAGAAGCATTCAATTGCCACTTAGGTGAAAAAAGTTTGCAATCACCAGAGAGACAGTTAATTCTCAGTTGGAGACACTATAACTATGAGATGCAGCAACTGATGTTCAAATTCCTTACAATTTACTTGAGAAGTAACAATAATTATGGCAAGAACTGATTAGATACACTATTTATGGTTTCCATTTTTTAATTACTTAAATATATAAATATATGTATATAAAATCAGATTTACTGAGAATAAATAACAGTAAAAAACAGCTGTATCATACATGACGACTTCTTTTATTTTTAAATTGGAATTCGTTTTCCAAACAGCCAACACGTGTTTCGAACGTTCTGCACTTCTTCTTCAGGGCTGTCACAGGCAGAGAAATATATACATAAATTCAACTTTGAATTGTTAAACATGACCATTAGATTCCTATTTGAAATACTTAGTTACTGTCTTACTTGTATTCATCTTTGTCACTTTATAGACACTTTTTGTTTACAAGTCTCTTGACCTCTATACACTGTATAACATTTCCCATACCTATAAATAAACATTGGCAATCACCTGCTACCCAGGAGATTGTCACAGAAATATAATAGCATTTGATGTGCATACATTTACTTATTGAAAGTCCATAATCTCACAGGCATAGATTTTCGGTTTCTAAAATCCCTTATTCTCTTCAATGTAGGGTTTTGTTCATGACAACTGATTTTAAAAGTACAAAAATACCTTATCCGTAAGTCGTCTTTCTCTTGTGTGTATTGGTTCTCCAAGAATGGTTTTCAAAAGAATTTCTTGATTGTGATTGTCACTGTCCCTGTTAGTGCTGCAATTTATAACAGATCATAATGCCTAGTTATACTCTAAGTCCCATGAGGTGAGTAATTTATTTCCAATTTAAATAGTAATTTCGCAGTTACTTTGTTTTATCAGTCTTATTAGAAATTACATAATCTTAATTTATCCTTAGTAATGTATCTGATTCTTCCTCGTTCCTCTTCTTTGGGGTACTATTTCTGTAAAACATATCATTAATGCCAATGCCATTTATACTCTCCAGTGGACATACGTTCTATGTCTCATTTACTCGATTTGATAAGAATAGGAGTACTCACCTCTTGTAAGGGTTCTCTTTGTAAATCAATGCTTAGGTTATCTAAACTTCTGTTCCCTTTCTATATTGCATTGGTGCCCCCATGATAAAGGGATCTGAAAATTAATTTGGAACTTCATGTTCAGGCCCATGTATTTGTTATACTTTCAATAGGTCTGCATCATTATCTATGACTATTAAGAGAAGCGCATTAAATGTTCTGCTGTACCTCATATTTACATTTATGCAGTACATCCTATTTAGGAATTTATTACTTCATGAATATTTTCCCGGGCCATTCACAGACAGGCGCGGCATTGCTTAAAGGGGCAGCTGTGTTTCAAAACTTTGAGAAGTTTTTCACAATGTTCTTATATTCTAACAATCACCTAGGTGTTAACAGCGCGGTAACCGCTCACTTATGGGCCTATTAGGATGGCGGGCGGACCTGAGTCCGCTCGCCATCCTAGCGGGAACGGGACCACCCGCCTGCCATGCGGCGGTCCCGCACCCCATATCATGATGCGACCGCCACCGCGGTGGTCGCATCTGGCATTTTAACATTGCGGCGGGTGCTGCTGGCTGCAGCACCCGCCGCAATGGTAAAATGCCATGTTGTGCATTTCCATGCACAACGTGGTAGGCACCGTGTGGTGCCTGCCACCTTGTGCCTGGACATGTAGGGGGGGTACCATAGGTACCCCCAAGTGCACCCCCACCTCTGCAGGGGCCCGCAACGGGCCCCCAAAGCAAATCTCACCAGTCTTTCCATGGCGGCATCGCCGCCATGGAAAGGCCTTGAAATCTAAACATCATAATATGGATGGCGGTGCCTGCAAGGCACCGCCACCATATATGAGCTCCAGCCTCACCCGGCCGGCAATCGTAACGATTGCTGACCGGCGGAAAAGCGGCGGACGGACTTTCCGTCCGCCACGATACCCACCGCCATCATAATATCACGGTGGGTAATTCACGTTACGATGGCGTGACGGTCGCCACCGCCGGCACGGCGGTGGCGATCGTTACGCCATCGTAATCAGCCCCTTAGTCATTTTTGTTCACCCCTGCTCCCTTGCCGTGTGCTCTCATTCGTTACATTCGTGTATCAGTAATTATAGACTTGCTAGCGGCTTTTACGAATTTCAGACCGCCCTGAAACTACTCGCAGTGCCAAACATCATGATAAGTCTTTTATCCATTAAAGTTGCTAGAGTCTAGCCTTATGGCTCATGCGGACTCCACGCCCCCTAAAGGGATTTTTAGTGCTTCAGGCTTTTTTTTTCCAACATCTAAAGTTGCGCTATGAATAAATAAATTATATTTCACTAATTCAAAATGCTACATAGCAGCCATGCATCCCTTATATATTGTTATAACCTATTGATGCCTGCGGTTCTTTAAAAGTTCTTTACAATTGCCTATCCCACGCTGCGGTTTTAATTACACTTAAGATTTACACGTCTGCCCGGACTTCTATGAACTTTTTTTGTACACAATGACATCCTATTGCATGATTACATTATCGTGATGATATCTAAACAGGATTCACGTACACTCTATTTGTTAGAATCCCTCCGTAATCCGTGAAATTTACCTCTTCTGTTTTAGCTGCTACCTCTTATCTCGCTCTGCTTTTGTTTCACAAATGTTGGTTTCACTAGGCAATATAAATCGTGCTGATTGGTGATAGGAAGCATCGGTGTTTGCCTCGTTAGTTTTTGTTTTAAAAAACTCGTTACACTACCGCACTTCACTTGAGCACCTGCCTCAAATTTACATTTTATATGGTTTAGTTTAGAGGTGTCACTCAATTGTGTTTCCACAATACTTTCTTATTATTATATCTTGGTTTAAAATGTTTGTTGGAACTCTCTATTTGTGCCGTGGTTTTATATGTTGACAAAGATAAAAGTTTATGTCAACTAAATGCTGAACAGAACAACGTTTTGGTTGTTCTCACTATAGTCTCGAACACATTGAAGTACCGTCTTTGCTATGTAAGCCACTATGCTACCTTTCTTCATATGAGCTCACCCCTCAAATTTTATTTCTATTATTTATTACGTGACTTTTTTAACCGTATCCACAATCAAAAACTTTTTAGGGTTAGTTATATGGCAAAATCCATTTGTAGATGACAAATCGCGAAATAAAGAGTTCTTACTTTGCAAAGAAATTACTTAGTTCTAAACTCTTCTATCTTCTATGTCTTTAATGTTACCATTAGGTAGATTCCTAACTTATGGATACATTCCAGTTTAATATGGGTTTGTGTGTGTCCAAATTGGTTTTCCCGATACTCTTTTATCACTTCATCTTGGTTTAATATATTGCTGCTAGACCCATATTAGTATTCATGTTGTACCTTGTAACCATGCTAATTGGCTCTCATGTACACCCATTTTTGCAGACTAATAGGCAAGTCATTTGGGGGTGGGTGAGTGGGGGCAGCGTTGAGGGGAGAAGCCCGCAGGTTGAAGATAACAACTGCACTTCTTTAGCCAGGATTTTTCCACATCTACAGCAATGTGTACATTTCGCGATCTGTGTTAGCCCATACTGTACTGTCTGTAATTTATTTATATAAAATGTTTCCCCTTGCTCTTAACTTTTTTTCTCAGTCACCTCCCCTCCTGTCTAGTGTAACGTGTTCTATTCAAATAAAGCAAATTCCTTCAATTTCCGAAATTTTGTGTGTATTTCAAAAATGTATGGTCATGGGAACTTAGTATCACAATTTTTAATTGCTCTTATGTGTTCCATCTATCTAATCTTCAGTTTTCTTACTGTGGAGCCTATACATTTTTTGTCACAAATGAAAATCATTATATAGATATATATATATATACAGCTACACGTATTACAGTTGGGAAACAGCAATTACAACGAGGTCTAAACCACGCCTAACATTACAAATCAAGCATTTCAATGAATGTGTCTTTACAACGAATGCCACTACCACGGAAAATGTAAGTATAAAAGTAAATAAAGGTAAGTGTATTATATATATATATATATATATATATATATATTCACTGAAAAAGCCATAGGTTTCAGGGACGTTATAGTTAGAAATTAGCATTTAAAAAACCTTAGAAATTCACTGAAAAACCGTAGGTTTCATGGACGTTATAGTTAGAAATTAGCATTTAAAAAAACTTAGCAATTCACTGAAAAAACCACAGGTTTCAGGGACGTTATAGTTAGTTGGACATTTCACTCGTACAAAACCAGATAAATTTGGCCGTTATAGTTAGTAGAGCTAACTATAACTCGCGCCCCCGCAATGCACTGCTGATGACGTCACATATTACATCACTCATGACATGGTCAGTGACATCACTGATGACATCTCAAATGACATCACTGATGACATCACTGATGACATCATCTAGTGACTGAGTGTTTCTAAAAAGTTCAAGTATGTTATATATATATGCCAAGGTGTATTGAAGAATGAGTGGGTGTCTGAGTGTCTGAATGGATGATTTAGTGGGTGCGTGACAGACTGTATAAGTGAGTGATTAAACGTGTCTTAGTGAATGCATGGGTGAATGATTAATCTGTGTGAATGTCTGTATCAGTCTGTCAGTTGGTGTGTAAGTGCATAGGTTGGTGAGTAGCAACATCAGTGTCTATATAGGTTAATGATTGGTTGTCTGAGTACCTGTATGGGTGCCTGAGTGTCTGTGTGGTTGGGGGGGTGTGTGTGACTCCCTGCACGGATGTGTGAGTAGGTGATTCACTGGGTGTATGCGATTATGAGTGCATGTGTTAGGGACTGGATGGGTGAGTGAGTGAGTGTACATATAGCTGTGTTGGTGAGTGAATGGATGTCTTAGTGGTATATGTGTAAGTAACTACATATGTGAAAGGCAGTATATGTGAGTGTTGGAGTATATAAGTGAGTATATGTGGCAGTGAGTCATTGTGACAGTGGCTGCATGGATAAGTGTGTGCTTATGTCAGTAATTGTTGAAGAGAGTACGTATATGGTACTATCTGTATGAATATGTGAGGTGGTGTGTGTATATAACTGTATAGGTGAGTAAATAGCAGTGTAAATAATTCTTTGGGTGACTGACTAGGTTTTTGAGTAACTCTTTGGGTGAGTGGCAGTGTGTGAGTGTCTATATGGGTGTATGAGTGGATATATCAGTGGCTGTATTGATGAATGACTGCGTGTATGAGTGACTGTATGGGTTAGTGAGTGGATGTGTGTGTAGACATATGAATCACTGAGCGGGTATGTACTAACTGCTATTGGTCTGTCTATGGTTTCGATATTGGTAGTCTATATTTTAGAGTGGGTGTATCAAAGGTTTTATTAGGGTGTGAGGAGATGCATCAGATGATCACGTGGATGATGTCATCAGTGATGTTATTTGAGATGTCATCAGTGATGTCATCAGTGATGTCACTGACCATGTCATGAGTGATGTAATATGTGACATCATCAGCAGTGCATTGCGGGGGTGTGAGTTATAGTTAGCTCTACTAACTATAACAGCCACATTTCTCTGGTTTTGTACGAGTGAAATGTCCAACTAACTATAATGTCCCTGAAACCTGTGGTTTTTTCAGTGAATTTCTAAGGTTTTTTAAATGCTAATTTGTAACTATAACATCCCTGGAACCTATGATTTTTTCAGTGAATTTCTAAGGTTTTTTAAATGCTAATTTCTAACTATAACGTCCCTGAAACCTATGGTTTTTTCAGTGAATTTCTAATGTTTTTTAAATGCTAATTTCTAACTATAACACAGTAGTCGCATTTGCACAGTGGTGCAGAAATGGGGCTGGGCCTCCGACCAGCTCTCAGGAATCCCACTGCGTAGGACTTACAGGAGGTACCAGGAGGGCTACTTGGCTTCCAAAGTCCCTCAGGAGTAAAGTGGACTTCATCCCCCAGGCCGTAGTGTGCCAGGAGGCGTGTTTGCAGAGTGGTGGAGAAAGGTGAGCGTGTCCTCCGAAGACCTCTTAGCAATCCCACTGTGTGGGACTTACTGGAGGTAACAGGAGGGGTAGTTAGCCCCCAAGGTCAACCTTGGGGGCCAACTACCCCTCCTATTACCTCCAGTAAGTCCCACACAGCAGGATTGCTAAGTTCTCATACCAGGCCACTCCCCCTTTCCCCACCACTGGCACGCTCTTGGATGGGGATTAAAGTCCCCTTCGCTGCTGGGAGTCCTTAGGGGCCAACTACCCTACCTGATACCTTCAGTATGCCCCAGATAGTGGGTTAGCTGAGAGGTGGACACAGGCCAAGCCACCTTTCTCCACCAACTTAGGAGGCGTGTTTGCAGAGTGGTGCAGGGAGGGGGCGGGACCTCTGGCTTTTCTTATTTTTTTATATTTTTAGAAGGGGGCTGTGTGGCCCCCCTTCTTTTAGTATTTTGTGGGCCCTGGGGACCCCATCCCCCAGGGCCTAAGGTTTTTTTTCTAAAAAAAACAGGAAGGGAGCCGCATGGCCTCCCTTTCCTGGGGCACTATTGGCCTCGGGGATCCCATCCCCCGGTTCCTTGGCTAGTTTTTATAATATTTTTTTATTTTACCCAGGAGGGGGGGCCGCTTGGCCCCCCTCCCCTTGGCCACTTCTGGCCACAAAGACCCCATCCCCCAGGGCCTGCCTCGTTTTAAAAAAAATTTATTTTCCCGGGAGGTGGGTGCGCGTGGCCCCCCTCCCCTTGGCCACTTCTGGCCCCAGGGACCCGATCCCCCAGGGCCGGCCCTCAATGTTGGGGATCACGGGGGGAGCCCTATGTCCCTGCGGTCCCAGCTGGCTCTCTGCCTCCTGCGGGAGCCGGCATTGCTTTTGGGCAAGGGGAGCTGCTAACATGCAGCTCCCTTTGCCCAAAAGCAATTCTGCTTTGCTTCTTGGAAGAGAGAGCAGTGTTTGCTATGGCAGGGCTGGAGCTGTGCTCCCGCCCTGCCATAGCAAATGGCAATGTCCCTGGAGTGGGCACCCTGGGACATTGCAGGAGCCGGCCCTGAGGGGTGGCGGTCCCCAGGGACATCTAGGGCTCCAGAAGGGGGAGCATGCCCCCCCTCTCAACTGATTCAAGCGCCAGGGAGGTGGTGGTCCCCGGGGTCGGGGGTCCGCAATGGACAACTGCATTGAAACAAAGTGTGCCCTGGGGAGGCGGTGGTCCCCTGGGTAGTGTGGGGAGGGGCAGGAGCCCCCCACACTAATTTAACCTATTGAAGCCCCGGGGAGGTAGCGGTCCCCGGGGCGTGTGGGGGCCCTCTAGGCCCCCCGCACTGAAATTCAGTGTGCCCCGGGGAGGTGGTGGTCCCCAGGGCAGTGTGGGGGGGGCAGGAGCCCCCCACACTTATTTTACTTTAAATTGAAGCCCTGGGGAGGTGGCGGTCCCCGGGGCTTGCGGGGGCCAGCGAGGCCCCCTGCCTCAATTACGAATGCCCTGGAGAGGTGGCAGTCCCAGGGGCTGCAGGGGGGCCACGTGCCCCCGCATAATAAATTAAGCCCCGGGAGGTGGCGGTCCCCGGGCTGCTGGGGCCCATGAGGCCCCCGCAAATTAATGAAACATTGCCCTCGGGACCTGACCTACCCTGGGGCTCAAAGAAACGAAGCGCGGGAGGCCGCGCTTCATTTTTTAAAAATTCTTTCGGCCGGATTCGCGCACCCAGCGCGAATTTGTCTGAAAATATATAAAAAATGCTTTTTTTGGACCCGGGGGTCTTTGTGGGACCCCCTGAGCAGGCCTAGGGTGTCAGGGTGTTTCTACCCTGCCCCATTTTCTTGTTTTTTTATCTTTTTTTTACTGTTTTCTTGCGACTCGGTTACCGAGTCACAAGATGGCTGCCAACACTTCTTGGTTTGAAGTGTTGGCAGCCAATCAGAATGAAGCTCTTGCTCGGGAGGGTTCGCGAATCCTCCTCGGCCCTCAGATATTGATATTTTTTATTTTTAAATTTCTCAGGAACTACTGAATGGATTTACACCATTTAAAGCAAAGAGTGCACTCTGGAACAACAGCTACCTCTCTGCCAAATTTGGTGTAATTCCGTTCAGCAGTTCGGCTGTAGCCACGACAAAAGTTCCTACGGAAATTAACATGGAGAAAACGCGTTTTGGGACCCCCCTTTTTTATCGGCCCCCGCTTGACGAATCACTGTGAAACTTTCAAGACAGGAGCTGACCGGAGCGCCCCATTAGTTTTTGAAAATTTTGCGAAGATTCGTCAAACGACGCCAAAGATATTGGCAAATCAAAAAACGCTTTTCCTATGGAAGCTAGGTCCTAACTATAACTACCTACTGGGGACCGCCAGTAGGTAATATATACATATATGGCTGCCAGAACACTGGTGGTGCTTGTTAAAAGTGCTACCGCAGCGCTTTTCAAAATTCAAAGCACATCATCCAAATGAGGAGGACACGGCACTCCAGGGTGGAAGAAAATTAATTTATTTCAACAAAACACACCGGATAGGATGCGTTTCAGCTGTGTCAAACAGCCTTTATCACCTAATGAGCGCCATGTTGAAACACCCTTCATATAATACAATTACGAATAGACATAAACAAAATACGAGTCATTTGCAGCTGACTCTTCTCCAAGTAATCCAAGTTGAACACCAGAGCGATAATGTTTTCAGAGCGATAATATTTTCCATGCAGGTCTGAACTAATGAATTGTCATTGCCAATCAAAAAAGTAAAAACACATTCTTTTAGTTATATTTGTCTAACTCAAATAGCATGTTCAAACCCTAGATTTAGAAAAATAGCCCCATATTGATATTCACAGTTTAGGTGCACTAGTTAGAAATAACAAAGAATTTTATGCTCCCCAGCACTCGCCCCGATTTTAAATAAACGTTTGTGCCAGCGCGCGCTCAGGCAGGGCAATTTCATGAAGTCCCTTGCTGAATAAGCAGGACTTGTACTGTTAGGTAACTAGAATTTTAAACTCAGTGCACATTGTAAAAAGAGTTAGCATCAATAAAGTTTCCTTATTTCAAAAACGGGTCAATTCAATCATTTTATGCAATCCTTCATGAACGGCAAACTGTCATGCAAAGTTTCAATCCTAAAGTCTTCTCCCCCTCAGCAGCCTCATAATTCAAAAGGTCTTTCAATAGTCTTTCGATTTTACCTCTCTGCATACGAGAATGGAAAAATGTTCCTTCAATTAGATACTCTGACTGCTGAGATGGTGACTCCTCTCATCCTCCGTTTTAAAGTCGTGAGGATTGCTAACTGATTTTATGCTCAGCTCCGGTGCGTTGGAGATTTAAAAAGTAACTTCCAACCTTCTGCATATGGTAAGAATACCCCGCAGCCCAGCACTGAACATACATGCTTCTCTGGCGGATGGAGCAGGCTTCCAGGGAAGTGAGGTCCCACTGGGAGCACACTTGTGATCTCCACGTCGTTCCACTCGACTCCGATAGCTCGCCTCCGCAATTCCAGTAATCCATGTGTTCGGGGGCCGGCCGTCTTCTACATTTCCACTCCTTGCGGTTGCTGCGGCTGGCTGCCAGAACGCTGGTGGTGCTCGTTAAAAGCGCTACCACAGCGCTTTTCAAAATTCAAAGCACATCATCCAAATGAGGAGGACACGGCACTCCAGGGTGGAAGAAAATTAATTTATTTCAACAAAACACAGCAGACAGGATGCGTTTCGGCTGTGTAAAACAGCCTTTATCACCTAATGAGCGCCATGTTGAAACACCCTTTATATAATACAATTACGAATAGACATAAACAAAATACGATTAATTTGCAGCTCACTCTTCTCCAAGTAATACAAGGTGAAAACCAGAGCGATAATGTTTTCAGAGCGATAATATTTTCCATGCAGGTCTTAACTAATGAATTGTCATTGCCAATCAAAAAAGTAAAATCACATTCTTTTAGTTATATTTGTCTAACTCAAATAGCATGTTCAAACCATGGATTTAGAAAAATAGCCCCGTATTGATTTTCACAGTTTAGGTGCACTAGTTAGAAATAACAAAGAATTTTATGATCCCCAGCACTCGCCCCGATTTTAAATAAACATTCGTGCCTGCGCACGATCAGGCAGGGCAATTTCACGAAGCCCCTTGCTGAATAAGTAGGACTTGTACTGTTAGGTAACTAGAATCTTAAACTCACTTAGTGCACAACTAACCGAGTAACCGAGTCACAAGAAAAAGGGTGAAAAAAAGATGAAAAACAAGAAAAGGGGGCAGGGTAGAAACACCCTTACCCCATAGGCCTGCTCAGGGGTTCCCACAGGGACCCCCAGGGCCAAAATAAGCATTTTGTTTTTAAAATCGGCAGAATTCGCGCTGGGTGCGCGATTCTTGCCGAGAAAAGAAAAAGAAAATGAAGCGTGGGCTCCCGCGCTTCATTTTAATGAGCCCCAGGGTGGGCCAGGTCCCAGGAGCAATGCCAAAATTAAATAGCGGGGGCCCGCGGGGGCCCCCACTGCCCAGGGGACCGCTACCTCCCCGGGGCAATGCTAATTATATGCGGGGGGCATGTGGCCCCCTGCAGCCCCGGGGACCGCCACCTCCCCTGTGCTTCTTTAATTGGATGTGGGGGTGGTTCCCAGGCCCCCCCAAGCCCCGGGGACCGCCACCTCCCTGTTACATTAATTGATTATGCGCTGAGGGGGCACGTGGCCCCCCCGCAGCCCCTGGGACCGCCACCTCCCCGGGGCTTAAATACATGTAAATAGGTGTGGGGGAGCTCCTGCTCCCCCACACTGCCCCAAGGACCACCACCTCCCCGGAGCACTAATTATTCAAAATCGGGGTCCGTTACAGACCCCTGGCCCCGGGTACCACCACCTCCCCGGGGCTTTACAAATGGAGGGAGGGGGCCGCGTGGCCCCCTCCTGGAGCCCTTGATGGCCCTGGGGACCACCACCCCCAGGGCCGGCTCCTGCAATGTCCCGGGGTGCCCACCCCTGTGACATAGCTGATTGCTATGGCAGGGCGGGAGCATGACTCCCGCCCTGCCATAGCAAACTCTGCTTTGCTTTATTGAAGCAAGAGCAGGAAATCCTGCTCTCGCTTCAAGGAAGCAAAGCAGGATTGCTTTTGAGCAAGGGGAGCTGCATGTCAGCAGCTCCCCTTGCTCAAAAGAAATGCCGGCTCCTGCAGGAGGCAGGGAGCTGGCAGGACCGTGGGGCCATTGGTGCTCCCCCCATGGTCCCCAACGCAAAGGGCCGGCCCCGGGGGATGGGCTACCCGGGGCCAGGAGTGGCCCGGGAGGGGGGCCACGTGGCCCCTTCCCTTTTTTTAAATAAAAAAGAATGGCCGGGCCCTGGGGGACGGGGTCCATGGGGCCAAAAACGGACTGAGGAGGGGGTCCGCGCTGCCCCCTCCTCCAAAATAAAATAAATAATGCCCAAGCCCCGGGGGATGGGGTCCCTGCGGCCAATAGTGGCCCAGGGAAGGGGGGCCACATGGCCCCCCCTTCCCTGTAAATGTTAAAAAAAAGAAGAGGCCATGCCCCGGGGGATGGGGTCCCCGGGGCCGAAATTGGCCTCGGGAGGGGGGCCGCGTGGCCCCCCTCCCATTTTTTTCCTTAAAAGAAAGGTGGTCAGGCCCTGGGGGATGGGGTCCCCAGGGCCCCAAAAATAGTAAAAGAAGGGGGGCCACACAGCCCCCTTCTAAAAAAATAAAATAAAAAAAAGCCGGCATCACGCCGGAGGCCCCACCCCCTCCCTGCACTACTCTGCAAACGCACCCCCTGGCACTTTGTAAGATGGGAAATTAAGTCCCCATGAATACTGAGGGTCCCTGGGGGCCTACTAGCCCACCAGGTACCTCCAGTAAGTGCCACATAGCTGGTTTGCAGAGAGGTGGTCCGAGGCCACGCCCCTTTTTACACCACTCTGCAAACGCGCCTCTTGGCGCACTGCTGGTGCGGCAAGGAGGTCCTCTTGTCTCCTGAGGACCTCAGGACACAAGTGGACTTCATCACCCAAGCAGCAGTGCGCCAGAGCCGTGTTTGCAGAGTGGTGTACAAAGGAGGCGTGGCCTCGGACTACTCTCAGCAATCCAGGTGTGTGGCGCTTACTGGAGGTACCTGATGGGCTAGTTGGCCCCGAGGGACCCTCAGGAATGAGGGGGACTTAATACCCCAACTTAGAACGCGCCAGGAGGCGTGTTTGCAGAGTGGTGGGGAAAGGAGGCGTGGCCTTTGTCCACCTCTCAGCAATCCCACTGTGTGGGGCTTACTGGAGGTAAGACATAGGCTAGTTTGCCCCTAAAGGACCCCCAGCAGCGAAGGGGACTTCAATCCTGATCCAAGAGCGTGCCAGGGAGGGTGTTTGCAGAGTGGTGTGCAAAGGGGGCGTGGCCTGCTATGAGAACTTAGAAATCCTGCTGTGTGGGACTTACTGGAGGTAATAGGAGGGGTAGTTGGCCCCCAAGGTTGTCGTTGGGGGCTAACTATCCCTCTTGTTATCTGTAGTAAGTGCCACACAGTGGGATTGCTAAGACGTCTAAGGAGGACATGCCCCCCTTTCTCCACCACTCTGCAAACGCGCCTCCTGGCAGACTACGGGATGGGGGATGAAGTCCAATTTACTCCTGAGGGACTTTGGGGACCAAGAAGCCCTCTTGGTACCTCCTCTAAGTCCTATGCTGCGGAATTCCTGAGCGCTGGTCGGAGGCACAGCACCCTCTCTCCACCACTCTGCAAACGTGACTACTACTTAAAGAAGCATCTTTATGCACCTCTGACTTAGAGGTAGTTTTAATCCCCCTGCCCTATTATGTACTAGGGCCTTACAGAGGAGGTCATGCCAATCACAGGGGTACCCCAACGCATAGTGTTCCCTAGTGTATGTAGGTGTTTTCACTGTATTCTAAGTGTCTTTTAGCATAGCACTGGCTCTAGGCCTGGTTAGTCAGAGTCAGTTACCACCAGTACCCGTCAGCAAAACGTTGGGGGCACAGGATGACTTTGCAACAAGGCCTCTTTCTGCTCCTCTGTTGGTTCTTTGTGCACATCTCTTGCTTCTTTCTGCACCTTTCTTCGTCTTTCTGGACTTCTGTTGCCTCTTTCTGCATTTCTCTTGCTGCTTTCTGCGCCTTTCTTCCACTTTCTGCACATGTCCTGCCTCTGTAGACATAGTTAGAAATTAGCATTTAAAAACCTTTAAAATTCACTGAAAAAACCATAGGTTTCAGGGACGTTGTAGTTAAAAATTTGCATTTAAAAAACCTTTGAAATTCACTGAAAAAGCCATAGGTTTCAGGCACGTTATAGTTAGAAATTAGCATTTAAAAAACCTTAGAAATTCACTGAAAAAACCACAGGTTTCAGGGACGTTATAGTTAGTTGGACATTTCACACGTACAAAACCAGAGAAATTCGGCCATTATAGTTAGTTGAGCTAACTATAACTCGCGCCCCCGCAATGCACTGCTCATGACGTCACATATTACATCACTCATGACATGGTCAGTGACATCACTGATGACATCACTGATGACATCTCAATTGACATCACTGATGACATCACTGATGACATCATCCACGTGATAATCTGATGCACCTCCTCATACCCTAATATAACATTTGATACACCCACTCGAAAATACACACTACCCTTCTCGAAACCATAGACACACCAATACCAGTAACTACATACCCACTCACTGATTCATAGGTCTACACACACGTCCACTCATTCACCCATACAGTCACTCATACATGCAGTCCCTCATCAATACAGCACCATCATATGCACTCATACACCTATACAGACACTCACACACCGCCACTCATCCATAAAGTTACTCACGCACCTAGTCAGTCATGCAAAGAAACAATCACACTTCCATTTACTCACCTATAGAGTTATACACACACCACCTCACTTATTCATACAGATACTAACACATACTTACTCTCTTATACAATCACTGATACAAGCACATCACTCATCCATACAGCCACTTTCACAATCACACACTCTCACAAATAGTCATTTATATACTCCAACACTCACATATACTGCCTTTCACATATGTAGTTACTCACACAGGTACCACTGACACATCCATTCACTCACCAACACACCCATACACACACTCACCCACCCATACAGCCCTTCACAGATGCATACTTGAACCCATACACCCAGTGAATCACCATCTCACACATCCATGCAGTGAGTCACACACACCCCACCCACCCACACAGACACTCAGGCACCCATACAGATACTCACACAACCAATCAATAACCCATATAGACACTCATGTAGCTACTCACCAACCCATGCAGCCGCTTACACACCAACTGACAGACTGATACAGACATTCACACAGTTTAGTCACTAACCCATGCATTCAGTAAGACACGTTTAATCACTCACTTATACAGTCAGTCACCGACCTACTACATCATCCATTCAGACACTCATACACCCACTCATTCTTCAATACACCTTGGCATTTATATATATCAAACATATTTAAATTTTACAGAAACACACAGTCACTGAATGATGTCATCAGTGATGTCATCAGTGATGTCATTTGAGATGTCATCAGTGATGTCATCAGTGATGTCACTGACCATGTCATGAGTGATGTAATTTGTGACGTCATCAGCAGTGCATTGCGACGGCGCGAGTTATAGTTAGCTCAACAAACTATAACGGCCGAATTTCTCTGGTTTTGTACGTGTGAAATGTCCAACTAACTATAACGTCCCTCAAACCTGTGGTTTTTTCAGTGAATTTCTAAGGTTTTTTAAATGCTAATTTCTAACTATAACGTCCCTGAAACCTATGGCTTTTTCAGGGAGTATATATATATATATTAACTCCACACCCTGCCATTCTATCAAGACAGACTCCAGCACGCTCGGGATCGCTTAAAGACGATTTATTGGCACAAACAACTGGTAACGCGTTTCAGCAGCTGCAGCTGCCTTTGTCAGACCTATTGTGATTGCCATCTTACTTTCTTAAATACATGTTCCTGGGTCTTTGCAGACATTAAAGTGACAGTGCATGCTAAATTATTAAAGTGACAGAATACAAATAAAGTGACACGTGCTGATAGTTGCCACACAGTTCGTAAACCAAACACACAAGCATGATTACGGGCAAAACCCATATAGATACTGTGTTACTTACTGCTGTACAGGTTTATCACTAAGGAGATTACATTCCTTAAACATTGTACACACATCACTCTGATAAAAGTGTACCAAAATGCAGACATTGTGCAAACTGAAAAAAGGGCCATGGTTGATGATGGGCAAGTGCCCGAAATGGCCCAATGTACCCTGGAACGAGTGTAAAGAGAGGCTTGAACAAATGAAGGGCAAGTGCCCATTGTCACCCAGTCATTTCCTGAATTCTATGCAATTAAACAGTAATCCTACTTTTGCATTGAGACTGAAATGCGGCAACAGAAACATACAAATGAAAACAAAAAACAAACACACACAAATGTGCCCCAAAGGAATATGAAGTACAAAAACATAAAATTCATCGATCATGGACTGGATCATCGTAGGAAACGAATTATGTCAACAACCCCTTTCTCAGAACTAACTCCTATTCTCAACAGAGGACTGAATACGAGGGCTTAGAGATTACAAATAGAACAACCCCATCCTTCTCGTGTAAGTAAGTTACAGGTGGATATGTAAATTCTCTTCCGTGTTGAGGCCATTGGGAATTTTTGTGTTGAATCCCAAGATGTGTCTGGATTCAAACTGCCTCAAATACCTCTCTCTATTACCCCCCTTGGTCTCGCTGGCACTTGATGGAGCACAAAATATTCTAGGTTGTTGATGTCACTGTTATGAACATGCTCAAAATGTCTTGCCAACGGATACGTCTGATCCTTGTACTTGATGGCTCGCATGTGCTGCAGGATACGCTGATGTACACGTAAGATGGTGCTCCCTATGTATAATTTATGACAGCTACATCTAAGTGCATAGATGGCATACTCACTCCTGCATGTAAGTGGTTTCACTATCTGCCATTTAGTGTCTGAAAATGATAGAGGCACCTCCATTGTGTTAACTCCATAATTACATGCCTTGCACTTGTGACATTGTCTAAACCCTTTACTCCCACTTAGCCATGTATCCTGCTGTTTTGTTCCGGGGGTATTATTAACCAGATCCTTTCTCATGGACCTGGCCTTCCGGAATGTCAACAGAGGTCTCTTGAGTATCCTGGGACCTAAGGTCGGGTCACTGCAAATCAAGTGCCAGTGTTTTTGAAAAATAGCACAAATTTTCTGGTGCTGTTCATTGAACCCTGAAATAAACCATATAGTTTGCCCTGTGTCACTTTGCGTGTTCTTACTCTTCCCATCAGTAAAGATGAGCTTCTCTCTGGGACTCAAATTGGCCCTTACTCTGGCTGACTCCAGTGTGGCTTTACTATACCCTCTCCTCATGAATCTCCGTGCTAAATCCGTTTGAGCATTATGGAGCTGCTCAGCATTGCTGCAGTTCCTTCGCATGCGGAGATTCTCTGCATAGGGTATACTGTTTTTAAGCTTTGTTGGATGAAAGCTTCGAGCATGCAGCACTGTGTTGCCAGCAGTACTCTTCCTAAAGGTTTTGGTTTGTATAGTCCCATCCACCACATAAATAGTCAAATCAAGGAACTCTACCTCTTTCTCACTAATATATGAGGTGAAATGGAGATTGAGCTCATTGTGATTGTCTTTCTACAAAGTCCTCAGCTGAAGATCTGTCACCACGCCATGTGACGAAAAGATCATCTATATAGCGTGACCACAGGATCACATTCCTAGATGGCAAAGTGGCAAAGTCTTTCGCCAGCACCTGCTCCTCCTACCAGCCCATATGCAAATTCGAATAGCTGGGGGTGAAGCAGGTGCACATGGCAGTACCCCTCATCGGTTGATACAAATCAGGTCCAAACAGGAAAATGTTGTTGCGTAGACACCAATCAAGCATACTCAGCAACATCTCTGTATGCTTGTACAATGATATTGGCTGTGAGCTCAGGAAGTATCACGCTGCCCTCATTCCGTCTGTGTGTGATATACTTGTATATAGAGATGTCACATCAAGTGTGATCATGATGTAATCCTGTTGCCATCCTATGTCATAAATTTTCTTCAAGAAATCGCCTGTATCCCTTGTGTACGACTCTAACTTTTTAACTGGGACCTGGAGGAAATGATCAAGATATTTAGAGGTATTCACGAAGAGACTTCCTATGGCCGAAATGATGGGATGGCCAGGTGGTACACTACTGTCCTTGTGTATCTTCGGTATCAAGTAAAGAATTGGTGTAGTCAGATTCTCTACTTTAAGGAACTTATACTCTGACTGTGAGATGAGACCCACTGCCCTCCAATGGTTCAAATCGGAGTGAAATTTCTTGGTTACGCCCTGCAAAGTGCTTTTATCTACGCTTGCATAGCATAGGTGGTCATTGAGCTGACTCAAAGCCTACTCCTTATACATAGCTAGCGGCTACAGTACAACATTTCCCCCCTTGTCCGCTTGTTTTACTACTATGTCAGGACGTGAGTGTAACTTCGTCAGTAAGCTCATGTAGTTTATTTTAGATGGGTCAGCTGTTTTACCACCCTCAAACTGTGAATATAATTTCTTGAGATCTTGAACTACCAGATCAGTAAATGTGTCTATAGAATCTTTAGGGACCATGGGCAGGAAAACCGACCTGGGTTTGAATGGAGTAACAGGTCAACCATAAACATGCAAATCCTGATCCCTAGCCAAGACATCATCTGTAAGTTCAGTTGTATCATCCCTAGAAAGGCTGTCCAAGTCACGTAGTAAATTGAGGTCGGAGACCACCAAATTATCATCACCCGCTAATGACTCTTGTTGCACATGTCCAGTTTTTTTACTTGTCGTGAAAAATTTGGCTAGCCTAAGCTTGCGTGTAATATATATATATGTATATGTATATATATATATATATATTCACTGAAAAAACCATAGGTTTCAGGCACGTTAGTTAGAAATTAGCATTTAAAAAACCTTTGAAATTCACTGAAAAACCATAGGTTTCAGACACGTTATAGTTAGAAATTTGCATTTAAAAAACCTTTGAAATTCACTGAAAAAACCATAGGTTTTAGGGACAGTTATAGTTAGTTGGACATTGCACTCGTACAAAACCCGTGAAATTCCCCCGTTATAGTTAGTTCAGGTAACTATAACTCGCGCCCCGCAATGCACTGCTGATGACGTCACATATTACATCACTCATGACATGGTCAGTGACATCACTGATGACATCACTGATGACATCTCAAATGACATCACTGATGACATCATCCAGTGACTGTGTGTTTCTGTAAAGTTTAAATATTTTTAATATATATAGGGAAAGGCGTATTGAAGAATGAGTGGGTGTATAAGTGTCTGTATGGATGATTTAGTAGGTGCGTAACTAACTCGATAAGTGAGTGATTAAACGTATCTTACTGAATGCATGGGTTAGTGACTAAACTGGGTGAATGTCTGTATCCGTCTGTCTGTTGCTGTGTAAGTGGTGCATGGGTTTGTGAATAGCTACATGAGTGTCTATATGAGTTATTGATTGGTTGTCTGAGTATCTGTATGGGTGCCTGAGTGTTTGTGTGGGTGGGGTGTGTGCGACTCTGTGCATAGATGTGTGAGTGGGTGATTCACTGGGTGGATGGTTTCAAGAGTGCATCTGTGATAGACTGTATGGGTGGGTAAGTGTGTGTAAGAGTGTGTTAGTGAGTGAATGTATGTCCCAGTGGTACATGTGTGAGTAACTACATATGTGAAAGGCAGTATATATGTGTGTTGGAGTATATAAATAGCTATAAGCGAGAGTGTGTGATTGTGAGAGTGACTGTATGGATGAGTGTGTGCTTGTATCAGTGATTGTATAAGAGCGTAAGAATGTGCTAGTATTTGTATGAGTAAGTGAGCTGGTGTGTGTATAACTGTATAGGTGAGTAAATGGCAGTGTGTTTAATTATTTGCATGACTGACTAGGTGTGTGAGTACCTCTATGGATGAGTGGCGGTGTTTGAGTGTCTATATAGGAGTATGAGTGCATATGATAGTCCTGTACTGATTGACCATAAGTATGAGTGACTGTACGGGTGAGTGAGTGGATGTGTGTGTGTAGACCTAAGAATCAGTGAGTGGGTATGTAGTTATTGGTGTTGGAGTGTCTATGGTTTTGAGAATGGCAGTCTGTAATTTAGAGTGGGTGTATCAAAGGTTATATTAGGGTGTGAGGAGGTGCATTAAATTCTCACATGGATGATGTCATCAGTGATGTCATTTGAGATGTCATCAGTGATGTCATCAGTGATGTCACTGACCATGTCATGAGTGATGTAATATGTGACGTCATCAGCAGTGCATTGCGGGGCGCGAGTTATAGTTACCTGAACTAACTATAACGGGGGAATTTCACGGGTTTTGTACGAGTGCAATGTCCAACTACCTATAACTGTCCCTAAAACCTATGGTTTTTTCAGTGAATTTCAAAGGTTTTTTAAATGCAAATTTCTAACTATAACGTGTCTGAAACCTATGGTTTTTTCAGTGAATTTCAAAGGTTTTTTAAATGCTAATTTCTAACTATAACGTGCCTGAAACCTATGGTTTTTTCAGTGAATTTCAAAGGTTTTTTAAATGCTAATTTCTAACTATAACGTGCCTAAAACCTATGGTTTTTTCAGTGAATTTCAAAGGTTTTTTAAATGCTAATTCCTAACTATAACGTACCTGAAACCGATGATTTTTTCAGTAAATTTCAAAGGTTTTAAAAAAAAACTTTTTAAAATATAATAAATTTTAGATTTATGATTTTGAAACTAATTTTCCACGTTTTTGTAACTATTTATTTTTACATATTTTTAATTTTAATTACATTATCTATTTTTAATGTAAATTTAAAAAAAATGTTTTTTGAAAAATTGTAACTGAAATGTTTTATATTTGTTTTATAATAAATTTTTGAAATATTTATATTATTTCCCTTTTTTTTCACATTTTTTGGGGAATCGCGCACCCAAAGCGTACCGTTCTCGATCACTGCGCGGAACCTACCCGACATTTTAGAATAGTTATGTAGGATCCGCGTATGGTATGCGATGGATACATATTTTCCTACGTGATTGCTATGCGACTGGTACGCGATTCCAAGCGCATACGCTACACGTACGTATTACTTTACGGACGCTCGCTCACTTGCGCGTGACGTCATTTACATGTTCGACGCGGTGGGTGCGCGAATCCCGCGTAATTTTTTAAAGTCCAAAATGTTATAAATATGTATTTAATATACATATTAGGACAGGACATTATCTAAACTAATTATAAAAATAATATACATTTACTTTTAATAAGCATAGCTTTAAATGTAATTTTACGAAGTCGCGTTGGGTGCGTGCTGCGTGTACGCACGGTGCGCAGATCCCATGTGACCTGAAAAAAAAAGATTTGATTGGTTAATAACATTTCCTACTGTAACTATTGAAGGACCCCACCCATTTGAATCATTCTTCTTAGACCTTCTTTGGAGGAAGATCTGTTACCTAAGAAGAACTTTTGGTTGGTTTCTACAGCTGCTACTGATTTGAAACTAAAAAAATGGCTTCAGCACAGCAAATATCATCTAGTTCAGAACATTCTTCGGATGATGGATTTCTTCCAGAACCTCCACGCCCTGAAAGATACACCTCAGTGGTGTGGAAATTTTTTACAATTCCGGAAGGACAAAAAAAAGTTAATGCAGTGAAGGTGACATGCAAAATTTGCCAAAGGGTATCCAGAGGTGACCCAACAAAGAAATATTCTTGCGGGACCGCAAGTATGCTAAAACATCTAAAGACTCTGCACCCTGTGAACCTGGCGAGGGAGGAGTGCAGAAGGTTGCGAGAGAACCCTGCGCCAGCAGTACCCAGCACATCAGCAACACCATCATCTCCTGGCCACCCTGACATCCGGTCAGAATTTGCACAACTGAAAATAAGTTGCATTAAATGCAACAAACTGTTGTGTTATGGGGAGCAGTCAATTGACCTGATCTGCACAGCACAAAGAAATCATCGGTGCTGAACTTTTTTTTTGTTTATTTAACTGAAGTTCATTGTTTTGTTCCCCTAGTTCACGTTTTTTCACTTTAAAAAAAATAACAACATTGTTCAAAAAAGTACAAAAAAAAAAAAAAAAAAGTTCTTTTCAGAACTAACTTCACTGGTTAAAAAAAGAGCTATATTTCTATGACAGTGTGTGAAAGTTTGGTTGAATGTATGTGTACGGCATAATTGACTGAAAGAATGCATTAGTAGTGTATGGTAAATGTATAAGTGCACAACTATAAGGAACTGCTTCAGCATCACACTGTAACCAGTTTAGCTGCAGTGTGCTGTGGTAGTTCCGAAGCACAGGGATGCAACATATGTCCATAAATATGTTGCATGTCTATGCTTCCCTGTGCACTGCTGCTTAAACTGCAGCTATGTAGTGACACCGGTACCGTTGCACCATGGTGCAAGGATATCAGTGTCGTGTGGAATTTGATTTTGTGCAGGAAGACACACCTTCCTGCACAAAAACAATCAGTGAAAGCATTTTTCTCCTTCAATGTATGATGTGCAATGCAACATATATTGAAAGAAAAAATAAGAGGAGAAATGAAAACAATTTGCCTTGTTGAGCCTTGCTACACCATTTGGAGAATGGTGCAGCATTCACACACATGTCCAGATTTATGTTTTCAGATAAACATTTTTTCCTGTTGTTTTTTATAACTAAAATGTCTCAAAACGTAATATTGTAGAATTAATATCTGTAAAAGAGAAGAAAAAAACAGTTATACTATATAATATTAATTTTTTTCCAACAAACATAATTTTAACATTTTATAAATTATTTTCTTCACCTTTTTTGCTGTTGTCAGAATATATTGAATTTCACTACAAACAGTGATTTCAATGTTACTCATCACATAACAGCGGGCAAAAAATAAAACAATCAATAAGATTGTTTAAAAAAAAACAAAATTACTTCTGAAATATTTTTACTATACTCAACTATTTCTGAACATTCCATAAAATGTACATCCTCAATAACATACCATATAATAAAAATGACACATATATAACATGCTCACTTCTAAAAAAATATCTAACTAAACTTTACATACACTGTAAATGTTGTTCTTTAAAAATATATCCTAAGAGAATCTGCATGAAAGAGTCCATAATTTAAATAAATACTTTTCCTCTAGGCCAAATAGTATTGTTGAAATCCTATATATTGAAAATGTCCAATAGTAATTGTATGAGTACATATTAATAAATTCCTCAGAGGCTAAATTATGTTCCTAAAACTTTGGCTTTAAAAATATTAGGTAGGAATTTGGTAATTCGCTAGGCAAACGTTGTTTAAAAACCAATTGAGCATCATTACAATATGTCCATCCTTTATTACATTTCAAATAGGCAGTATAATGTCCAGATGTTGTAGAAGAACCATGATGGAAAATTATTGCTACTGCTACAAAAGTCCTTCCTGATATTGATAGTTGACTTGCTACAAAGTGTTTTATTAAAGTTTTCAATTTTCTTCCATCACCTGTACAACGTTGCATTATTAAAATTATATATTGTCCATATCTTTGTATAAATAATGTTGATAACATTTCTGATTTGCATTGGCTACACTCCATGTTTTGATTTGCTGCTTTAACTAGTTCGTTGAAAGACACTGAGTTACAGTCTGGTAATGTCAAATATATAAATCTTTCAGTGTCTATGTTAGTGCTACATGTAAACAAACAATTTTGACATTGATGTTCCCATTTATAACAAAGGCCAGAAAGATTTTCTATTTCTATGCCTTCATTTTCCAATACGGTAAGCATATACATTAGAAATTCCTGAGCATCTTGTTGGATATTTTCCGTAAATTGTGTAGAACCAGAACATATATCCAAAAGTTTACGAATCTCAGAAACGCTTTGCATTTTACTCTTATCAGTTCTCAATTTTTCATAAACAGAATGCAACAAGGAACAAAATCTTTTTCCCGACTCTCCATAATTTGCTGTAGCAAACTTTCAAGAAAAAAACAACATTAACTACTACATTAGCATAGCAGTTGATACCTGAACTATTTTCAAACTGATAACCAACAATATCTTCAACAGGGTCCTTTTTTTTGCAAGCACAACATTATCTTGTTTTTTTCCTTCTCTATCACTTTACTACAAATATTCTCATATCTTCTTTTTCGACCTACTACACGCTTTTCAAATACAGGATATTCACCTAAATTGGGAGCATATGCTCTTCTTAACCTATTATACTCTTTTACACAGTTTACATCTGCAGTAATCTTTGACTCATCAAAATCAATTAAAAACAATCCAGATAAAGTTCTGACTCGGGATAAAGCAACATATGCCATACCCTCTTTAAACACGCTACTTCCAATGTTCACTAAAGCACTGTCTACACTTAATCCTTGAGATTTATGAATAGTCACTGCATATGCCAGAGAAAGTGGAAATTGTTTCCTACGGACATACAAATCTTTAACAAGCAAAAAACTAACAGAACAACGACCAATTTGTTTTACTTCTTCAATATGATCAAATTTAATTTTTAAAAATTCAATTCCATCTCGTTTATCAAAATTTACAAAATTCACAACTTTCCCCATAGCTCCATTAACTAAACCTTTTTCCACATCCAAATTACGCCGTAAAATTACTCGACAGTTTACACATACATATAAATTCTTTTCTAAACCAGCAGTTTTAGATATCGATTTTTCTAAAGAATCCAGTTTTGTTTTCAATTTTTCTGTCAAAATAATAGTGATTCCTTCATGCTCTATTTTATCAATGTCTTCCATTTTTATTATTTCTTCATTTTCTAGCTTCAAAAGTTGTTCATTGAATGTAGAACACTCGCGCAGTGTTGGCATTAAACAAATTATAGATTTACTTTCAGCCATTTTCATATATATTTTTTCTGGAACTATATTTTCATTTGGAAACAAATTCATAAGTAGTCGACTTAGCAAAGCTTGTTTGCCTTGTTCTGTCAGAACTCCAATTCTTATATCTTCAAGAATAGATCCATAATCAACATCATTTGCCTGTCGCATATTTGTAATAAGTTCTTTGTATTCAAAATATGACCAAATATTAACGTTGCCAACACTTCCCAAAGACTTTCTGGTGTCTTCGTGCACAAGTGTTTTAAATACTGGTTGTCCTTTTACAGGAGTAAATTGCAGAAGATCTCCAAAAACTATCACATGTTTTCCTCCAAATAAGACATCGTATTCTGTTTTAAGAATTTGCTGCATTCTTAAATGCACAAAAGCAAGCATTAAGTTCGAGACCATGCTCACCTCATCAATAATTAGAAGTTTCATTTTCCTCAGCACTCTTGAAACTTCATAAGAAGCTTCACCAGATAGCTTGTGATATTCCAATTTGTTTTCATGCTCTACAGGTAGCATTAGTAAACGATGTAATGTGATTCCTTTAATGTTGTGTGCTGCCAACCCTGTTGGAGCAGTTACAACACAAGCCAAATGTGAATTAGTTGTTTTCTGCAGATAACTGGTCAATACTTTAATTAAGAAACTTTTCCCAGTGCCAGCTTGACCACTGACATACATTCGGATAGGTTGAAATGATGTGCATGTGCAGTCTTTTGTTTCATGAAGAAATCCATGGTCAATCTGTTGTCTCACTTGCTGATATATTTCGTTCTGTTCAACATTTAGTTGTTCTTCCAAGATTCCTAAGTCCATAATATCTTCTTGAGCTTGATGCATTGCTGTTTCCACCTCATTCATTGCGATTGCTGCTTCATTTTCAACAATTGGTTGTCCAAGTGGATCCTGACTCATTGGTGGAGAACTTTGACTGTCTTGAGAACTGTCTCTAGCAATCTCAACTGCAATAGTAGCTTCTTGATCAATTTCATCGTTCAACATTCTCACATAATTTGCAAAAGCACTACATTCTATGGTATCTTTACAAGCATTGAAGTGATCTTCATAGCTCAGAAAATCTACAAGTAATTCTAATTCGGAACGCCACGGTTTAAACAGTTGTAAAAGTGCAAAATAGTAAAATTCTCTTTTATCAGCAGTGTCACAACTCAGTTTTCTGTGATTAATCAAATTTCCTTTCCTTTGTTTCACCAAACATCCTTCTGAACCAATCACTGCATATTTTCCATCAGTGATGTTTTCTGTAGTATTCCATTTAAAAGTGTAGTTTTGCAGCACTTCATAGAGACATATATTCTCAAGATGATGACTTCTATTTGGATAATATGTATCCAACATATTTGTTTTCACAATATCTGTACTTTCCGGCTCTTTTTCTGCTAAATATTCAATTTCTTGAACAGATTTAAGTACTCGATTTCGCGTTGCAGCAAGACCTAGACTCACCCAAATGATTCTTCTAGATTTTGAGTATAAACTTGCAGATGATAACCGATCTGAGCATTCATACGCTCCAATTTCTCGATGGGATAACATCTTCAAACTGAAACTGTATAATTTCTTACTTAGACTCTTCTCGTGAGAAATCTCTTCCCACATTTCTTTCAATTCTGTCTTTTCTGATTTTGTAATGTAGGATGTTACATACCGAGCAACAGCAATGGAATTATCCGCAACATACTGAATATCCATATTAGCATTCCACATTGAGAGAATAACAGGATTATAATCATTTATATATTTTGATTCTTCACTTCTTCTTAAATTGTATGTATTTTTTGGAGACTTTCTAGTGATGGTATGTCTCATGGCTGACATAAAACTGTTTACTCTTCCTTTGGATATTACAGGACGTGGAAATCCAAAACGACATTTGGTATAAAACTTTTCCTTAGACTTGTACTTTCGTCGACAGTATTTTCCACATAGATGGCTTTGGAATCGTAAAACTTGTTGTCTTAAGTTGTTTCCTTCTGTTCTTTTGGGTATAGCACATGTAGCATATTCTTCAATAAAAGACAAAACAGTATCATCAGAATCGGTTCCAAATTTAGGGGCATCTTTGATCCATATCAGCATATGTATATGAGGAGCACCTCTAGCTTGATACTCCTTTCTCCCCAAAAAATCCAGAACATCTCCAAGAGGAGGATTCTTTTTATTGCAGATAAAAGACATCATAGCTTCAAATCTATGATTAAAATACCTGCACACATTAACAGGATCCAAAGAGCACAATTCTCCAGGTGTCTTGTATTCAATATTTTTTACATTTGAATTTGCCTTTCGAAGAAATTCAAGTAAATCATCCCAAGCGTATTCAGCACAGCTTAGGGTAACAAACCACGTAGGAGTTCCTAAGTTCCTTAGCATACATTTAAGTTCTCCATGACGATGGTACCAATACTCATTAGTACCACGCTGACATGCCATCAAATTAATTAGCTGAGATTCTAGATGATCGTCTCTCTGATGTACTTTATCCATAAATTCCTTTGCAGAAACATTTTGAAAATGTACTCCTGTTTTCAAAATGTGGTTCACTGCATATGAAAGTCCAGATAAGTCACTCTCAAACAAAAGATGAAATATATATGGGATACATTGTCGAAACCTTGGATCTTCTGCATACAATCTTGTTGTCCGATATTCAGATGCAGGAATTTGCACAGGTCGTTCATCATATCGTCCACCTTTTCCAGTTGGAAAAAGCTGTGGAAAACAACGAGCTTCCAAACTTTTCTCCCATACACTAATAGGAGTACCCTTTGCTTCCTTCATTTGGAATAACTCAATAGTATTCCCCATCACTTCTTTCGAATGAAGTGGATGTACACTATAATGTTCATAGATTTCTTCATTTTTCGACATGTCCACTTTTTCAATTTGACCACTTGACGTTTCAGTCTCATCTTCTAAAAGTATTTCTTCTTCTTCCACATACACATTTTTATAGTACTCATTGTTTTTTATTAGATATAATGTTGCCTTTTGCACTTTTCTAACATCCACTAATTCTTGCCAGATTTTCTTACTCTTAGTAGGAACACCATTAACTAGAATAACTAATGGTTCACTTTCTACATTCTCTACACCAATAGTGTCAACATTTTTCTTTAAATCCAGTGGTAAATATACAACTCTTCCTTTTAATCCTCTCTGTAAATCAGTCGGAGGCAATTTACCTGTTTTTGGCTCCATACGAACAATAGCCTGAAAAGGGTGTACACATTGAATCAGAATAGACTCATACGTGTTTAAATCTATTAGTTCCGGAGGAATAGTTATCAACTCTAGATCATTATGAACAGCTCTAGCAGGCATTTTATTTTCATCCAATTTGTTATAACAATATTTACAAATACGTTGATCAGTACCCAAATCAAAACAATTCTCTACCCACAAATAAGTTGCAAAATTCTTCCACTGATCATTATTTTGTTTTTCACTTTTAAAATACAGATCAACACTCCTAGTCTGATTTCTATAGTGAGTTCAGTCGGCAACAAATACAACAATAATTTGGCCTTTCACCTGAAATCACCTTAAACTTTGTAATTTGTTCTTCAAATTTTTTTGAAGTAGTATGTTGCACATTCTCTTCAACATTTTCTTCTACCAATGTGTCAGTTTCTGCACTCTCTTCTTCCGGACCAAAGTAACAAAACTCAATTTCATCACAAACCTTCTTAACATCAGATACTGACCCACACAAAAGAGCACTGTTCAACTCATTTAATTTAAGTGCTGGACTTTTTGCATAATACAATCTTCTAACTAACTTCCGCATTTGAGAATGATGTACTGCTAACATCCTAAAATGATGAAAAACACTTTGACATACTTTTTTAGAAAGACAAGCCAGAGAATGACCTTGCAAACCAGTATTTTTTCTCACTCTGCAAGGGTCTAGTCCTTGCAACATCTTAATCTTTTGCTTAACACTTTTTTTAGTATACTCTCGTAAGAAATTGCGTAAAATATCAATAGATTCCTGTCGTACACTACAAATACTACTGCAATCCCAAGTATACACTGGGGCTTTAGGACGTCTCCCTAAAGCTTCATCAGCTATCACTTCTTCTACATTTCTGGGAACCATCTTCTCTTTCTCAATTGCACAACCATTTCTAACCTCATAAGCACGACCACTGGTATCAACTGCATGCAATAAATTATTGGTCTGAAAATAACTCTCTTCATTAAAACGGCTCTGAACTTGAACTATGTTTCCATTCACCCAAAAAAAATCCCGAAAATTAGTTCTGTTAATTATTTTTTTCTTCTTACTTTTGACCTTCAAAAAATGGATTGGTTTATGTAGTGATCGAATTCTATTTAAAACTAAAATAAATAATTTCCTTTTTAATTCCAAAGCTTTTTGAACAATGGATTCAATATGCTTTTTCTTTTTATAAAATAGTGCTCTTCTTTTATATTTTTTAACATCTTTAAGCAAGTTAAAAACAACTCTATTATAAAAAATCTTTTTCCTGATTTCTTTATACTGATTTTGCCTTCTTTTACCATTCATTGTATCTTTTGAATGTAATTTTCCATTTACTCCTTTCTTTTTACTCATATTCTTTTTTGTAGTTGAAGCATTGTTTTTACTTTCTACAATCTGTACACTATTTCTAGGCTTTGAAATTTTTTAACGAATTCTTTTGTTGTCTTACCGAAAGACTTTTTCTTTTTAGCCACATGATGTTGGTCATCCAATACTTCTTCTGCAGATTTGTTCAAATAATTTTCCTTTTGCTGTCGTTTTCTCTTTCTTGATTTTCGAGGCATGATAACTTTGTTTTAATGATGATAAACAATATCTGTAAGAAATAATTATAAATAAATTAATTTTAATAAATTCATAAATTATACCTTTCTATTACTATAGAAACACATTGCACGTGTTAAAACCTAGCTCACTGTATAAGTAGTTGGGTAGCAAAACAATAATTAGAGTACTACACGGAGAGTGCCTTGGTGAATTTATATGTGGTTCAGTTTTTGCGAAGTGAATGGATTAGTACATAGGGGTCGATTCCGATTCGGGCCGGAAATTCCTCCGACCGAGCCGGACCCGGAGAGATTTCCGACCGAATCGGACCCGTGCAGTCCGACCGAACGAGTCCGATGCGTCCGTATGTTATCGGACACGAGTCGGTCGGACTCCCATTGAACTCAATGGGAGCCGGTCGTACAACGCGTACGCGGGCTCCCATTGCCTCAATGGGTGCGAGGCGGACAAGGGCGCCCCCTACAGCGAGTACGCCGCGGAGCGCTCGCGGCGTACACGCACAGGTAGGGGGACCCATGGGTCCCCCTGTGTGCGCCTCGCACGGGTACGCGTACAGGGGGTCCGACACGGACCCCCAAAGTACGGCTCCGACAGCGAGTTCGAGTCGGACGGCGCGAGTCGGTCGGAGCGGTCGAGGTGCGCATCGTACTTACCCGGCCGGAAAACGTCTCCATTGCGCGGTGCGAATCGGGTCCGACCGAGTCGGTCGGAGCGGTACGATCCGGGTACGAGTCGGTCGGAGCGGTCGGGTCGCCCGGACGAGTCGGTCGGCGAGTCGCATCGTACTCGCTCGGCCGGACCCGCGTACGGTTCGGTCGGGAAACAGGCTTTCGCATGGCTTTTTTCCCGACCGAATGGTATTGGGTGCGCCTCCGACCGAGATCGGAATCGGCCCCATAGTGTTCAATGGGTCACTACAACACTGCAAGGACAGTTACAGGATTTTGCTCGAGTGTATGGATACTGCCTGGGGAAATGAAGGTGTGTAAGATAAGTGTGTAGGTGATTAAAGGAGTGCATGCATATTCGATAAACATTTGTAGCAGTCCATGTGCTAAAGCCAGAATCACTGCATGAGTACTTGTGTACTGATTAAATGATTAGAGTACTGCAAAGAGAATGCCCGGGTGAATTTATAAATGGTTGGGTTTTGGCAGAGTGAATGCATTAGTACATGGTGCTGAATGGGTCAATACAGGATTGCAAGGGGAATGACAGGGTGTTTCTTGAAGTGTAAGGAGACTGACTGGGGAATTAAACGCCTTAAACACAAGTGCGTAGATGGTTAAAGGACGACATGCATAGTGGATAGAAGTTTGAAACACTGTATGTGGTAAGGCTCTATATCACTGAATGAGTATTTGGATAGTAACTGAATTTAAACAGTACTGTAAGGAGAGTGCCTAGGTGAATTTTTAAGTGATTGGGTTTTGGCGCATTGAATAGATTTGTACATGGAGCTGAATGGGTCACTAGAGGAGATTGCTAGAGTGTATAGATACTGACTGGGGAATTGAAGGTGTGAAAGACAAGTGTGTAGGTAGTTACAGGACTACATGCGTAGTGGATAGGTGTTTGAAGCAGTCTATGTGCTAAGGCCTGGATCACTGCATGAGTAATTAGGTACTGACTGAATGATTAGAGTACTTCAAGGTGAGTGCCTGGCTGAATTTATAAGTGTTTGGGTTATGGCGCAGTGTTTGGATTAGTATATGTACTGGATGGCTGAGTGGAGGAGTGCATGGGGAGTAACAATGTGTTTATTGAAGTGTATGGATAGTGCCTGAGAATTGAAGGAGTGAAAAACAAGTGTGTAGGTAGTTACAGGACTACATGCGTAGTGGATAGGTGTTTGAAGCAGTCTATGTGCTAAGGCCTGGGTCACTGCATGAGTAATTGAGTACTGACTGAATGATTAGAGTACTTCAAGGTGAATGCCTGGCTGAATTTATAAGTGTTTGGGTTATGGCGCAGTGTTTGGATTAGTATATGTACTGGATGGCTGAGTGGAGGAGTGCATGGGGAGTAACAATGTGTTTATTGGAGTGTATGGATAGTGCCTGACAATTGAAAGAGTCAAAAACAAGTGTGTAGGTAGTTACAGGACTACATGCGTAGTGGATAGGTGTTTGAAGCAGTCTATGTGCTAAGGCCTGGGTCACTGCATGAGTAATTGGGTACTGACTGAATGATTAGAGTACTTCAAGGTGAATGCCTGGCTGAATTTATAAGTGTTTGAGTTATGGCGCAGTGTTTGGATTAGTATATGTGCGGGATGGCTGACTGGAGGAGTGCATGGGGAGTAACAATGTGTTTATTGGAGTGTATGGATACTGCCTGAGAATTGAAGGAGTGAAAGACAAGTGTGTAGGTGGTTAGAGGACTTCATGCGTAAAAATAGGGGTTTGTAGCAGTCTATGTGCTAAGGCCTGGGTCATTGTATGAGTATTTGGGTAGTGACTGAATAATTAGAAAACTGCAAGGAGTGTGCCTAGGTGAAATTATAAGTGTTTGGGTTTTGACGCAGTGTTTGCATTAGTACATGGTGCAGGATTGTTGACTGGAGGAGTGCATGGGAAGTGACAGGGTGATTCCTGGAGCATCTAATACTACGAAAACTTGACAACATGACAGGTTTTAAAGCGGTTATCTGTCTGCAAACACATGAAGTACCCAAATGCTTCTCTCACAATGGTTGCCCAAATGCAGACAGACTCACAGTGTAATTGTAGACAAGCAACACAGTTCCTTGGACCTTTCCAAAACACATTCACTAGTCTGGAAGGGGTAAGGTGACTGCACACATTTTACATAATTCACTACTGCAGTCTACTGTGAATGACTCTCTCATTCTGCGAATGCACAAGCAATGACTGGCTTCTAATACTACGAAAACTTGACAACATGACAGGTTTTAAAGCGGTTATCTGTCTGCAAAGACATGAAGTACCCAAATGCTTCTCTCACAATGGTTGCTCAAATGCAGACAGACTCACAGTGTGATTGTACACAAGCAACACAGTTCCTTGGACCTTTCCAAAACACATTCACTAGTCTGGAAGGGGTAAGGTGACTGCACACATTTTACATAATTCACTACTGCAGTCTACTGTAAATGATTCTCTCATTCTGCGAATGCACAACCAATGACTGGCTTCTAATACTACAAAAACTTGACCACATGACAGGTTTTAAAGCGGTTATCTGTCTGCAAAGACATGAAGTACCCAAATGCTTCTCTCACAATGGTTGCTCAAATGCAGACAGACTCACAGTGTGATTCTAGACAAGCAACACAGTTCCTTGGACCTTTCCAAAACACATTCACTAGTCTGGAAGGGGTAAGGTGACTGCACACATTTTACATAATTCACTACTGCAGTCTACTGTGAATGACTCTCTCATTCTGCGAATGCACAAGCAATGACTGGCTTCTAATACTACGAAAACTTGACAACATGACAGGTTTTAAAGCGGTTATCTGTCTGCAAAGACATGAAGTACCCAAATGCTTCTCTCACAATGGTTGCTCAAATGCAGACAGACTCACAGTGTGATTGTACACAAGCAACACAGTTCCTTGGACCTTTCCAAAACACATTCACTAGTCTGGAAGGGGTAAGGTGACTGCACACATTTTACATAATTCACTACTGCAGTCTACTGTAAATGACTCTCTCATTCTGCGAATGCACAACCAATGACTGGCTTCTAATACTACGAAAACTTGACCACATGACAGGTTTTAAAGTGGTTATCTGTCTGCAAAGACATGAAGTACCCAAATGCTTCTCTCACAATGGTTGCTCAAATGCAGACAGACTCACAGTGTGATTCTAGACAAGCAACACAGTTCCTTGGACCATTCCAAAACACATTCACTAGTCTGGAAGGGGTAAGGTGACTCCACACATTTTACAAATTTCACTACTGCAGTCTACTGTGAATGACTCTCTCATTCTGCAAATTCACAAGCAATGACTGGCTTCTAATACTACGAAAACTTGACAACATGACAGGTTTTAAAGCGGTTATCTGTCTGCAAAGACATGAAGTACCCAAATGCTTCTCTCACAATGGTTGCTCAAATGCAGACAGACTCACAGTGTGATTGTACACAAGCAACACAGTTCCTTGGACCTTTCCAAAACACATTCACTAGTCTGGAAGGGGTAAGGTGACTGCACACATTTTACATAATTCACTACTGCAGTCTACTGTGAATCACTGTCTCATTCCGCGAATGCACAAGCAATGACTGGCTTCTAATACTACGAAAACTTGACAACATGACAGGTTTTAAAGCGGTTATCTGTCTGCAAAGACATGAAGTACCCAAATGCTTCTCTCACAATGGTTGCTCAAATGCAGACAGACTCACAGTGTGATTCTAGACAAGCAACACAGTTCCTTGGACCTTTCCAAAACACATTCACTAGTCTGGAAGGGGTAAGGTGACTCCACACATTTTACATAATTCACTACTGCAGTCTACTGTGAATGACTCTCTCATTCTGCAAATGCACAAGCAATGACTGGCTTCTAATACTACGAAAACTTGACAACATGACAGGTTTTAAAGCGGTTATCTGTCTGAAAAGACATGAAATACCCAAATGCTTCTCTCACAATGGTTGCTCAAATGCAGACAGACTCACAGTGTGATTCTAGACAAGCAACACAGTTCCTTGGACCATTCCAAAACACATTCACTAGTCTGGAAGGGGTAAGGTGACTGCACACATTTTACATAATTCCCTACTGCAGTCTACTGTGAATCACTGTCTCATTCCGCGAATGCACAAGCAATGACTGGCTTCTAATACTACAAAAACTTGACAACATGACCAGTTTTAAAGCGGTTATCTGTCTGCAAAGACATGAAGTACCCAAATGCTTCTCTCACAATGGTTGCTCAAATGCAGACAGACTCACAGTGTGATTGTAGACAAGCAACACAGTTCCTTGGACCTTTCCAAAACACATTCACTAGTCTGGAAGGGATAAGGTGACTGCACACATTTTACATAATTCACTACTGCAGTCTACTGTGAATCACTGTCTCATTCCACGAATGCACAAGCAATGACTGGCTTCTAATAGTACGAAAACTTGACAACATGACAGGTTTTAAAGCGGTTATCTGTCTGCAAAGACATGAAGTACCCAAATGCTTCTCTCACAATGCTTGCCCAAATGCAGACAGACTCACAGTGTGATTGTAGACAAGCAACACTACTCCCTGGACTTTAACAAGAGAAACACATTAGTCTTATTAAAAACAAAGGCACAACATACAACCCCTCACAAATTAATAACTCACCTTTCAAATTGATTTATTGATTAAGAAGTGTCAGTCACACACCAGATGTTCTTAAACCAAATGTCTGTACTGCACTGCTCTTAGCAAATCCAGAAAATGGCAAACTTTCCTCTCTTTCTGCACACATATACATGTAAATATCAAATCACATTGCTTCCCACATTAATTCAAAAGCTAACACACATTTCTATTGGTTACACATTTCAAGCCTATCCAATTGATATAACTTTCAACCCTACCCCCAATCTGCTTACTGCCTGTTACCATAGTAACAGCTCATGGAACACTCAACTGAACTCACAGGTCACAAGTTCAGCACAGAATGTTGCTAATCCAAACAGCAAGTGCACTTGACTTTTCAAAATATCAGCTTATCCTATCTAATGTTCCTTTCAAACAGTTTTCATTAACCAATACGAAACGTGCTCTTGAAACACAGAAACATGCACCCTACTTTTTAGTCTATAATGTTCTCAAACAGCCAATCATTTTTTTTTTTTTTTTAAACTGCATCTTATCCACCATTTTAGAAAAACTTTAGTAGTGAAACTGCCATTTCACATACAGACACCTTCTCAGTGCTTCCAGACCTCCTTTCAAAATGCTTAGAGTGTGGATTGTGGGACACAGCTATATTTTCTGGAGCAAAAGGTATGCAGAAAACAGTGGCATTGACAAACACCTAGGTTTGCCAAATGTAGACATTAAATGGATTGGACAGAGAGGATTAAAGTGGCACCAATTAATGCCATTGGTTAAATCCTTTTGCATCTCCAACACCCTGACCTCATAATTGTGCACTGTGGTGGCAATGACCTAGGCACTTTGACTGGGGTAGGTCTGGAAATGCTTATGAAGGACACCTTTGGAGAACTGTTGTCACTTTTCCCCCAAACTGCCTTTGTGTATTCTAATATATGTCAAAGACAGAAATGGAACTGGTCCAATCAATTTTGTCCACAGATTGAGAAAGCTAGGAAACATGTCAATAAAGCTGTTTCTGCTTATCTCAGAGATTATAGAATGGGGTCTATTTACAACAACAATCTGCGTTTTAATATGGACGGCATCTATAGGAGAGATGGTATTCATTTTACAGATGAGGGTAACAGAGTCTTGCTCAACAACTTTAGACTCTGCATCGGTACTTACTTGTAGGTACCAAAATATCCCCAAAAACATAACGGCTCTTTTTAGAGCCACCCAAGACCTAAACACCTAAACTTCATTTATATCTGAAATTTTACATTTGTTTTGCTTGGATTCGCGCACCCAATGCGTTGGAATCGTGCACCAAACGCGTTAGGGGTCGCGCATCCAACGCGTGCACACCAGAGGCCGCGCTAAGCGCCGCGCTGGATGCGCGACTCCTAATTTTACCGTAAAAAAAAAATTAGCACCTTGCACTAATTTTTATTCTCCCCGGGGACCCCATCCCCCGGGGCCTATATACAACATTGGAGACCGTGGGGAGCCCCAATGCCCCCACAGTCCCAGCCGGCTCCCAACGTCCTTCCGGAGCCGGCATTGCTTTCCACATGGGGAGCAGCTAACATGCTGCTCCCCATGTGGAAAGCTAATTGGTTTGCATTTTGAAAGAGAGAGCAGGTTTCCTGCTCTCTCTTTCAAAATGCAAACTAAGTTTGCTATGACAGGACGGGAGCTGCGAGGCTCCCGTCCTGTCATAGCAAACTACAGTGTCCCGGGGTGGGCACCCGGGACACTGCAGGAGCCGGCCCTGGGGGTGGCGGTCCCCAGGGCCATCAAGGGCTCCAGGAGGGGGACCGCGTGGCCCCCTCCCATCCAGTGCACAGCCCCGGGGAGGTGGTGGTCCCCGGGCTTTGGGGTCCGTAACGGACCCCCATATTCAAATCTTTAGTGCCCCGGGGAGGTGGCGGTCTCGGGGCGTGTGGGGGCTGGAGCCCCCACACAGGTCAAATTTTTTAAAAAGAAGCCCCGGGGGTGGCGGTCCCGGGCTGCGGGAGGGCCAAGAGCCCTCCCGCACCATTATTTTTCAAAGCCCCGGGGGTGGCGGTCCCCGGGCTTGGGGCCTTAGAGGCCCCCACATTAAATTTAAACCCCCAGCCATGCCCCCGGGACTTGGCCCACCCGGGGCAAATTAACATCAAAACGCGGGAGACCGCGCTTCGATTTTTTTATTTTTCGGCGAGATTCGCGCACCCTAAGCGCATCTCGCTGATTTTTTTTTTAAAAAAATGCTTTTTTCTGCCTAGGGGTCCTTGTGAGACCCCCTGAGCAGACCTAGGGGTCAGGGTGTTTCTACCCTGCCCCTTTGTGCGTTTTGCACACTTGTTTCTTTTTTTTCTTGGCGGGATCCGCGCACCCTGAGCGCATCCTGCCGATTTAAAAAAAAAAAAATGCTTTTTTCTGCCCAGGGGATCCTTGTGGGACCCCCTGAGCAGGCCTAGGGGGTCAGGGTGTTTCTACCCTGCCCCCTTTGTGCGTTTTGTGCACTTGTTTTTGTGCCTCGGTTCTACCGAGGGACAAAATGGCTGCCAACACTTCCTGGTTTGGAGTGTTGACAGCCAGCTGACAGCCAATTAGCATGCAGCTCGTGATCGGGACGGTGCGCACAGGGTGCGCTGAGGGTACGCGGACCCTACTCGGCCATAGATATATATGTGACTTTACTTTTGATTTGATCAGGAACTACTGAACGGATTTACACCATTTAAGCAAAAGGCACCAGTCTGAACCAAGGGCTACCTCTTTGCCAAATTTGGTGTAATTCCGTTCAGCAGTTCGGGCTGTAGCTGCGACTAAAGGTTCCTATGGAAAAATGAATGGGGAAAACGCGTTTTGGGACCCCCCTTTTTTCTCGGCCCCCGCTTGACGAATCAACCCGAGACTTTCAGGGTAGGAGCGGAGCGGAGCACCCCAACAAGTTGGAAACTTTCGCGAAGATTCGTCAACCGGCGCCAACGTTATTTCAAATAGAATGTCGCGGATTTCCTATGGATAATAGGTCCTAACTATAACTATCTACTGGCGACCGCCAGTAGATAATATATATATATACACATACACGTATACATATATTTATATATATGCAAAAAAGAATCAGAGAACTCTGGGTAGTTCCCAAGTTTCGGTGGAAGGCAGCTCCTGTATAGAGCACCCTCAACACCATTGACACTCTAAATTTGCTCACCTCAAATATCTTTTGAGCCGCAGGTACCACCACCTCCCCAGGGCTTTAATTTCAATTTGGAGGGGGGCCATACAGAACCCCCTCCTGGGGTGTGTTCAAGCCCCAGGGACCACCACCTCCCGGGGCTAAATTAAAAATGATGAGGGGGCACACAGATCCCCTGGGACCACCACGTTCCCGTGGCCTAAAATGTATTTAAAATTGGGAGGGGGCCACATGGCCCCCCTCCCGGGCAACACGGCACCGGGGACCACTACCACATGGGGCCAGCGTATGTTCACACAAAAGGAGGGGCCATGCGGCCTCCCTCCTGGAGCCAATAATGGCCCCGGGGACTGCCACCCCCCCCAGGGCCAGCTCCTGCTATGTCCTGGGGTGTCCACCCCCAGGACATGGCTGATTGCTGTGACTTGGTGGGAGCTTTGACAGCTCCTACCAAATCAGAAGAAACCCTCTGCTTCCAGCAAACAAGAGGTGAGAAAATGCTCTTGCTTGCTGGAAGCAGAGGCTGTTAAGTGGGCAGGGAAACAAAAGAAAGGATTGCTCCTGCATGGAGGGAGTTGCCTTTCAGCAGCTCCCTCCATGCAGCAGCAATGCCAGCTTCCGCAGGAGGCGGGGAGCTGGCAAGGACTGTGGGGGCCTTAAGGTTCCCCTCATGGTCCTATTGCACACTTAGTGCCCTGGGGGCACCCAAGAGTGATGACTGGGCTCCATCGGATGGGGTCCCTGGTACCAAAATGGCCCAGGGAGAAGGCCAAGTGACCCCTCCCTCATTTGTATATGGCTGGGACCAAGGGGCTGGAGTCCTCTGGGGCTGGAGTCCCTGGGGACAAAATTGGCCCTGGACAGGGGCCGCATGGCCCCTCTTCCCCTCTCTACTGTGGCCAGGCTCGGGAAGTGTGGTCCCCAGGGCCAAAATCAGCCCAGGGAGCGGGGCTGCAGGCCCCCACTCCCCCATTAAATGTCACAGAGCCACTCAGACACTCACAAACCCACTCATAGACCCACTCAGAGATTCACACACCCACTCAGTGAATGTGTGAGTGGCTGTTTGGGTCTGTGAGTGGGTGTGTGAGGGCCTGTGTGGGTCTGTGAGTGGGTCTGTGAGTGGTAGTATGGGTCTGTGAGTCGGTGTGGGTGAGTGGGTGTGTGGGTCTGTGAGTGGGTGGGTGAGTGCCTGTGTTTGTAATTGGGTGTGTGAGTGGTGCAATGGGTCTGTGAGTAGGTGTATGAGTACCTGTGTAGGTCTGTGAGTGGGTGTGTGAGTAGTTCTATGGTCTGTTAGTGGGTGTGTGGGTCTGTGAGTGGGTGTGTGAGTACCTGTGTGTGTCTGTAATTGGGTGTGTGAGTGGTGCTATGGGTCTGTGAGTAGGTGTACGAGTGCCTGTGTAGGTCTGTGAGTGGGTATGTGAGTGCCTGTTTGGGTCCGTCACTAGGCCTGGGCAGTGAACTTCACTTCGTTCGCGGAATTTGCGGAGTTTTCTGCACTCGGCAGAGCTCGCAGAGTACAGAAAACTCCACTTCGCGATGTGCAGCAGAGTTTTTTCCCCGCCCGTGATTGCGAACGGTAAGTTCGTGATCGTGAACGGTAAGTTTGCGAGCGCGAGCTGCCGCTCGGGTAGAATTTCTACCCGAGCGGCAGGAATACCAGCACAAACTGCAGTTCGCACTGCACTCCGCCACTCGCGGAACTTCGTGGAGTTTTTTTGTAACTTCGCGGAGTGCCACGTAGCAAAACTCCACAAACTATGCCCAGGCCTATCTGTGACTGGGTCTGGGAGTGGTGCTATGGGTCTGTGATTGAGTATGTGAGTGGCTGTGTAGGTCTTCGAGTGGGTGAGTGGCCATGTGTGTGTCTGTGAGTGGGTGTGTGAGTGGTGCTATTGTCTGTTAGTGGGTGTGTGAGTCTGTGAGTGCCTCTGTGTATCTGTAATTGGGTGTGTGAGTGGTGCTATAGGTCTGTGAGTAGGTATATGCGTGACTGTGTAGGTCTGTGAGTGCCTGTGTGAGTGCCTGTTTGGGTCTGTGACTGGGTCTGGGAGTAGCGCTATGGGTCTGTGACTGAGTGTGTGAGTGGCTGTGTAGGTCTGTGAGTGGGTGTGTGAGTGGCCATGTGTGTGTTTGTGAGTGGGTATGTGAGTGGTGCTATTGTCTGTTAGTGGGTGTATGGGTCTATGAGTGGGTGTGTGAGTGCAGGTGTGGGTGTGTTAGTGGGTGTGTGAGTGGTGCTATGGGTTTTTTAGTGGGTGTGTGAGTGCCTGTGTACATCTGTGAGTGGCTGTGTGAGTGACTGTGTGGGTCTGTGTGTAGGTGTGTGAGTGCCTGTATCGGTCTGTGAGTAGGTGTGTGAGTACCTGTGTGAATCTGTGACTGAGTTTGTGAGTGGCCCTATGGGTCTGTGAGTGGCTGTATGGGTCTGTGCATGAATGTTTGAGTGTCTGTGAGTGGGTGTGTGAGTGGTGCTATGGATTTTGGGCATTTGCATACTTAGGGTATTTAAAAGGGAGAGCCATCGACTCTGCTCTCACCAGGAGATGACAAGAAAGAAACCACTCATCAGTCACTGCAGATCAGATTGTGCTCCATTAGATCAACAACAATGCATTCACCTCCATTAAGGATTTCAGATTGTTTTTCAACATAGAATGTGAGAGGAAACACATTCAATTTGCCTTCGTTAAGCCGAAGAAGTTATCAACATTTGTGCTTTCCTGAAGTGGAGCTTCAACTGGGGCACCTGCTCTGTTTATATTTGTAATTGCTTCCTGTTGAGGGTTAATTTCTGTGAAATGCACACCTGGGCCAGACTGGAACCTCATTCTTTCCCAGAAGAGCCCCCATTTTTGCCGAAAATGTTCACCCAACTAGAATACTTTCATCTGGTTAATTAATAAGTGTTACTTCGTTGGGTAAATGTCTTGTGCATATTCTACACTACATCTGCGTAAAGGACCACAGGGTAAAGTCTCCAGTGACCTTGTATTCATGTAATTTCGATAATGTGATTTTTCCTCAAGCGTCTTCATCCACTAATCTCTGATAATGTGAATCCTCATCAAAAGAAGAGAGCAAGCCTATAAAGAGGTGAATCTCCACCAAACAGGAGTACTTCCTCTTGAATAAATAAAGTAAGTGCTTCTTTATTTGGTGGAGATGTCCTCGTATTCCTCTGCATCAATAACGTGCCACCAAATTGGCTGGAAACATGCTTGAGGGCCTTTTGCTAAGCTGTCCATAAATGTAAAAAAAGGGGGAAGACCTTTGCATACTATTAAGGAAAATGGTGAGGGGGCCACGAGGCCCCCTCTCAGGGACAATTTTGGCCCCGGGAACACCATCCCCCAGGGCCTGGCATCAATTGAATGGGGTGGAGAGCTATGTGGCCCCCCTTCCCAGGCCAATTTCAGTAAGAGGCCTGGAGGAGTCTCCCTGAGTACCCTGGCCATACCCAGGGCACCTAGGGCACATGTTGGAGATCGCAGGGGGAGCCTCAAGGCCCTCACGGCACCCTGACCCCTGCAGGAGCTGGCATTGCTCTCACAGACAGGGAGCTGCTGGAAATGCAGCTCCCTGCTTGCAAGAGCAATACTTTCATCTCTTTCCCTGCCTGCATGTCTGTGGGCAGGTAAAGAGATGAAAACTCTGCTTCCAGCAAGTGGAAGCGGTTTAACAGCTCCCACTTGCTGGAAAGGGAGTGTTTGCTTTCACTTAGCAGGAGCTGTCACAGCTCCCACCAAGCAAAAGCAAACAGCTATCTCCCAAGTGTGGGCACCTCAGGAGATAGCAGGAACTGGCCCTGGGGGTTGGTGGTCCCCTGGGCCATATATGGCTCCAGGAGGGGGGCCCCACGGCTTCCCTCCTTTCTTTTGCATGGGCCGGCCCAGGGGAGGTGGTGTTCCCCAAAACCATTTATGGCCCTTGAGGGGGCCCCCTCCCTCTTTTAAAAAAAGTAATTGCCCCGAGAGGCACTGGTCCCTGGTGTCCAGGGGGCTCCACGTGGTGCCCCATATAATTTTTTATTTATAGCCCGAGGAGGTGGTGGTCCCATGCGGCCACCACTTAATATAGTCATTAGCCCCAGAGAGGTGGTGGTCTCCGGGGCACTATTAAGCCTTTGGAGGGGGGTCTGTGCACCCCCTCCATTTTTATAATTAAAGTCTGCATGCCCCAGGACCTGGTCCACACTGGGGCTACAATTATAACAAGTGCAGGAGACCACAATATTTGCGAATATTCACGAATCTCATTGTGATTTAAAAAAATTGCTTTTTTGCCCTTCCGGGGTCTCTGTGGGACCCTAGGACCAAGGCTAGGTGGGTAGGGTATTCGTACCCTGACCCTTTTTCTTTTATTTGCATTTTTTTAGAGTTGACTGGTTGAAGTGTTGACAGCTAATCAGAGCTCTGCAGATCTCTGCATGAGCTTGTCATTTTTCATGAATGATCCGCGCCTCTAGATATCCAAATTTGGTTTTCTGTTAATAACTTTAAAACTACTGAACAGATTTACACCAAATAACAAAAAGCTTGCTTTCTGGACTAAAAGCTACCTTTCTGCCAAATTTGATGTAATTCCATCCAGCCGTTCGGGCTGTAGTCGTGTTCAAAATCCCTATGGGAATTAACATGTAAAACGCCCTTTTTTAACCCCCCCTTTTTCTCAGCCCCCGCTTCACAGATCACTTGGAAACTTTCCATGCACAACTAGAATCACCGGCTCACCTTTTTTGGGAAAAAGTTTGTGAAGATTCGTCAAATGGTCCCAAAGATATAGCCAAGTGAAACATGCTTTTCCTACAGAACCATGGTCCTACCTATAACTACCTACATATATATAGCAGAGTTGCTGTTTGCTCTCACTTGGTGGGAGCTTTCAAAGGTTATATATATATATATATATATATATATATATATATATATATATATATATATATACATACACACCCACGCGCACATATATATATATGTATGTATATATATGGCCTCCTTCCGTGCCCTTACAGTGCCCCAGGGGCTCTAATTATATGTAGGAGGGGGCTGCGTGGACCCTCCACCTCTGGCTCAAAAGCACCCCAGGGACCACCACCTCCCCGGGGCTTGCCAATTAGATAGGAGGGGGCCGCACGGAGCCCCCATTTCTCCTTGTGGGCCCCAGAGATCACCACCTCTCAAGGCCAAAAGGATAGAAAAAAATGGAGGGGTTTGCACAGCCCCCCTCCCGGGCCATATTTTGCTCCGGTGACCACCACCTCCCTGGGGCATGACAACTATACTAAGGGGGAGGGGGCATGTGACAGCCCTCCTGGGCCATCTGCAACCCCATGAAGCACCAACTCTTCAGGACGGCCCTGTGCATACAAAAGAAGGGGGGCTTCATGGCCACCTCCTGGAGCCATTAATGGTGCTAGGGACCACCCCCCCAGGGCCAGCTCCCTATGTCCCGGGGTGCCCACCCCAGGACACAGCTGTTTGCTCTCACTTGGCAGGAGTTTTGACAGCTCCCACCAAGCGAGAGCAAACAGTAACTCTGCAATATGTATGTGTGTAATATATATATTTTCTCCCTTAGTGTGGTTCTGTCTACCATCTATTCCAATCAGGCATAGGGGTGTACACCTTGTTTAAATGAAATTGTCTGCTATTGAAAATGGTTTCAGAGATTTATTTAAAAATAAATATATATATTTCGTATTTAAGAAACAAATGGGACCAATTTCTTCTTATTGTATGTTTTCCTGCAGCCCTTGTCCCCCATTTTCCGAGATGTATCATTTGCCCATTCAGGGCTTGATTGTTTTGTTTTAAACATCAAGACAGACTAGGTTATTCACAATTGTTTAGAGGATGAAATAAGCATCATCTTGCGGAATAGAGATGTGTAATATCTTGTAACAATTATTCTTTATCCTCTATGAAATTTTGGCATTTTTGCTAGTATATGATATTTTGTGAAACATCTGCCTGTTTTTAAAGATAATAATTGTTTAAAATTTAGATTTGTTTACATATAACCAATGTCAGAGACATGTGATAAGATGGCCGCTATAATGACTACCACATTTAGGTACAATGAGTTGATTTGGCTGTCTTCGCTGTTCATGAATGACATTTTTTTTTACGTAGCACTGTGCACTTTAAAATGGTGGCTTGTATAGCTTCTTACCGACATCGAGGAAGGCGGCAATGCCGAAATGCGTCTGTTGGTGCGGGGGAGGGTTACGCACAAATAAACCACAAGAAAAGAATTTCCGTGAGTGCTGTGCTATTTTCGGATCGATTTGTATTGTTCTCGGTTGTGGTAACATATATATATATATATATATATATATATATATCCACAGTAAGCTCCTGCCGATTGCTGGGGACCCATGGGAGGTGGCAAATACACCGGCGGAGCGTGCTGGTAAATTAAATTCCAAAGAAGTCGAATCACAAATGCTCTCAGGAACCACAGACTCACGGAAAATCCAAGGGTGTTTAATCAAACAACGCGTTTCAGCCTCACAGGAAGCCTTGTTCACGTATGATTATGTGCACACGAAGCCATACTGATAAGTAAAACAGCTAAACATTGTTGTAGGACTATAGATACTCAAGTCTCAAATTGCACTAAATAACGGCAGACATCTTGGAATGGACTAATAGCAATAGTGCAATGTTACAATATAATGATATAATGCAATTCATTCCAACCCAGATGCATAAAGCTCGTACAAATTATAATTCAAACAGTGGTCATGGTAAAGGAAGCGAAAATAAATGGTAAGTTAAGTACAACAAACTTCCAAATTCATGCTGTCCTGTCCATAGCTATAGCAATATAAATGTCCAAATATTAATGATGAATACAAAATCGTTGGGGATAAAATAGCCCCGCTGAACAAATGTAAGCAGTAACCATTTTGTATGTAAGCATAATCGGGCTCATGATCACACTGAAAAATAAAAGAAGAAATATACAGACTCATGTGAGTCTATGCATAGGTCATGCTGTTAATGAGAAAGACTGTATCAGGGCAAGTGCCCAGGTCCTAATAATGAACTGAAGTTGGCTGTATATACAATACCCATCAGTAGAATTTTGAAGGTGTAAAAAGGAAGAAGGGGGAAAGGGTAGGATGCCCGTGCACGGTGAATGTGGAAATCTGGGCTCCTTCCTTTCCTCCTGTAAAAAAATATATAAAGAAATAACAGTAAAATTTATGCAACGAAATTTGAAAATGTATAAAGAAGAATATACATATTCCAATCACACAACAGTTCAAAATTGAGCACTGATGGAAACATGGAAGAGGAGGGGGCGAAAGGGAGCTAAATCACTTTAGACCTTTGTAAGAACAAGTAGAGAGATACAGAAAATTAATAATAATATATACGGGTGGCAACCGGGTATTGACTTTAAGACAAAAAGAATCGAGATACATCTTAGATTTTCAGACCAAACACCCCGGGGATTGAATCATGATGAAGAAATGGCATTCCATTTAAGAGAGTGATTGTGCATGCTCAATGTATATATTATTATTAATTTTCTGTATCTCTCTACTTGTTCTTACAAAGGTCTAAAGTGATTTAGCTCCCTTTCGCCCTCCTCTTCCATGTTTCCATCAGTGCTCAATTTTGAACTGTTATGTGATTGGAATATGTATATTCTTCTTTATACATTTTTTCAAATTTCGTTGCATACATTTTACTGTTATTTCTTTATATATTTTTACAGGAGGAAAGGAAGGAGCCCAGATTTCCACATTCACCGTGCACGGGCATCCTACCCTTTTCCCCTTCTTCCTTTTACACCTTCAAAATTCTACTGATGGGTATTGTATATACAGCCAACTTCAGTTCATTATTAGGACCTGGGCACTTGCCCTGATACAGTCTTTCTCATTAACAGCATGACCTATGCATAGACTCACATGAGTCTGTATATTTCTTCTTTTATTTTTCAGTGTGATCATGAGCCCGATTATGCTTACATACAAAATGGTTACTGCTTACATTTGTTCAGCGGGACTATTTTATCCCCAACGATTTTGTATTCATCATTAATATTTGGACATTTATATTGCTATAGCTATGGACAGGACAGCATGAATTTGGAAGTTTGTTGTACTTAACTTACCATTTATTTTCGCTTCCCTTTACCATGACCACTGTTTGAATTATAATTTGTACGAGCTTTATGCATCTGGGTTGGAATGAATTGCATTATATCATTATATTGTAACATTGCACTATTGCTATTAGTCCATTCCAAGATGTCTGCCGTTATTTAGTGCAATTTGAGACTTGAGTATCTATAGTCCTACAACAATGTTTAGCTGTTTTACTTATCAGTATGGCTTCGTGTGCACATAATCATACGTGAACAAGGCTTCCTGTGAGGCTGAAACGCGTTGTTTGATTAAACACCCTTGGATTTTCCGTGAGTCTGTGGTTCCTGAGAGCATTTGTGATTCGACTTCTTTGGAATATATATATATATATATATATATATATATATATATATATATATATATATATATATTACCTACTGGCGGTCGCCAGTAGGTAGTTATAGTTAGGACCTAGTTTCCATAGGAAAAGCGTTTTTTGTTTTCCCAATAAATTTGGCGCCGGTTGACGCGTCTTCGCGAAATTTTCAAAACTAGTGGCCCGCTCCGGTCAGCTCCTGTCTTGAAAGTTTCGGGGTGATTCGACAAGCGGGGGCAGAGAAAAAAGGGGGGTCCTAAAACGCATTTTCCCTATGTTAATTTCCATAGGAAACTTCAGACAAAGCTACAGCCCGAACTGCTGAACGGAATTACACCAAATTTGGCAAAAAGGTAGCCCTTGGTTCAGAAAGAGTCCTTTTTGTTAAATGGTGTAAATCCGTTCAGTAGCTCCTGAGAAATTCAAAAAATAAAATGTTTCGATATCTGGGCGGAGCCTAACCCCCGAGCCCGAGCTTGGCTCTAATTGGCTGCCAACACTTCAAAGCAGGAAGTGTTGGCAGCCATGTTGTGCTATATATATATATCCGATTTCCTGCTGAGGAATGTTACCATAGCAGTTTGCGGGTCTGGTCCTGGATTTACAAAGGCTTTTAATTCCCCTAACCTCAAAATTTTAAACCATGAAATATGCAAGTTTTGTGGCTCCGGCTTTCGAGTTTGAAGCTCATGCGCGTTGCTGAAAGTGAAAGTAAGTCCGGGGCTGTCGTAAGCGCCCTTTTGGCAGTCTTCCATGACAGACAGCCGTAGCTGTGTGTGTTTTTCTCACGTTCAGTACAATTACCACTTTCAGAGTCCAGCGGAGAAACACTGAGACAGCGGTAACAGGATTGATTGAACCTCCGAGACCAGGTCTATGTAGGGGAGGCTGCCTAGGGCTGGTGGTGCTAGGGGGCGGGGGGCAGATGTCTCTGTATTGTGTTCAGCACACGTGTTCCTTCAGAACCGAAAGCAGCGTCATGAGGAAGAGCCCATGTGGTTTCACTTTCAGGCTCCGCCGATTGTAGGGTGCAACGCCCGGGAGGTGCCCGGGGGCCAGTGAGGCGCAACCAGGAAGCCGGGAAAACAGAGCCAGAAAGTAGAAAACCAAGGTTCCGGCGAGGGTGGCAGAGACAAGAGGAAATCAGGGGACGATCGGGAATCCACGGGAAATCGGAACCCCGGCAAGAGCAGGAGAATATCAGGAGCTAGGAGAAGATCAGGAGACGGAGAGTTAAGGACAAGATCGGGAGTCAGGGGTAGATCGGGAGTGAAGGCAGGATTCGGAGAACATTGTCTGCCAGGGGAAGATTAGGAGAAGATCAGGAGAAGATCGGGAGTCCGGGGAAGATTAGGAGTCAGGGCGAAATCAGGAGAAGATTGCCTACACGGGAAGTTTAGGAGAAAATCAGGAGTAGCGCAACAGCAGGAGAAGGGCAGAAGTCGGGAGAAAATCGGTAGGGGAGTGAAGGCAGGATTTGGAGAACATTGTCTGCCAGGGGAAGATTAGGATAAGATCAGGAGTCAGGAGAAGATAGGGAGTCCGGGAAAGATTAGGAGTCAGGGCGAAATCAGGAGAAGATTGCCTACCAGGGGAAGTTTAGGAGAAAATCAGGAATAGCGCGACAGCAGGAGAAGGGCAGAAGTCGGGAGAAAATCGGAGTCAGGAAAGATCAGGAGTAGGTCGACAGTCAGAGTGGGATGGTGGTCCCTGAGAAGATGCGGAGATCTGGGGGATGGTTGAACACTAGGAGAAGATCTGGAGCCTGCAGTACCTAGAAGAGCAGCAGACTAGAGGCTAGCAGGGCCCTCAAAGTGTCAGAGAAGTTCCAGAGGGGCGTCTGAATTTGTGGGAGCAGTCCCTTTCCACCACTGGGGGTGTCTTTGAATTCAGTGGACTGGTTGTATGGGTGTTTCTGGTTTGCTGCACCTGGGTTCGACTGTGGGCTACAATTCCTTGAAACATCAATACACAAGACGGATTAGGGGGCAGGGATCCAGGGGTGTCTGTAATTAGGAGGGATTCTAGGACTTCTGTGATATCTGTGATTCAAGTGCTCCTCAGATTTTTTTCTGACTTTTTGGGGTTTGTAACTAACATGTCTGACACGGTGGCCCAGATGAAGTTAAAGGAATGGCTAATTGCCCAGGTGGACAGTGGTCGGTACCCAGGCCTGCATTGGGAGAATGCAGAAAAAACCATCTTCCGGATCCCATGGAAGCATGCAGCCAAGCAGGACTACCGGGAGAATGAGGACGCGGCCCTTTTCAAGGTAAGGAACCAAATGAACAATGGTAATTTGCAAAGGTGCAAAGTAGGACTAAGGGGTGAGCAGAGAAATGCAGCGCTCTTCAAGGTAAGCGACCTGCGAAGGCATGAGATATGGGATGCAGCAAAATGAGCATCCTAGATGAAGGGGGGGGGCATGGGGAATCTGCCTGTTCAAGGTAAGGAAATGTATGGAAGCCGGAGACTTGAGGCACAGTAGCATGGTGTCCCAGGAGAAGCGAAGGCCAGTCTGGAGGTCCTCGCCCTCCTGAAGGCTTGCAGCGTAGTGTGCAAAGCAGCAACATGGGAAACACATTGGAATCCAGGACATAGTACTTCATGGCTGTCTTCAAAGTCAAGAAGGCAGGGAAGAGAATACAAGAGATGTGCGAAGCAGCAACATGGGCGTCATGGAGCATCAATGAAGGAGCAGGACGACACATCTGTCGCTAGGGTAGGGAACCCAAGGAAGGCACTAGGTGGAAGAGGTAGCAAAATATGAATGATAGAGCAAGGGCTGAGTGTGAATATGTTATGTTATGTTATGATATATAAATTTGTAGCGCGCACAGATACTCAACAGAGTGTCCCGGCGCGAACCTGAAAAGGGACCAGAACAGAGGCAAAGCTAAAAGAGAAAGGTTTTTAACTTTTTCTTAAAAGTCGCAAGATCTTGAATGCCGCGCAGAGCTAGCGGCAGGGCATTCCATGCCAGGGCAGCTTTAAGGACGAAGGAGCTCCCTCCAAGCCTTTGATGGTTAAACCGAGGGATCTGAGCCAGGAGTTGCGAGGAAGAACGCAGCTGTCTTACCGGGACATAAAAGTCAAAACTCTTCTGTAAGTATATAGGTCCTAGGTCATGGAGAGCGCTGGGAGCAATAGTCAAAATTTTGAATTTTATTCGCGCCTCCACAGGCAGCCAGTGTAGAGTTCGTAGATGAAAGCGCACACTGCTCCTGCTGGAAAGACCCAGCAGGAGTCTGGCAGCCGAGTTTTGAACTACCTGCAGCTTGTTCAAGAGGTAGCCCGGAATGCCAGCGTATAGTGCATTGGCGTAATCTAGGCGGGAAAGGATCAGAATAGACATCCCTCTTCAAGGTAAGGGAAGCACGAAAGGCCGGAAATGGGCGAAGAAACAACATTCACTTCCTGAGGGAGCAGGGCACAAGGAGATCAGTGTAGCTGTCATTAGGGTAAGGGGTCTAAAGAAGACTGGAGGTGGGCAGAACAGCAGCACAGCATAATAGCAAGGGCCAACCAAGATGTTTCTCTCTTCAAGGTAAGGACCATGTGGAAGGCAGGAAATTGATGAAGTAGCAACATGTGCATCTTAAGAGAGTATGAAGAGTGTAGGTTATGACTGAGTTCAAGGTAAGGAAAATAAAAAAAGAAGACAGTATAGGTGCACAGGAGAGGCACAGGTGAAATAGAGCGAGAAGGGACTGAGATGGCCTTCCCTGGGGGAGAAGTGCATAGATGTCGAAAGTTGCAACGGAAGCGAGGCTCGAGGTGGAAGCCACATCCTCCAGAAAGGTGAGGAACCTATGGAAGGCAGCAAATGGACAAAGGAGCTGAGGGAGGTACTAAAGGGAACCTGGGTTAGGTGAGTTCTCTTCAAGGGACAAAACATACCATAGGCTGGGGACAAGCAAAGCAGCACATCTGCATGTCAGAGGGAGAAAGGGGTGAATAGTTGGGTGCAGCCCACTTTAAGGCAAGGAGCCTAGTGAAGGCAGAGATGCGCTAAGTGGCAACGTAAAGGTCCAATAGGAAGCATGGATTTAGTAGGAGGGCACTCTTCTCTTCAAGGTAAAAACCTAAGGGAAGCTAGGAATGTGCAAAACCTTTTTCATGAATGAGGCAAGGGGCAGAAAAGCAGGACACAGCTCTAAGGTAAGGAAGGAAGGAAGACAGGATATGTGCGATGGTGTAATATAGGCATCTTAGAGGGGAAACGGATGCAGCTCTCTTCAAAGTAAGAACAAGGAAGTCAAACAGTGTTAAATACCTTGACATAGTTGGCGCGATGGAAAATGGCTGGAGACTTGGCAAGCATACATGCCACTTACAAAGAGACTGACAGTAGTAACATCTGAAGAAGTAAGGGCATATGGTTTACAATTAAATTAAAGTTAATTGAGATCCATCCCTAATAGTTCTTCATATCTGAAAGCCAGGCCCTAACATATACCTACAAATTATTTTACTACTTTCAGTTTATTTTATACTTGCTCTAACCCATGCATATTCCACCAGAGAGCTCTGCTACACTGACTGACTCAGAGATCTTGTCCGTCAGCCAGCATCTCCACTGACAACTCTGACTGATATTCCCCAAGATAGCTTGATCTCACCAAACTCCATCCTCCTATCTACTTTCCACCAACAATATCGCAGTTGGCAGCTCAGTCTTCCTCCTCTTCCTGATAACATTTCCACAGACCCGCCACCTCCAATCACCTATGTTACCAAAGATGTACACTCACCCACCCACCACCATTCCCATGGACAGGTTTCTTCCACTGAAGTTTCTATGGTTGACAAGTCGCCATCTACAATATTCCTGTGGGACATCTTGAAACTAGTAATACCACTGACAGGTCTCATCCACTCCACAACATTACCATGGCCACCCTCCGATGGACTTGCCAACTGCTCCACCACATCGACAGAAAGAACAACCAGTAATCTCTTCTCATCCGCTGCATTTCCATGGTTAACTTCCTCTGACAGACCAACATTCCCTTGGACAACTCAACCCACTAGTCAGTGATCCCACAGTGTGCTCTACTACTGCTATGGTAAAGCCACTAACCATTCCCTTTAATTCTCCTACAGTCCCACAGACTCCACCCACTCCCTCACTACCATCATGGGTGTGCCATGTACAGGTGGCTGACTACCCAACAGCAACAGAGACAAATAGAACATTGCAGGTATACAAAGCTTCATCAATGTCTTTATCTGGTCAGTAGTCATAAGAAGGAGATTGGACAGCCTCTGTGTTCATTCAGCCTTCATTGAGTTTTAAGGCTGGTCCAGGTGTCACAGACTGACACCATGATGGCATCTTCAGAACCCTGCACAGTCCTCTGACCATCTTGGGACAAAGCCTGTCTCAGCTGATGGTGGAAGTTAACCTGCATCAGACTAAATTATCTCATGTTTGTCTTCTTCCAAGGCTCAGGAAATATTGGCTGACCTCCAGATGGAGTCCTCCTCAGCTCATCTAAAAAACAAAATCAACAACTCCAGTGACTTCTGCATTTTTGATGCACATACAGACATGGTACAAGTCTGGACTGCAAAGGGGTTAGATTGAGTTCCCTGGATCGTTCTGCAGCTAGCATCACTTGTGTGTGCTCTTGCGAGTACCCTGATGGAGCATCCATGCATCCCTTGACTGTACAACATCATGATACCAAAGAATGAACAGTGGGATAGGTTTGCCATTTTTAGAACTCAAAGTAAAATACAAAAGTAAATAAACACCCTCCAACTGTTGTATAGATGTCAAAAACTGCATGACTGCAGCACATAAAGCATCCAAACACGAGATTAATTTCAAAGAACACACACGTATAAAGTACCCCGTCATCAACAGAGCCTTCTACATTATTCGGGCAGTGATTTTGAAGAAACAGTTTTAACAGAATTGAAGTGTGTGGTGCCGGCATAGAAGGAAGCCACCCCTTCCTTGGGTGAACAGCAGTTTTGGATCAGTGCACATAGTTAACAACCTGTTCTAGATAATTTTCAATCCATGTGGCAGTACCTAGACTCACAGAATGAAATGTGTAGATATGTTTCTAATCTGGCTGTCTATCGTGTCTTTCTCCAGGCCTGGGCTATCTATAAAAGGAAGTATCGGGAAGGTACTGATAAAGCCGACCAGTCCACTTGGAAGACCCGTCTTCATTGCACTCTCAACAAAAGCACATATTTTAAAGAGATCCCGGAACGCAGTCAGTTGGATATCTCAGAGCCATACAAAGTCTATCAGGTTTTGAATGAACAACCCACAAAGTCTGGTAAGGGAAACAACCTTTTACACTCAATGGCCTTTATTGGTCCACAGAACTGCTTTCGATTACCTTAAAGCCGACTATGTGGTATTTTGTTACATAATTTTTTTTTTAACCCGAGTTTGTTGGGTGGTTCCAATCCTTTGGCTTTATGGTGCATATATCTTGCCTTTGGACTTGACTCAATTCTTCAGCACTGGAATTTCTCTCCTTTAGCTTTGACTTGGTGTTGCCTTTCAGTGAAACCATTATTCGGGTACGTGGTTGACTTGGCTTCATCCCATTTCTTTGGCATTGGTTTCACCTGTTCTGATGCCAGATTTTTTGGACAGATTTTGGTTAAAGCCGAGGCTAGATATGATCTAGATGCCTGGGTTTATTGGACACATACCGACTGTTTGACACAGGGAAATCTTAGATAGGTCACAGGTCCCAGATATTGCTTTATGTTAGTTTGGTACCAGATGCGTAGGCCAGTTATTAAATTTTTGGGAAATGAACAGGCTTACTTTGCTCTAGAATACTAGAGTATGTTGAATTGTCCACCTTCCTCGCTCTAGTGTACTGATTTTTAATGCGCATGTTCACATGAGTATGATTTGCAGCTTGATGGATCTTTGCCAGTGACTTGCCTCTTGTGCGCTTGCTGTTTGCATATTGATTCAAATTACTTTACTCAGGGCACTAGTCTATGTTGTGTCACTATCCAGTTCCATTTTCTTTGAGTATGGGCTTTGCTGAATTGATGCATGATTGTTCGTGATCTTGAGACATCCAGTCTCTGCCTTGCACCCACATTAGCAGCTGGCTATAGTAATGTTCCTGTAGGAAGCTGGCTCTGTATATGCTATACTAAAATGAGGTATAGTGTGCCCAGAGTCCAGTGGAACCCCAAAGGTAGGCAGAGGTAAAAGTAGATAGCACCTTACTCTCTATTTGTGGTAGTGTGGGTGAGCAGTAAGGCTTTATCAGAGGGTAGTGTTAAGCATTTGTTGTAGACACTCAAAGACTGAACTCAGACCAATTTGTTTGTATCAAAAATATTATTAAGTTATTTTATTTCTAGAACCAAGTCAGGCCTGGTGCAGGTAAGTGGTTTTATACTTTGCAGTAAACAGTACAGTTGAATGCAGTTGTATATACCTGGTTTTGGTTACAGATAAATCACTTGTAAGGCAATACTTTGAAATACTGTACATAGGCTTTGTAATTACTTTAGTAGTATTGGTTATATTGCTTTGCAAAATACTTTTCTTACACAGTGTAGTATACGTGGATACTACACTGGGACATTTCCTGAATAAAGGTAAGTAAATGCGATTTTGTTATTCAAACACAATTGTATAGGCTTTCATAGATTTTCCAACTCCACACTTAGAGACTTTTTCACAAGAAAACAGTCAATGTTATCCTATGGGAGGAAATAGAGTTATCGGTTAACAGGTAAGTACTTTGTTGTGGGAGTTGGTTTTCTGGGGTTACACTCAGGGATCCCCCAGGGTCAAGGATGCACTTTCAAAGCACCCTCAGCGGCACTAGGGTAGCCGGGTGCACAGTGCTGAGGCCCAATGTTATCCAATGGGGGATAGGGGGCCTCCTGTTGGTGGCTGCTCACGAGCAGGCCACAAGGTTGTGGGAGCAAAGCTCCTGGTGTTAGGCTCAGGGCAAAGGGGGATCTGGTTTAGCACACAAAGTACACCGGCAGCGGCGGCTGGGTGCAGGGTGATGGTTTGGCGTCGGGAGCCCTGTTATTTGCAATGGGGATTCTCCGGTTTCAACAAAGACTGCAGGCTCGGGGACGAAGATCTTCTGGAGGTGACCACCAGTTGGAGAGGTAAGTTGGGATGCCTGGGGATGCTGGGACACCATCGGTTGGGCCACCCAAGGCCGTGGGACTTCGGGTGCAGGGGTTTTCTTACAAAGCTCTGTTCGCGGTTGTGGGGGTCCTCCAGAAAGAGACTGCAGGCGTCGTCAGGAGTGTCAAGGCAGGTCAGAGATCACCAGATCTCAGATCAGGATCGCCGGGGAGACCTCCTTGTGGTGTTGGGCCACTCGGGCCATGGGCGTTGGGTGCAGAGTGGTGCAGACCTGTGGATTTGGCCGGAGACAGAGTCTGTGGGTGAGCAAGTCCGGTGCTCATGGGAGACACAGTCTTTCTTGGGGAAGGCAGTGCAGGTCCTCGGGGTTCCTGAGGTTGCTGGCTGCAGGACACACCAGGATTTCGCTTCTGCAGGTTCGAGGTGGGGACAGGCCGGGTGGGCTGGGACCAAGTCAGTGGGCGTCCTCTTCTTAGCTTTGGCACGGCTTCTTCGGTCCTTCTTCTTCTTTTCTTCTTAGTCGGTTCTGAGGAGGCAAGGTTCAGGGTTGCCCCATAATACTAGATTTAGGGGCGTTACAGGTAGGTAAGGGTTGGGACCAATGGGTCCCTTCCTTGGGGTGGGTACACCCCCTGTTATGCCACCCTCCAGTGGGAAGGGGGGCATATGCCTCACTCTGGTTGGCTGGGTCCCCCCTTCTGCAAGATGGTGGGGAATGAGAGTTGTGCTTCACCTCGCCTCCCCCACCTGAGGGGTGGGGTTGGCAAAGGTGGGCACACCTCCCTTCCTCACTTGGTTTTCCCGCCGATTCTCCCCCCAAAGTGGGGGTCAGAACCGGTGGGGGCCAGTTACTGGAAGCAGCAACAGGCCTGGGGAGGCTCACAAAGGCGGCAAGCCTTTGAAGCTTCCCCTTCATGGACCCTGCCAATCCTGGAGGAGGAGGCATTGCACCTCGTCCCAGAATGTGCATTGTTACAGACCCACGAGAGCAGCAGGCTCTCGACCCAGGGGCCCAGAAACATGTCTGGTGGTGGCAGATGGCGAGCAGCCACTCAGCCTGGGCACTAGTGTTAGGTCGTTTTTCAGGAGGCATCTCTAAGATGCCCTCTGAGTGCATTTTTCATTAAATCCCACACTGGCATCAGTGTGGGTTTAATGTGCTGAGAAGTTTGATACCAAACTTCTCAGTTTTCAGTAAAGCCATCATGGTGTTGTGGAGTTCGTGATGACAAACTCCCAGCACTGTATACTCTTAATGGCAGTACTACACTTACAATGTCTGAATTGGCTTAGACACTGTAGGGGTACAGGGCTCATGCACCTGTACCCTCACCACTAGCATAGTGCACCCATCTAGAGGGGTGGCTGACCTATGCCAGGGCAGTGGGTTGTAGGCATGGCACACAGGGATGTGTGCCATGTTGACTCTTCACCTTGTTCTGCACCAAAACATGCTGCCTGCAATGCCAGTATGTATGTGTGAACTTACAGGGCCTCTAAGGGTGGCACAATAAGTGCTGCAGCCCTTAGAGGCCTTGCCTGGCCACAGTGCCCTTGGTACCTGTGGTACCATTTACAAGGGACTGACCTGTGACCAAAGAGTGCCAATTGGGTTTTGTTTTTATTGCAGTTTTAGTAAAAGAACACAGGCCCTGGGCACCTGTTTGGCAGGAGCCCAGGGCACACTCAGTCGAAGTACATCAGCTATTCAGCAAAAAGTGGGGGCAACCATGCAAAAAGAGGGAACTTTCTTACAGTTCCTTATTCAGAACCCTCTTTATGGTTGTGGACATAATTCTTTTAAAGGAACTGAGTAATCTGTTCTCATAAAGTAAATGGTGCTTCGATAAACATTTTATTATTTCCAGATTTCTTCCTGCTTATAATTGCTCAATGCATTTTGCACCTCAGTTCTTAACAGGAGCTCTACATAACTGCAAAGACTTGTACTGAACTGGGGTGGCGTGGTGAAGCAAAATAACGATGGATTAAACCCAGATCTGTGACTGGGGGTGAATGTTTGCCAATGTGCAGCATTCCGTCCATCATCTTGTGTGTTTTGCATTTCGCCCTAAGTGGGAAGGGTATGCCCAGACGTGGGTCCCGTGCTCACTACGCCACTGGAGTCAAGCTATCCTGGCTGATGAAGGCTGATAGCCTGAAACCGGTCCTAGGATGCTTGATTCCGGTCCAGGGAAGACATGGCTTGGCAGTTCGGTCTGGACTGTTCCCATGAGGTACAGGGTCAAGACTGATTTGCATATGGCTATGTCTGAACAGGGGTGGCGTGGTGAAGCAAAAAACGATGGATTAAACCCAGATCTGTGACTGGGGGTGAATGTTTGCCAATGTGCAGCATTCCGTCCATCATCTTGTGTGTTTTGCATTTCGCCCTAAGTGGGAAGGGTATGCCCAGACGTGGGTCCCGTGCTCACTACGCCACTGGAGTCAAGCTATCCTGGCTGATGAAGGCTGCTAGCCTGAAACCGGTCCTAGGATGCTTGATTCCGGTCCAGGGAAGACATGGCTTGGCAGTTCGGTCTGGACTGTTCCCATGAGGCACAGGGTCAAGACTGATTTGCATATGGCTATGTCTGAACTGGGGTGGCGTGGTGAAGCAAAATAACGATGGATCAAACCCAGATCTGTGACTGGGGGTGAATGTTTGCCAATGTGCAGCATTCCGTCCATCATCTTGTGTGTTTTGCATTTCGCCCTAAGTGGGAAGGGTATGCCCAGACGTGGGTCCCGTGCTCACTACGCCACTGGAGTCAAGCTATCCTGGCTGATGAAGGCTGATAGCCTGAAACCGGTCCTAGGATGCTTGATTCCGGTCCAGGGAAGACATGGCTTGGCAGTTCGGTCTGGACTGTTCCCATGAGGCACAGGGTCAAGACTGATTTGCATATGGCTATGTCTGAACTGGGGTGGCGTGGTGAAGCAAAATAACGATGGATTAAACCCAGATCTGTGACTGGGGGTGAATGTTTGCCAATGTGCAGCATTCCGTCCATCATCTTGTGTGTTTTGCATTTCGCCCTAAGTGGGAAGGGTATGCCCAGACGTGGGTCCCGTGCTCACTACGCTTACTGGAGTCAAGCTATCCTGGCTGATGAAGGCTGATAGCCTG